>JACEVL010000941.1:157500-180000 GCA_020284085.1 Aporrectodea caliginosa
AAGCCGGAAGAATACGAAACAGGTGCCGCGAGAAACGGAGTTAATTGCAGATGCGTCGTTTACTTATTGACCGCCGCTACCTGTTTGTCTTCCGTGGAGCGTGATGAGCTGCGGAGGTTGGACGAACGGAACTCCTGACTGCAGCTGCTGCTCCATATCCTAGCACATGAACACACGAAAGCCACTGGTGATATATCATACACTCAGCACTCGAATGACGACATCCTATCAGGGGTGCAAAAAACCAAACTTTTTCAAAATGAAAAGTTTTTTGTTTTTTGTTTTTTGTTTTTGAGATTTTTCTATTTCGGATCATGAAACTCATAAAAATGGCATAATGCCGTTCAAATTAATCAGATGCCTATAAATGAAATTAACTAAAACAGTAGAACCGTAGAATGTTATAAAACGAAGTTAACAAAGACCATGCAACAATTGCCAGGAGAGTTGAAGAGACGCCATTTTTGGCATTTATAATTTCTAAATTTGTAAAAAAAACAAGCCTTTAACAGCCCTGCATCCTACTGAGAGTCTGACTTCAACGGAGAGATATTTTGTTTTTGTTGCAGTAGTCTATAATACGAAAATCCAGTTTCTCGCAAATATGTTGTGGCAAATGGCAGAAGCACACTAACTGCAGTTAGTCACCGCAGTTGGGTATTCTTGAGTTAGTATTTGACCAAGTTCATTTTAGGTCGTGAATATGATCCACAATATCTTTAAGAATATTTTCATAGAGAACGCAATCAATCTAAATTTAAAAAATCACTTCAGGTCTGAAAGCATAAGTGCATAACTCGTATTGCAGAATGAGCGTTGTATGCTCGTATACCCATATAATATCATAAGTTCATAACAGCTCAAACAGCCTTGACTGCAGTGGTCGCATAAACTTAATAATTTTCACAAGGAACCCTTGTCTTCACCTCGGAGTCTTATTTATAATGTAACAACGCACCCACACATCCAGACAACACTTTATCGACTTTCCTCACGCACCTTTGTATTCTCTTTACGGAACACTTTGGTTACGCGGGACAAACTTTGGGAAACGCTGCCATAAGCGGTTGAATCCGCTACATTAGTTATAAAAACAGTTTAGGCAATTCGAATATGAAAGGAATTCATAATTTTATTACGAAATACATTTCATGCTAAGATTTTTGCAGCCTATTGTCTTCATCAACTTCCACTGCATAATACAATTAACTCATTCTTCCTTCCACAAACTGACTTCAACCATTTTCTTCTTCTCTCCATCTGAAGCATTCGATCAATGCGGTTAATCCTAGTCTCAGACACGATAAACCCTAACATGGTGCAGCTCATGTTGTTACACAATTTTTCTCGTATAAGGGAAAACATCCACTGTAGCTCGGAAGCGAGAAACTTTATGTCTGCCAAATAATCCACATTAATCGTATCGTAAACGCTACTGTCCATACACATTCTGTTTTTTGTATCTTGAGCTGATGAGATTACCGATGAATTGATGTGATCTATAGGAAGAAAAATACTCTCCTACGATGGTCTTATGTTGAGTATATGTTGTATTCTGTCTGATACGAATGTAGATACTTGACTCGTGAAGTTTCATTAAGATTATGTTCTCTCCAATACACTTATAATTGCTTATTGAGTTAATGTAGCTACCGATGTATGGATGGGATACTTAAGGTGATATATATCCTAAGACTGAATCTCTGCATTATTGTTTTGTTTTGCATTTATTGCGTGATTTACTCTCTGTCTAATAGTTGCACTACGTGAACATTTAATCAAGAAGTCTATGTGCTCGTCATTACCTTTACTGCACTTTGAGCTGAAGAGATTACTGTTTTTTTGGTGCAGAGATGAACTGATTTATCGCTCTTTGTGAAGTCGTTGATGCAGAGATGAATTGATATAGAATTTACGGAGATGAATGAATCCTCTATTCTCCTCTTCTGTTACTGCTGATATTTGCATCATGAATATGTCGAACATAGGCTTCTCGAAATCAATATGAATATGATGTGAATGATATGAATTAGGAATCGGGAACTGAAATCTGTATGTAGATAACAACTGTATGATTGTAGATCAGTATGTTTTGACTGAGCTTAGTTGAATTGCATTATATTTATGAATTCAACCTAGCAACCCTTCATGTTTAACGGTCATTCACCGTACCTTCCCAAGGCTATAAGCGACCTGTCTACCTGTCATTTGTGCACACACCCAATTACGAATCCTGTTAGTCATGCTTGCTGTTCTAAGTGCGGCAAGGTGTTTCACCCTCACTGTTGTAAACTTGATCTAAGACTTATTGTAGCGCGGCCAATATGGGTTTGTCCCCTATGTATTAATGAGGAACTGCCCTTTAACAATACCGAAAGTGATGAAATGATCCCTAACTATACAGATGTCGATACAACACCTCCTAGTGCGTTCCCTAAGCCTTGTATAGACCGTCCTCAACGTCATTTAGCCGACTTGAGGCTTGAGCTATTAACCGATGAATCGGGTAACCGCTCCCTGCTGAATAGTGTAGATACTGACCCTGACTACAATTATTTCTCAAATGTGACCTGCAATAACCTTTACCTCTCTCCCCACACTTTGGGCTCTAAACTCGCATCATTGCCTTCTTCCCTATCGATTATTCACATCAATTGCCGTAGTCTATTACCTAAGCTAGCCGAAATCAGGGACTTACTAGATATACTACCTGTTTCCATTCTTGCACTGACTGAAACCTGGATAGACAAAAACACTGAAGACTTGATTAACATTCCTGGGTACCAATTTGTCCACAGACCGAGGGGGCATGGCCATGGGGGAGGAGTTGGATTTCTTATTAGAAAAGAACTCACATTCCTACCATATGATCCTGTGAAATGTAATAATGTAACCACCTTTGAGGGATTGTTCCTACGAGTCCCATTTAAGTCAGGTGCTATACTAGTGGGAGCTATATACAGGCCACCTGGCCAAGAGTTGGACAGATTCTCTGAAGAAATTGAATGTCTACTATCTGAAATCTCTAATAAAAATAAAGAAGTAGTACTATTGGGAGACTTCAACATCGACCTGCTAAAGGTAGATACGCATAAGCAAACTACCAACTTCTATAACTGTATGCTTGCCCATCATTTTCTCCCTATCATTACTAGACCCACAAGAATAACTGACCACTCCGCTACTCTCATTGATAATATCTTTACTAATGCTTGGCCTCGTGCAACCACTTCCTCGATAATTGCTTCTGATATATCCGACCACCTACCAATATTCGCCCATTTCAATTACGAAGCCCAGACGACTGTAAAACTTCCTGCTGAGAATTATAGAAAAATCACTAATGATGGAATCAATGTCTTCCAGGAGGCCCTATCTTCTACTGATTGGACTTTAGTTACAAAGGCCTGCGCCAATAACGATCCGAACGAGGCCTACGATCTATTCATGGTGTCTTACAAAATAGCTTACGATAATGCCTTTCCACCTGCTGTTAAAAATGGTCGGCGGGGGCCACTTCTAAAGAAACCGTGGATGTCCCGGGGCCTGTTAAAATCTTGCAAAACAAAAAACCGGCTTTACTTAAAATATCTAAAAAATCCAAATGAGTCAAATAAAACTAAATTCATCACTTATAGAAATAAATTTAAATCCACTCGAAAACAAGCTGAAAAAACTATTACGCTGACGAGTTTTGTAAAAACAGTGGTAACTTGAAGAGAACGTGGAGTCTTATTCGCTCATTAATTGGAGTAGAGAATTATGACTCGTCGATTACCTTTTTAAATTCTGACGGGGTCAAGATTGAAGATCCGGAAGCAATTGCCAATAAATTCAACTGTTATTTTACGGGAATCGCTCAAACACTAGCTAATAAAATCCCCGATCCGACGACTTGCTTTGAAGATTACTTGAGACCTCCTATTGCTAACTCTTTTGGTCTCGAGGAAACAACTCCGGATGAAATCATAAAATTGGGTCGTACAATCCGTTTATCTCATAGTAAGGGAATTGATGACATTGACCCTTTTGTTGCTTCCCCGTCACTAATCAATGTCGCTAGACCACTGGCTGAAATAATCAACTGTTCATTTTGCTCTGGTATATTCCCTAACGCATTGAAAATCGCTAAGGTTGTTCCTATCTTCAAAAGGGGTGAAAAGGGGGAAGTGGCTAACTACAGACCCATCTCCGTTCTGCCGTTCTTTGCTAAAATATTTGAAAAATTAATGTACGAAAGACTAAGCAACTTTCTAGAAAAAGCTAATATTATATTTCCATCTCAGCATGGTTTTCAAGCTGGTCGCTCCCCGTCTATGCCATTGCTGAGTATCCAAGACAAAATATCAGAAGCAATATAAAATAATGAATACTCCCTTGGAGTCTTTTTCGACTTGGCCAAAGCATTTGATACGGTGAACCATAACATTCTACTTAAAAAACTAAATAACTATGGCATAAGAGGAGCCCAACTCAATTGGTTTGCCAGTTATCTAGAGAACCGCTCACAAGTAGTGCACTGCAACGGAGCCACTTCTACGATGCGTGCAATTAATTTTGGGGTTCCTCAAGGCTCGAATCTAGGACCACTATTGTTCCTTATCTATATTAATGACCTTCCAAACGCCTCACCTCTTATGTATTTCATTCTCTTTGCTGATGATACTAATATCTTCTTTTCCCACAACTCCTTGGACATTTTATATCAAAAAGTGAATGCTGAACTTGCTCTGATTGCCAACTGGTTTCGTGCCAATAAATTATCTCTCAATCTTGATAAGACCAATTATATATTATTTAGGTCTCATAAAAAAATTGTCCCTCTGACTCAAAAACACTATGTATCGATGGTAACCCAATCACTCAGGTGACATCATCCAAATTTCTAGGTGTAATATTGGACCAGCATCTGTCATGGAAAGAACATATTAAGACAGTCTCCTCCAAAATAGCAAAGAACATGGGAATCCTAAATCGTGCCTCTTATCTTCTGCCACCCAAGGTTCGGTTAACGCTCTATTACTCGCTGATATATCCCTACCTTGGTTATTGTAACTTAATCTGGGCCTCTACGTACAAGTCAAACCTGCAAAGGCTGACCATCCTCCAAAAGCGAGCTGTCCGATTCATTGCTGGCACTCCCTACGGATCTCATACCAGTAAGTCGTTTCTTGAATTCAAACTATTAACTGTGGAACAAATTAGGATAGCGCAAGTAGGCGAATTCATGTATCGGTACGAGCACAATCTATTACCAGCTATATATCATAAACTCTTCCTCCTTACCTCTGAAATTCATTCCTATCCTACTAGAAGCACTAAGTTGTATCGACAGCCCTTTGCCCACACAAATACTCGACTGTTTTCTATTAGATTCGCTGGGGCTAAGTTATGGAACAATATTCCCCTATGGATCCGACAATTGACTGGTTTAAAAATATTTAAGAATAAATTACGCCACTATCTGATACATCTAGACATTTGAATAAATGCTATTTACTGTTATGGGTGTTTAGTTAAGTTCAATTAGTTAAGTTATCCTAATTTTTTGTTTTAATTCCTGTCTCCGAAAGCAAGCTTGCTGTCATGTGTTATCGGAACTTTTTATTTCATTACCTGGGTGGCCCTATTTAGCGGGATCGTCAATCCCTTCAGGGTCCTCCACTTGGTAACCGGAACGTCATTGAATGTACACTGCCATAATTGTAAATCTGATGTCGGTTACAGGAAAATAAATTGAATTGAATTGAATATATATAGAGTGCTTCTTCAAGAATGACTGTAGGCTGCGATTTGTGAGTTGGCAGCAATGAGGTAGCGTTGACGAGCGGGATGGTAAAGATTAACTTCAAAGGGTGATGGTCTGAATCAGCGATTGGGGGTTGACCCATTTCCGCAAGTACAAAAATCAAACCCTCTCTGGTTGTAGACCACATAGATTGCTCCTCACTGCTAGATACTATACATCTCTGTCCGCGTTCAATCGTCGCCTACTACACGTTGGTCTATTCGATAGCGCGTTTTCTCTGTAATCTACCGATTGAGAGTTAGCACCTGCTGTGTGGACTTTGTGTAGGCCTATACGTGCCTCAGTCACGAAGCAGTAGAGTGTGGTTCCGACTTAGACTGGGGAGTAAACGTTAAGTCCAGCGATGCACTTGACCCGTGACTTTGGAATTCGTCCACTGCCGGTTCGTGGGCCGAAAGCCCCAAATTAACGCCTGTCCTACGTTTAGGGACGCATTATCCATTAGACACAGTAGGCACTGTGTCTAGCCTACGAACCTTTCAGGGGCCCATGCAAGTCTGAAAATGAGATATTGAAAAATAAGTTTAATGATTGAATTTGAAGCGAAAGTGAAAACACGACATTTCAAATTCTAATTATTTTAATCGTTTTTGTACTGAAATAGTTTAACTTTCGGGTAAAACTCAGTGTGTTCGTTGATCATGATTAAACATGACGTACGTCAATACATAGGCCTAATGTGAATGCCTAATTATGCGTTTAGCATTAATGCAGAGCTGGCAGTTGGGGTCTACGAATGCAAGAGTGCATAGGCCCTAGGGCCTACGGACGGCCTTAAAACGGCCCTGCTTACGTTCTACTAGACACGGGGTGCTTTGCTTACTGGTTGTCGACTGTTTTACATTGCTAGATACTGTGATCCTGTGATTCGTGTCTGAGATCAGTGACAGCATCGGATGTGTCTGCTATGAGCAGACCTGACTGTTAAAAAACCCGTCTGTCCTCCATCGAACTCTCGGACGAGTCCTTTCGAATGGGGCCACTCCAGATTCGTTTCTGGTCTTCGGTCATCAAGACGCAGAGATTCCGTCGTCTGTGTTTGTCGAACCCATCGGAGCAGACGACGACGTCAAAAGCGCGCCAAAAGAGACGCAAACAAAGCAGACGATTGGACCGACGAAGGGAAGGGGTGGGAGAGGGAAGCAGAGATACACAGAAGCAGACAGAGAGGCATGGAGGAGGACTTGTAGGCAAATGCAGACATGCAGAGAGATACAGAAGGAAGACACAGAGGCAGACAGAGAAGCATGGAGGAGAACTTGTAGGCAGATGGAGACATGCAGAGAGATACTTATAAATACAGAAGGACACAGAGGCAGAGAGAAGCATGGAGGAGGACTTGTAGGAAGAGGGAGATATGCAGAGAGATACTTATAAAGACAGAAGAAAGACACAGAGGTTAATAGACACGGAGAAAGACATAGAAACAGAGAGACAATTAGAGTGATACACCCGAAGGGCTAAAGGGTTTGTAAGGAAATAGGGAGATAGTGAGCAAGATATAGAGCAAGAGAGCGAGAGAGAGGCAGAGAGAAAGGCAGAGTCAGAGGGAGTCAGAGTGAAAAAGAAAGACACAGAGAGGTAAAGATATAGCTAGAAATAGAGGCAGAGGGACCACTAAACGGAAAAACAAACTGGGAGTGACATAAGATGGAAAATATAATATATCCAACGCTATTGCATTTGTAGATGGGCTGGAGACAAGAGGAAGAAGGAAAGACACAACATGTGGCTTGGTTGAAAGTAGTGGAAAAGGAAGATATCAAACGGGAAGTTCAGGCGAGCAACTATTCTGGATGGAGAAAAGAAAGCAGGCGTAAAACTGAGTGAAAAACTATTAAAATTAGGTAGAGTTCAAGGTTTTGAGAAGAATGAGTAAGCAGCAAAGGAACAAGAGATCTAGGCAAGCAATAAGGGCATGACGGAGTACGGATTCGGCGAATACAGAATAAAGTAAGAATGGAAAGTGAAGACAAGAAAGTAGTAAAATAAGAAGTAAAGTAAGCACTAAGACAGGCATGGACAGGAGAAGATGGAGCAAGGAATAGAGTGACAGATGGACGGAGGACTCCGTTTGGAGAGATAGTATCCATTGTCTAACGACATCTTGTGGCCGCATAAGCCATCGTTGTCGACCTTAATCACCACAGCCATAGCTTCTGTACTACTGATTGGAAAACTGGATGAAAGATGAAGCGAGGGAGATAGGGGTGGAGTGGGAGATAGAAGGATGGAGGAAGGTAGGCTTGAAGGGAGGCAGGGATAGAAGGCGAAAGGAAGGGACGGATGGTGGGTGGTATGGAAATAGGGCAGAAGGGGAGGAGGGATGAAGAGACGGAATATAGCGAGTGAAAGAGGATTATGGGTGGAAGGAATGGTGCATGGGTGGGAGGTATGAAGGAATGGACGGAGAGAGGGAGGGAGAGAGGGAGGTAGGGAGGAACGGCGTCATACAGCTAAACAAACAGAATAAACCGAGGCGAACAGACGGTCCTTTCGTCTGGCGTGTAATTCGACTCGGCCTCTGTGCTGCAGTGGTCGTCCCTTCTCTCCATCGGTCAGGTCGAACGCTTCCGTTGCTTTATATCGTCCGCTGTCCGTTGCTCTCGCTCGCAGTTTATGGTTCGTTGTCCCATTACATTCGCCAGCTGCTGTTGTACGGTGTTGCATCGGTTCCCTTGAACTGCTGGTCTCTTGTGCTGCGGCTGTCTTGTCCGGCCTTAGGCTACTGGTCAGCTTCAGCAAGAAGCAGAACGATATTCTCACCATAAACATTGGAAATGTACGTACGTACACTGTAGGCATGACTGTATCTATGGGCACTCCCTATAGCGCCTGGTATTGTATGCACTGCACAAAAGCGCTGCTGCGCCAACATAAATGATGTTGAAGTAAGTAAGAATAGAAAGTTAATCAATAAGCGAACGGTTGATTCATAGGCCTACTAGAAAGTCACCACTGGCGAGCTCCCGCAGACACGAAAAACCCTAACCAGCGGATTCCTATCCAGAGCTAATAGTAGACACGATTTTTGGAGGTCATGGCGTAAGTAGCACCGAAGAAGACTAACGTCTGTATGTATACATGTCTGTATGTCTGTCTGTATGTATACAAGTCTACCTGCCTGTCTGACTATGTCTGTCTGGTGTTCTGTTTTCCTGTCGCACTTGTCTCTCTGCCTGTTTGTCTATCTTGGTGTTTGTCTGTCTTTGTGTTTGCTGTCTGACTATATCTGTCTGTCTGTCTGTCTGTCTGTCTGCATTATTTTTTTCTCAACATTTTCTGTGCTCACTGTATAGAGTGGTACAGCTCGATCTGTCTATCTCTCATCCGCCTCTGCATCTCTTCACTTATCTCTCCTTGTACACATCTGTCAATCTTCCCATGCAAAATTTGCCATGCAATGGCGTGCCAGTCTCACTCACTCGCTCACTCACTCACTCACTCAAAATATAGAAGTGCATACGTCACCTATGCCCAAACCACCTTTCTCCTTTTAAGTTTCTAATTGTCTTTATCTGTGCTTCTATATCGCGAATGTGTCTTCCTGCATGTTTGCCTCAATCGCTAACGTCTGTCTGTCTCGGTCTGTCTCCTCTCTCTCTCTCTCTGGGTCTAATATACTCCAAATCTCTGTCTCGTACAGCTGTTCGTAAAATTATTCAAAACATATTTAGCCATGTTTTCATAGCTCTATCCATCTATTCTACTATCTACTATATCTATCTATCTATCCTATCTATCTATCTATCTATCTTTTATCTGCAATAATGTTGGCTATCTATCGGTGGCATATTATGCTACCGAGTATGTATCTATCTATCTAAATATCTATCTCTGTCGCCTCTCTTTCTGGTTCTCACTTTCTGTGTACCGCAGTGGATCATGGCGTCCGCACATTGGCAAAGGGGGCACTCCGCCCACCCTGGAAAGTTGACACCTAATTTTTAACTACTACATTCTGGTGTTTAACAAATGTCTTCGCACTAAAGCACTAATGATACTAATTATACACAAAGTGAATCTGATAAATTTAACTACAAGTAAGAATAAAAAACTTCTCTATGAAAAATATCCAGGTTCTTAATTTCCTGTTTTACATTTTTCAAGCTTTTGCTAAAAATTTAACCGTGGCTATTGTGTTTGGCCTCCTGCAAAAATGTCTGTGGGCGCCCATGTCTTTAAAGTCATGTGCCCAGAAGCAACATCTTTCCTTTTGTGTATTGTCGCTTAGAGCAAAGCGATGCTTCACGATACAGCTAATAAACATGGGCACGGTGCGCAGTAGGCCTATATATATGTCTTCTGACAGAATCTGATGGCAGCTATATCATAGCCATAAATTTATGGGCTAATTGCTTTAACTATAATCCTAAAGCACTCGAGGCAAGACAGCATTCAGCACTACTTGTTCTACGTCCGTTTGACAAAAGTCTTACATCTGCAAAGCTGAAAATGCGTTTTCTTGCAACAGCTTATATTATCATCTGTTGCAAGAATACGCAGTTTGTCACTTTCTATACACGAAAATAATGGTCAGCAGAGAAGAGTTTTCTTGACCAAAGATCGTCCTTAATCCTTTTCAACTGGGAAAATGACCTTTATGCCTAATAGTTTGTTACCATTAGGCTAAATAAAGCCGCAATATAGTTTCAACTTTTGGGAAAGCCAGTTGAATTTGATCAATGAAGATAATTTGATAGGCCTACAAGCCTAGAAAGTTGAAACTATTTTCATCTGAATGAGCTGCTATCACATAGGCCTAAGTATGGAATAGCATCAACTCTTCAATAAGGCTTAGATCAACATAATCAGGATAGGCTTTCATCATGCAGCACGTAACAACCTCATACAGCTGTTCTTCTGATGCGTCTAAAGCAATTAATCGATATCTGGACAACCTATCTGATACGATGCAGCGCTTATGAATAAGCTAGTGCCCTGAGTTTAGCGCAGGAGCAGCGATTTAAACATTTTGGAGATTATTATTACGATTCACCAGGAAAAGTATCAGCAATGGCTTCTGCTGCTTGTTTGCTTAAACTAGCTTGATAGGAAAGACTGTGTTCGAAACTTGTCTCTTGGTGTCACCAGGTAATGAGCGTCCACCGGTAGGTCCTAAATTCCTATCATCAATCTGACAATCTGCTTCTGCCTCCTCCTTTGTCTCGCATTTGTAATCCGCATTCGGTTGTCCGTCTTTGACTTTAGTTCTATTTCATCAAACTTATCATGGGTTTAGCCTACATGATCAACTGGGCTAGTAATGCATAAAACTTTGTGCTGATTGAGCACGTCTCCAAAGCATGGAATGATGGTGCGGCGTCAAACGTAGGTCTAACGATGCCACTTTTTACGTCACTGAGTTCTTGTAGTTGCGCCTATAAGCCTACGCGGGTCGTCTGCTAGTTGTAATAACGAAGCTAAATGTGACTTATTTAATGTGATTTAATCGATGCATTCAGCTCAACTTCAACTTCAGGCTCAAAATCGACATTACATTAACATAAACATATGAAAAAAGGCGCACGTCAATTTAAGAAAATACAGCACAAAGTGATTCTAATAATAAAAGACGAAAGAACAAACCAGAAACCACAGCACCAACTAATAACTCTAGTCAACTTTTACTATTCAAAAAGCAAAATTTTTCATCATTTATAAGTCATTTGATGAAGTAATCGGAAAATATTCAAATCGGTCAAATCTGTGGCAGACGAAAGAACAAACCAGAACCCTAAACACAGAACTTTGGATAAACAAACAAGAACAAACATCAACACAGATGTCCATCTCCAGCAAGAGACCGATGTCAAATGGCGGCAACCATAAACCACTTTTCAATGACTTAGTTGTTGTAAAATTAACAAATTGAAACAAGGAACTTGCAACTAATTTTCTCTATTTTCGAAGAATACTTTTAAAAAATCCATGCTTTTCATATAGATCCAGAAATTCATCTTTCTGCAGATCATCACATGAATAAAATTAACAATGTTGCACGAATTCTTTTTCAATTTCAAACATTTCACCACACATTCCACAACCATATGGCTTCAAAATGAAACGTTCAATGGTTCTAGCAATGTGTCTGTCTTTGGATCATCATAGCAGTGATTATAACAATGTTCCATAAACTTGTTTTCGATTTCAATAATTTGATCACATGTACCACAACCATAAGGTTTCAAAATGAAATGAACGATTTCAGGACTAAATGTTGAATGACCTCCAGAATCTTGCTTTACATCTTGACTTGACTCTATACTCTGCCTGGATGAAATGTTTTCTATAATTTCTGTTGTTAGCAACACTCTTTCATCACTATCATTGTGATTGTCTGCACAAATGCTGAATCTCTTATTTGAAGTACTTCCAAGCCATCTTAGTTTCATGCTTGACTCAATGCTTTGACATAATTCACGCCCACATAATTTTTCTCCACAATAGAGTTTCAAAACTTTCACTAAATTCGAAACTGAATATAACTTAATGTCACTTAATGTTACCTTCAACTCACGTCAACTGCAAGACCGTAATCGTCCAAACACAGTTAGAGACACATAAAACTAAGGCTTATATCAGTTGAAGAAAGAACAGAACTAACATTCTTCTTTCATTATTCAATAATGCCACATTTTCATTGTAAGCCATTTTTAATATCGTGATCGGAAAAATTCAAAACCAGTCAAATCTGCGGCAGACGCAAGAACAAACAAACCTGAACCTTAAACACAGAAAACTCTGGATACACAAAGAACCAAAACAACAATCAACATAAATGCCCATGTTGAGCATGAGGGTAACCATATAGCGATTTTCAATTACGTAGTTGCTGTAAAATTAGCAAACTGAAACTAAGAACTTTTAATTAATCTTTCTTCTCCATTCTAGGAGAATAACTTAAAAGGTGCATTTCAAACAGTTCAAGAAATGTATCTTTCTCCGGATCATCACAGTAGTGATTATTACAATGTTTCACAAACTCATTTTCCAAATCAAACATTCCACCACACATTCCACAACCATATGGCTTCAAAATGAAATGATCAAACAGTTCTAGAAATGTATCTTTCTTTGGATCATCATTGTAGTGATTATAGCAATGTTCCATAAACTCGTTTTCGATTTCAATGATTTGATCACATATTCCACAACCATAAGGTTTCAAACTGAAATGAACCATGTCAGGACTAAATGTTGAATGACCTCCAGAATCTTGCTTTACATCTTGACTTGACTCTATACTCTGCCTGGATGAAAGGTTTTGCATAATTTCTGTTGTTAGCAAGACTCTTTCATCACTATCATTGTGATTGTCTGTGCACATGCAAGAGCTCGTATTTGAAGTACTTCCAAGCCATCTTTGTGTCATGCCGGACTCAGTGCTTTGACGTAATTCACTCTCACACCATATCTTTCTAGAATCAATTTCCACTTGGCAGTCAAGATCAATCCTCTGTGCAAATGCTTTGTCATATAATTCACAGTTGCTCGGATTTTCTCCAATGTGTGTCTTCACATGCATTTCGAAGTTAAGTCTCTGTGCAAATGTTCGGTGACATATACTGCACTTGTATCGGTTTTCTCCAGTGTGAGTTTTTGCATGGAAAATCAGCAGACGCTTCAATGCAAAGGCTTTATCACATAAACTGCACTTGTATGGTTTTTCTCCTGTGTGGGTTTTTAAATGGTAATTTAGTGAAGTATTCGATGTAAAGGCTTTCTCACATAAACTACACTTGAATGGTTTTTCTCCAGAGTGGGTTTTTAGATGGTAATTCAGTCCAGTCTTCCATACAAAGGCTTTCTCACATAAAACACACCTGTATGGTTTTTCTTGAGTGTGGCTTCTTTTGTGTAAAACAAATTGACTGATCTTTGCAAATGCTTTGTGACAAAAATTGCACTTGTGTGGTTTCGCTTCAGTGTGGGCTCTTATGTGGGAATTCAGTTGACACTTTTGTCCAAATGCACCGTGACATAAATTGCATACGAACGGTTTTTCTCCAGTGTGGGTTCTAATGTGGGAATTCAGTTGACTCTTCCTTGCAACCACTTTGTAACAGAAATTGCACTTGTAAGGTTTTTCTCCAGTGTGGATTTTTATGTGATTTCTCAAATAACTTGTCTGTGCAAATTCTTTGTGACAGAATTTGCAATTGTATGGTTTTTCTCCACTGTGGGCTCTTGCATGACAATTCAGCTGACCCTTCAATGCAAAGGCTTTATCACATAAACTGCACGTGTATGGTTTTTCTCCAGTGTGGGTTTTTAAATGGTAATTTAGTGAAGTATTCGATGCAAAGGCTTTCTCGCAGAAACTACACATGTATGGTTTTTCTCCAGTGTGGTTTCTTATGTGTAAAACCAGTGAACTCTTCTTTGCAAATGTTTTGTCACAGGAACTACACATGTATGGTTTATCTCCAGTGTGGGTTTTTACATGGTAATTCAGTGCAGAATTCGATGTAAAGGCTTTCTTACATGAACTACACTTGTACGGTTTATCTCCAGTGTGGGTTTTTACATGGTAATTCAGTGCAGAATTCGATGTAAAGGCTTTGTCACATAAACTACACTTGTATGGTTTTTCTCCAGTGTGGGTTTTTATGTGGTAAAACCAGTCCACTCTTCTTTGCAAATGTTTTGCCACATGAACTACATTTGTATGGTTTTTCTCCAGTGTGGGTTCTTATGTGTAAAACCAGTTGACTCTTCCTTGCAAATGTTTTGTCACATAAACTGCACTTGTATGATTCTTTTCCACTTTTGGCACTTATGTGGAAATCCATTTGACTTCTCTTTGAAAACGCTTTGTGACATAACGTGTCCTGGTACGATGTTTCTCCTGTGTGGACTCTTACATGGATTTTGAGATTATAAACTTGTGTAAATTGTTCCTTACAAAATTCACATTTGAATGGTTTTTCTTCATTATGAGTTCTCGCTTGCATCTTAAAATCTTTAACAAAGAAAAAGCACCATGAAACTTGTCTTTTCACGATTATTTACATTACAGTGGCTTCTGTTGTGAGTTCAAACGGGTAGATAATACAAAAATTTGGATTTGATTTTGTTATATAGATAAATGGGTCATGGGCTTTGGTAATGGGCTTTGTGAACTTTTAGACAGGTCTAAAATGAAACTCGATATCTTTGATCATTGGAGACTCGAATTGCTATACTGAACTGCTAAATGGGACGGATAGAGAGGAAGAGATGAGAAAATCTTACGTTTTATTATTATCAAACAAATTCACCTGCAAGTCAGGATGGCTACTAGAGAAAAAACATTCTGGACTGTGTCATAAAGACTGATGAGACTATGGCAGAGAATCATGTGAGAGATCAAGTTTGTTCCACATGTTGGTCGAGATCGCAAAATTTCACATTACGTCTTAAAGATGAACTCATATATATAACCCTTTAAAGTTTATAAGAACTTTGGTAAAAGTGCATTTTAGCATATTTTATTGAAAGTGGAGGTAGGCTTGCAGTGGCAGCGCGAGAGGGGGAATAAGGGGGTTTAGCCCCCCCCCCTAACTGTGGCTCAGCCCCCAAAAGTTGGAAATCGCTGCAAATCACAGGAAGGAGGGGACAAAAGGGAAGGGCTTGGAGCTTTAGCCCCCCTCCAAACCTGTAATCCTGGCGCCTCCACTGTAGGCTTGTATTTTAGCGCATTTAATTATTTAAATGATTTTCCTGATAACTGTAATGAATTCAGCTTCTATTTAAGCAAATTTCTTTTCGTCAATCCCACTTCTACTTAGACTAAAATTATTTTCATCAATCCCACTTCTATTTAGCAAGAATTCTTTTCGTCAATAGGGCCTACAACTTGTATTCGACCAACGGTGACTCGCCATACAATGGCGACTCATTTGCGACGCTAAACTGCACGCTTTTTCATCAGTCCAGCTTCTCTTTTAGCCAATAAATATTTTCATCAATCCAACTTACATTTCGGCAAACAATTAGGGGTCTATTTTATGTAAATCCAGCTTCCATTTACGCAGATTCATAAGATAAAATAAAATACGCTATAATAGGCCTACTCGGCCGTAAACATCGTGAGTTAAATACGCTAAAATGCACATTTACCAGAACTTTTACTGGGCTATCAAAAACAAAAGTAGATGATATGCATGGCATAGGCTATGCTTAAATTTTATGTTAAGTTGATCTATGAAGAGCATATAACTCACCTGATTCAGAACCAGTATAATAATTTAAAAAAAAACAGTTCCGTATCTTTATGACGTCAAGGTCAACAAAATGGCGTTAGCAGCGTAAATAAAAAACTGTGAAACTAGAAGCTGGATAATCGATAACTCTGATTCTTATGCTACGGCACATTTTAATTCGTTCATTAACTGTCTACATGCAATCAATGTATGAAAACTTAATTGCTTAGCGGCCCAGTGATGACGGCGATTTGAGCAATGGGGAGACTAGTTGGAGTTTTCGATTCATTTTAATTGCACCTTTTCTAGACGATAACGAAAAATGGTAGGCCTAATCTGTCGTTTTAGCTTCCCTTATTATGCACGCATTGTAACATATCATTTCATCGTTTTATATACATGGCATTTTAATAGCCTACCAATGTCCATGACAAGTGTAGGCCTAATCAATTTATATTCCATTTACACAAGTATCATTTGCAGCATCAAACTTCTAGGCCTCGGCCTACTTTTCATAAACAAATTAATTTAATCAATCCAACTTCTATTTAACCAAGAATTTTTAATCAATCCAACATTTATTTAAGGAAGAATAATTTCCACCAATCCAACATATATTTAAGCAAGATTTATTTTCGTCAATCCAACTTCCATTTCAGCAAAAAAATCATCGATCCAACGTGTAGGCCTAAGCCTACTTAAGCAAGAATTACACTGGGTGAATTTTGATACACTAATTTGGACGATAGGTTACCGCAAACATATTTATTCCTTAATGAAAATGGACGCGTCAATAACTTAATTTTTCCTAGTAGCGTTTTCTTTCTTAGGACTGACCGACCTATTTTGTTACATGCCTAGTAGTAGGCCTAGCCTATGTAGCTGGATCAGTGCCGTTTTAAGGTCATCGTAGGCCCTAGGGACTCTTGCATTCGTAGACCCCAACTGACATCTCTGAAATTGAAAACTAATTAATGTGGGAAATGGCATTGGAAGACGTTAGCCTATAAGATAACCTTAATATTATAAGCGATCTTGCTAATGCAAAGAACCGTAGCCTAAAGTTCACATATAGGCCTAGTCTAGGCTGCTGTGCAGCTTAGCTTAACGTTAAGTCAATAGCCTATCTTAAACTGTTTCAGTACAATTACGAAAATTATAAATTTAGAATTTGAAATTTCCTTTTTCATTTTCGCGTCAAATTCAATCATTGAACTTATTTTTTCAATATCTCATTTTCAGATTTTCGTAGGCCCTACATACATGCGTGCATAGAATGGTAGCCTACATGTATAAATGCATACATACATACAGCTTGCATGCATACATGAACATACATTTCTATAAATACATAAACACATACATGCATATTATTATGCATGCATACAAACACACATAATGCGTACATCCAGACACAATTAAGCGCACATAGACTGTTGGTGGGCTGCAGGAAGAGAGGCAGGGACGCCGTGACCGTGTGATGGGTACGGTCAATCACCAACCGTCCATCCGTCGGTGGGTCCGTGTTGTTCCGTTGCGTCCGTCCGTGGTCAGCTGCGCCGGACGTTGTCCAAGTCCAGCGGTGGTCAGTCAGTCAATCGGATGCTACCGTGGTCATCGTCGTCGTCGTCGTCGTCGTCGTGGTCATTAGCGTGGCTGGCGTTCGGACGGCGCAGAGAGGAGTAGACCGTAGCGTGATGCTCGTTTTACGGGATGCACGGCAGCGTCTGCGTTAGGAGCAGCAGACTCAGCAGCAGCAGCAGCAGCAGCATCCTTAGCAGTCGAAGTGATGGAGTTGGTGGTTATATCGGTGGCTGCGGCTTTGCTTCAACTTCTTTCCGTCTTCTTCACCGGTTGTCAGGGCAGCGTCTATGAACGGAGGAAACCGTCGGGGTAAGTAAGCACAACCCTCAGTTGACTCTATTATTGGCCTACTGTCATTGGTTAAAGCGGTTTGGGTGAGAAGTGGGACCTCCGAAGAGAGTTTTGTTGGAACGCATGTGTTATTAGGGTTCCATTGCATGGTGAGCAGTGGGAACGCAAGCAAAAATTTTGAGAGCAGTGGGAACGCCGTCCCCACAGTTCCCACACCACTTTAAACCCTGTCTGTCATTTGTGGGGGTGCCCGTTGCTATGTAAGGTTCTTCTATGCCACTGTCTTTAAGTGTTGTTGTTGTCAGGGTAAATCGCCAACTATAGACACCCTCTGTAAACCCTCTGTAAACTTTATCTTATCTGAGTTTTTCTTTTGTATGTATTTATTTATTTATATATATATATTCATGTGTTTATGTATAATGTATGTGTACATATATATATGCTGGTGTGTTTGTATGTAGGCCTATGCACGTTTGTGTATAAGTATGTATTAATGTTTATGTGTATGTTTGCATGTACGTATGACATCGTATGTGTATATTTGAATGTATGTTTGTGTATGTATGTGTGTAGTTGTTTATGTATGTCTATGTGTATGTATGTGTATGCATGTATATATGTATGTATGCATGTAAGTATGTAATCTGTGTGCATGAATGAGTGCATGCATGTGTGTAAGTATGTATGTTTGTATGTATGCGCATGTACATTGTGTGTATCCATGTATGCATGTGTGCATATAAATATACATGCCTATGTGCATGTTTGCATGTACGTATATACAGTATGTATAATATTATTGTATTGTATTGTATTTGAACACTTGTTATAGCGCCCCTACCAGATTTCCCATTCAGAGGCGCTCCCGACTACTGCGCGGACGCTGAATCGGAGTTTCACGCCGAAGCGCATGAGCAAGTAGTGAAGGACTTGCCCAGGGTCCCCACGCGGCGGCTTGAGGTGGAATCGGACCCGCAACCCTCCAGCTGCACATATTATGTGCATGTACAGTATGCATGTATGTTGATGCATGCGTGTATGCTACTAGCGTTGTTAAATATTTGCCAGTATTTAAATAAAAAATTTAAAGCATTTAAAACGTGTGTTACCCATTACACTGCACACCTTGAAACTTACATAGAGTCTTACTTCCTCTTAAATCGTTGCACTCGCTCGCCTAACTGGTCTTCATTATTCACTAATCACTACGAAGAAGTTCTTCCATTGGCATCATTCTAGGCCTAATTGGTCAGCTTCGTTGTTTGTAGCAGCTAAGATTCTGATGTTCATATTAATTACCTATCATTCAGTTCATTTTGTATTCGGTTTCACGTTGAGATGCGCGGTAGTCTACTGTAACTGGTTACCGTGCTGAACTGTCAAGCGTCAGGTGGGGGGGGGGTGTGAAATTCCTGCGAGGGCAGAAAATGTCTTGAAATTTCTCCGCAACTAGCATCCCAGGATTCCCTGCCAAATTCAGCTAAAAAAATTGATAAGAATGGTGGTAATTG
The DNA here is from genome assembly GCA_020284085.1 of Aporrectodea caliginosa. Taxonomy (NCBI): domain Eukaryota; kingdom Metazoa; phylum Annelida; class Clitellata; order Crassiclitellata; family Lumbricidae; genus Aporrectodea; species Aporrectodea caliginosa. The sequence goes on from JACEVL010000941.1 coordinate 176,886, forward strand.
TCATGGTAACTAGCTTAATGGATATTTCACTATTAGTCAGTTTGACGTTGTTTTGGTAAATTCCTTACTACATCATAATTATAGGGTCTGCTGTTCCTTATTTTCTCCACCTGAAAATTTAGATAGCTGATGAGATTAAGAAGTGAGACTGTAATTAATCAACGGATTGCCTATTACCTGCCCTGGTATCTCCATATTGCCTCATTCGTCACCATGGGAACGAATTCCGTATTCAGTTCTCGACGCCCTGTAATTGTTGTCTGTAAGGCGCCCTGGTCTCGGGCTGGACTCCGAAGAACGGAGATTTATTGCTCGAATGAAGGAGTTTTTCATGGCTGTTTTATGCAGCGATTAGAATGCTCAGATGTTGTAGACAAGTCTGTTCAGAATTGAGACTAATTTCTACGCACATTTATTAAAATTTTGGAATTTTCTTCGAAATATTTGGATTGTTAGTGATACGTTTGCTTTAAAATTCATTTAAACGACGATGGTAACGACGATGATGATGGTGATATTAATGATAATGATAATGCTAATAATAGCAATATGTTTTACTCGCTCGATAATTTTTTTATTCTCGAGCAATCATAAATACATCGGGTTTAAATAATCATGAAGATGATGATAATTATGACGACGATATTACTGATGATCACGATGATTATGTTGATAACAGTAATGATGATACTAATAGCAGCAGCAACAACAACAATAACAATAACAATAATAATAATAATAATAATAATAATAATAATAATAATAATAATAATAATAATAATAATAATAATAATAATAATAATAATAATAATAATAATAATAATAATAATAATAATAATAATAATAATAATAATAATAATAATAATAATAATAATAATAATAATAATAATAATAATAATAATAATAATAATAATAATAATAATAATAATAATAATAATAATAATAATAATAATAATAATAATAATAATAATAATAATAATAATAATAATAATAATAATAATAATAATAATAATAATAATAATAATAATAATAATAATAATAATAATAATAATAATAATAATAATAATAATAGGCCTAACTGTAGCAATAACAGTCGCTGTCATCATTATTGTTATCACATTCGTCACTTTTTTAGATTTCATTGTTCCTCTTCAGATTTCAATGTAAGTATTTATCGGCTTAAGATGCTGCAACGCTCAGCAGCAGTAGCTGGCTGTTACAGTATCTGCAGGTGACACAGCAACGTTTTGCCTCATGCTTACTGCGCCCAAGAGCCCACATACGGTAATACCACAAGCGGACACTTTGGCACGCAAAACATTTTATATTACGGATGATTAATTTTACGCATACGTTTAATGCGGAGGATAGATAGCACACCAATATTTTTATGACATGTTATATGTAGGACGTTAGGTTCGCCCAACACATAAATGTGATTCTCTTGTAAACCAAAATGCGGTTAGCAATTGGTATAATAAAGGATATACTTACTTACTTTACTTACTTATTATGCATGCTTTGCTATAAGTGGGGCCATGGAATTTGTTGTCAATTGGTTTGAGCGTTCGCCTTGTAACGCAGAGAGTGCGGGGTTCGAACTTTCCTGATGAGACGGTTAATGTGTGGGCACGTTGAGTAAGTTCTTCACTCACAGTTGCACAGCACAATCGATTGGCGTTTTGTCAATTGTGACGCTTAAAGAAATGTGTAGTTATTTAATAATTCAGTTGAATAGCCGTTACTTCACAAACTCCTTTATTCGCAAATCTATCAACATTACCGCTGTTCAATAATAACCTGAAGACTTCTTTGTTCAATATTTATTATGATCAGACTTTCCTGTAAGTTGTAACGCGCTTTTGTGCAAGATTCATTTGTTTGGGTGCATTATAAATGACAGTTTCATAATAGTTAATAATAGTATGCAGGTTCAACTCCATATCACTACGCCAACCTTGTCCGCCCATTAGAAGGCTGATTGATTTGAAGGCCAGTGGAGACTAAGGATCTAACCCCGGACCTTTTCTTATGAGGTAATCCCCAGAACCACCACGCTTGTCATTCTTATTCAACGCTCGTCTTTCTGCGATTGCGGCACCGGACGGAGTACGTGTGTCGGGGTTCGATAAATTCTGCCATATTTCTTGATTTGTGTTCGTGGCATCCAATAAGGTGGATTTGTTTCAATTTGGGTAACTATGGGGAGAGAATCAAGAGAACAGGAATCGCTGAGACTCAGGGTAACATCGAGAGAAACTGAGAACGAGGTCTACAGAGAGAAGCAGAGGCAGAGCAAGAGGAACAGAGATGGAGAGATAGACGTTGATCGACAGACGGACCGCGAGAAACAGAGACAGACAGAAACAGAGGCAGACTGAGAGAAAGAGACAGAAGGACAAACAGAAAGACAGAGAGATACGAAGAGCCATCGAGATGAGGACAATTATACAGAAATAAAGAAACTGAGACAGAGATATGAACAGGTCTACAGATACGGTGATAGAGACGGACTTCAAGGCAGAAGCAGCAATACAGGCAGACCAGTAGCCGACAAGCATTCACTTTGTACAAGAGGGAACGACACGCAGAGACACACACAGACAGGAGGCATACACAAGATAGGCATACAGGCACACAAAGACCGAAAGGTAACACTTACATACAAATGTCGACAGACCATCTGACAGAGAGGCAGACGGACAGACAGACAGACAAACAGACAGACAGACAGACAGAAGGACAGGTAGCGAGTGACTGGAGTGGCGAGTTGATGAAAGCAAATTCTACGATTGCGAAACTGAAAAAGGAGACAGAATACAAACAGCAAAGACAAATACAGAGACAGGCGCAGTCACCGAGACAAAGGCAAAGAGAGGCAGACGCAGATACAGAGACAGACGCAAAGACAGACACAGTGACTAGGACAGAAACAGAGTCGTTGTAAGAAACTGAAACCCTATTCAGAGACAGAAACACAGAGACAGACAGACAGAGAGACAGAAGAGAGACAGAGAGACAGGTAGAGACAGAGAGAGATAGACAACCATACAAGCAGGCATGAAGACAGACAGACAGGCAGGTAGCCATTACAGACAGACAGACAGACAGACAC
>JACEVL010000941.1:182500-267500 GCA_020284085.1 Aporrectodea caliginosa
CCCTGGTCGGTAGATGGAAACTATACCAGCGACCTTGACGGTCGAGGCCACTCCAGAGACTCATGTCGCTCCTCCCCCGTTAAGACGTATGCTCTGCTGCAGGCGGAGAACGCGTCCCATGATATAGTCCCAGACCGGACCGTACGTCAGCAAGACCTTACTTCCTCAAGGAATGATGACAGCCGAAGATATGACCGTCAAAAACGAACAGTAGGCCTATAATGTCCACAGCAGAAACAGCGAATAAGTTATTGCACGCCGAAAGGTATTGCAACCGAGCAAATAAGGCTGTTAGACAAAGCATTCAGTATATCTAGGTATATCAATACGTATATATATGTATGCTTGCACGCTTCATGTAGGCCTATGCATGTTTTCATTAATGTATCTATGAAAGTATATTAACTACCATGTATGCGTGTATGGATATGTAACTATAGGCATACATTTTATTGATCCCATCCAACAAACAAACTGAAATACAAGCAATTATGTAAAATGAAGATGTAAGAGAACAACAGGGCAAGAAAACCCTAAAAGGACAAGGTCCCCTTAAAGCATAGATTTGTGGATTTTTGTTTCTCGCGTGTTTGCTTTTTGCGCTTATTATTTTCTTAATATCTTCTATCGCTAGAGCTTTAAACAGAAGAAGAAACTGGTGGATTGCGGGGATTACACGTACGTACGTTGTCCAGGGCAATTTGTCAGGTGTCGTTTCATTCCATATTATGCGTTCGGTGAATTCATTCTCTCGTCCAAACGTTTTTCATTTATTACGGCGCCAATTTCTTGTTTTGTGAGCGACAACAGAAAAGCTGCACTAGACACTGACTATTGGAAAGTTTTTAGAATTTGGTTCAGCAATTCAACTGATCACTATAGGTGTTGATTTAGCATCAATTTGCTAATCTATTAAACGTGGAAGATTTCGTCTTTGAGTCGGTTAGATCGATGGGCATGCGTTGAAATGCTCTCCTCCGTCATCACGTGTTCGATCAGAAATTCATATATATGGAAAGATAGGTACTAAATATAAATCAGTGCATAGCATCACTTGGACTAACACTAAGGGAATCAATGGACTTGACAACACGTTTCACAATCTCTCTCTCTCTCTCTCTCTCTCTCTCTCTCTCTCTCTCCATGATTTCTTGCTTCTTTCTTTTCCTTTCCCCCCGTTATTTCTCTCTCTTCTTCGTTCTAAGTTTCTAGCTGAATACCCTTTTGTCTCTTAGTCTGTGTGTTATTGTTTCGTTCTTTCATTCTTATAATTATGTCTTTAACTTCTGAATGACTTAAGACTACGAAATATTACTTGCAGGAGTAAAAGCCTAGCCGATCAGTTGAAGGTGCATGAGGTGATCTTTTCAATAATCATTAAACGGAGTTCATCGAAGGGGAGTGCACCTAGAAGAGAATCTACGAAATTTATGTTTAAAGTCTAGTTATTAGAGAAAAACGACGACGATAACACAGAGAATGTTGAATTAGTCTAACTTCAGTGAAAATTATGATGACGACGACAACGATGATGTTGAAACTGAATGAGAGAAGCATTCAAGGGTACTTACTGTCAGAATGATGAACTTTTAACTTTGGCAGATGCTTAGCGCGTTTCATGGTAGAGGGCGTGATGCACTGTTTTTAATACGGTGTTTATAAGTTGACCCATCGCGAGAGCAGTACAGAATATAAGACGCTATTATAGGGATAAAGTGGTTAAATTTAGACAAGTGTATGCGTAGCCAATAGTAAATGTACCCGGATGTAACCAACGAGGTAACGTATGCTCCATATTATATATATGTATATATATATATATATGTATATATTACATATAGCTGGTTTAGCGTTTACATAAGATCAGTCGTAGCCTACTGTGCGTGTTTGCTGGCGGCTTACAACTGGTTTAATATGTTAGAGAAGACGATTGCGGCGACCACAGTAATCCCGATTATGATTAGTAATGACGATTAATTATTATGAGTACGATTACAATTACGATGTTCGGAAAAGAGCGATGACAAGACTTCATGTAGACTTAGTCTCAAGGTAAACAATGTAAGATAACCCAATTGTTTACACGCCTCTATAATTATAGGAACCGACCAGAAGCGTCTTCTCTGCAGAGGTCGAATAATGAATTCTACTCAGGCGATGCACACATGACCACCTGATCAATGCAACGGCATGACGCTCTTTGACGTCCAGAATTTGCTTAGTATACTCGTTCACTGACCAGAAAGGATGAAAAAGTGGACGACAGGTGGCGAGTGTTACCATGGAGTATTCTGAGTTAGGGAAGAAAGCGAAGGACCTGCAATAAAAGAAAACAAAACTAAGAAATAGGAAGATATAGAAAATATAACTTTAGGCCTACTCGTTTTTCTACAGCGACCGTATACATGGCCTCGACCGGTCGCATATTCCCAAATCCCATACATACAACGTCGTACAATTATTTAAAACATATTTTAGCCATGTTTTCATCGCTCATCCAACTTCTACTTCCACTATGACATAATTATACCCATCCCTCATCCAACTTCTACGTCGACTATAAATATTTTGAACGCTCATCCAACTTCTGGTTTTACTGCAATAATTTAGCATCAATAGGCTACCATGATTTCATCGATCATCCAACTTCTGCTTCTGCTATAAATATGCTGATTCATCTTCTACTGTTACTGCAATAATTTAGCATCAATACCATGATTTCATCGCTCATCCAACTTCTGGTTTTACTATAACATATATTTATGAACTGCTGTACGTATTGGGATTTTGGTATATGCCGACCGGTCGACCCTGTTCATCTTTCAGTGCATTGATCGGGTGAAATTCCTCACCATCGCCGTCGTTTGAATTGGTGTCGCGCCCTTTAGGTCCCCGTATACGGACCGGGCTGTCCTGAGATTTGAACCTCATAAATGAGCCTCCATCGAGAGGCGAACCGGGATTCGACCCATCGGACGTACCCTAACATAAGCCGCTCATGGCTGTCACTTCAGAAACACTTCAGAAACAAAAGCATAGTTAGTCGCTTGATAGATTCTGCGACCATCAAAATATTTTTGTGAGGTCGATGATTCCTATATAGTATGACGCCAATAATGGATCGGATAAATGTGATCGTGAGAAAAAGAGATGAAAGAAGAAAAGAGAGCGATGTATTAGGCTATATTCCTGAACGATACCCAGTCTTCCTGTTGCTATTGTAATTGTAATTGTAATATATAACTTCTATGGCGCCGGTGTCTAATGGACAAGGAAAAACTGATGTCGCACCAAAACCAAACCGTAATCAGGTCAGAGGATCAAACCGTAAGAAAGGTCTTCGCCAGCGCTGAATCTTAATCTAAAAAATGTCAGCCAGGCATGGGCGCATTTGGGGGGGGTTACGGGTTCAAACCCCCGAAATAAGTTTCCGAGAACATTTTTATATGCTTTTACATGTGAAATACCAAAAGAACCTTAATTTTTGGAACCATCTCCAATGGAACCCCCCCCCCAAATCTTGAAACCTACTCAGAATTTTTTTCCTGGCTACGCCCATACAGCAAGGTATACGCTATGGTCAGGTCCAGTTCCAAATCTAGATTCAAAGGAAGAGCAGGTAGATAGATGGTTACGGCGGAAGTATTTCAATGTCGACTGCGCCGTTAACTAACTGCCAATCAGCACCATTTCAGGCACATAGGCTAGTGATTTTAAGACGGAAAACGACAACACCAAAATGGTTCATATCCATTTCGATAATGTATTTGGCTCCATCTCACTCACTGATAATTACGAACACGTCGCAACCTGTACGTGCTACATGCGACATACTGTGCGCATTCTGACCGTACGCATTTCTGATAACACGAGACCATAATAGGGCCTACTTGTACGAGCTTGGATGGCTGAATGTAACCTGGAACAATAAATATTATACCAGCCATGAGCCATCCATTCTCGTACAAGTAGGCTACTATGCGATCTTTACTTCCGTATACAGTCCGACCAAGCTCGGCGTGTTGTCCTCACTCTTCATTGGTCATTGTACCCTGCGTTCTGCAGAGCGTATACCAACCTCGTTGTTTGATGGCTTGTTTGAGAGATTTGAATTTCGAGACAGCACGTTCCGTACACAGGGACCTTAACTGGCGTGTCGCTCATTCAAACGGGTACCCGTGGTGAAGGCTCTCTCCAGATAAATTCATTAAAAAAAGAAACTGCCTGCCAAGGCCATACTGTCATAGAAACGTGTAGGCCTACATTTTATTTTATATTTATTGTCATTTGCTCTCATACGTCTATAAGTTATAACTAGTTGGGCTTCTCTTGTCTCGAAACTTCCGGATAGAACAGTCTCCATCCAACTGACATTCGTGAAGTTCCGATTAAGCCGGATAGAAATAGATTCTGTAGAGCGGCCAGCACACGTGACTTTCCGATTGACTGATAGCCAAGTATAGAGCGATCCTCCAAAAGCTTTATGAGTCGCTATACAAAATAATGTTATGCTGCATTTACAAATTAATTTACATAGGCAGCAAATGTGAAACGCACATAATGGATGCACACCGAGACGTAATATTCGCACCCAGACGTCTTGGACTGAAGGATACCGAACCCTTACTTTCCTACCCAGAACAAACAATTCCCAGTATTTCTTGCTCCGAGGAACGACCATACAGATTCATAGCAATTACCCAGTATCATCACCTTCAATATTATTATTATTGCTATTATTATTTTTACTACTGCTAATGCTACTGTTACGGCTACTGCTACTGCTGCTGCTGCTGCTGCTGCTGCTACTACTACTACTACCACTACCACTACCACTACCACTACCACTACCACTACCACTACCACTACCACTACCACTACCACTACCACTACCACTACCACTACCACTACCACCACTACCACTACCACCACCACCACCACCACCACCACCACCACCACCACCACCACCACCACACCACCACCACCACTACCACTACTACTACTACTACTACTACTACTACTACTACTACTACTACTACTACTACTACTATTACTATTATTCAAGAAATATAAACAGCACCGTTATAATTATAAGGGGAATGACGCGGTAATTGTTACCACACCATATTCTAGATCAAAGTAACGCTCCCACTACACACCGTTACACGTATTTTTACACATCATACTCATACATATACGCAAACACTCGTGGCTGCTGTTACACTTTTGCACACATAATATAATATTTAATTATATATATATACACATATTATGCATACATATACGTAAGCATGTACACATTCATAATATAGACCTACAAGTGCATATACCAATACGTGCACGGTAACAGATATGCGTACAAAGTGTCCGAAGCATAGAACGGAACATAGAATAAACAGACACGGACGGCATTCGCTGAAACAGTAAACGTCGGTTCCTCTCAACACGTGTAAATATTCTTCGATGGTGAACGACACACGTGACGTCTGCTGCTGCAGCAGTCGCCATGGGTACTTGCTTTATGACGGCTCTATCCCTGTGGCGGTAATATACCAGAAGGATGGAGGTAGGCTATGGAAGGAATGAAAGATGGAAGTCTGGATGGAATGAATGGTGCCTGGAAGGAGCGAGGAATGGAATAAGGGATAAAGGAAGCAACGGGTGGAAGGAGGAGAAGGGTTGCGAACAAATATAGGAAGCCGTAAATGGTGGAGGTGGTGGTTGTGGAGGTGGTGGAGCTGGTGGTGGTGGTTGGATATGGCTTTGGCATCAAACGAGTCATCTGAGGAAAATTCATCGGGCAGATATAAGCGTCGAACCTTTAACGCTGGGTCTGGTGAGGCCGTTATTCAAAGCGTCATAAAGACGTCATATAACGACGTCTATGACGTCTCATATGAATCAGCGTCGTCTCCGTTTTACCATCGGCTACAAACGCAGAGGCTGCGAGATGAAGCAACGTGGAATCATCTGTTAAGCAGATGCAACACAGGGCGATGGATGATGATGACGACAATGAAAATTATGATAACGACGACGATGACTATGATGATAGTAGTGGCAAGGCTGACGATTACAAGACAAAAGATACACTGTGTATATATATATATATATATATATATATATATATATATATATATATACATATATATAGTGTAGATTAGAGATGGGCCGAATCTTTATCCGCAAATCGGTTTTCGCCTAATTTTGCCGTATAGACCGATTAATCGGCGCTTCTCTGCGCCACCGATACAAATAGCCCTACAAAGAAGTAATTTTTTGACCAAACACAATATCTTTTTTTCATTGATACAAAAATAGTAACCTGTTTCGGTGACCTCCTGCAGTAATCTTTATAATTGAAAATCGGTGTAAAATAATGAAATAATTTGTCGACGCATCAGCAAAAAAGGCGGACACATAAAATTGTGAAAATTACAAAATTCGAACTTTAGAACCAAAGAAAACTGGATATTGCCGATGGAAGTCGGATGGAATGCGGAATCAGCAAAAAAGCAGGATAAATATCCGGAACCGGAAATCGGGAAAATACTGCCAATCGGTTCATCCCTAGTGTAGATATATATGTACAGTGTATGTACATTGTACATGTATGTATGTATGTGGTATGTAGCTTATGTATGAATGTACGAATGCTGGTTATTGTACGTACAGTAAGCGTATGTAGCAACTATGGCAAGGCACTAACTATCCATTTAGGTAAGGGGTACACGATGGTCTAGTAGAGTGTCTTGTTGGTTCATAAATTCAATGTTGCCTAGTGCTTTTCAGAGAATCGTTCTTTATTGCCCATTAAGTCCACGACTCTTTAAACACTGGCCAACAAATCTCACCCGTTGTCGACCGGACATGGGCCACGGCGTTTATCGCTTCTCACCATCTGCTCTGGAACAGGTCATTCGGAATGTCTTCTTACTTACTGAATCAGGATCAACACTTGCTCCTGTTCACGTGATCTTCTTACTTATTAAAAGCACTTTCAGGCTCCTCAGGTTCCAGCGAGTTTCTTTGCTTTAATAAATGAAGACACGCCCTTGGAAAGAGAACAAAGGAAGGGATGGACAGCAAGGAGACAGCAGCGTTTGTGCGAATTGAAAAGCCTTCTTACTTACTAAATCAAGACCACCACAAACACACAGTATGGACATCTAGATAGATAGGATAGAATAGAAAAGAATAGAATAATAGATAGATAGATAGATAGATAGATAGATAGATAGATAGACAGACAGACAGACAGACAGACAGACAGACAGACAGACGGACGGACAGATGGATGGACGGACGTACGGATGGATGGATGGATGAAAAGATAGACAGATGGATAGATAGATGGACAGATAGACAGACAGACAGACAGACAGACAGACAGACAGACAGACAGATAGATAGACGGATGCACGGACGGACGGTTGGATGGATGGATGGATGGATGGATGGATGGATGGATGGATGGATGGATGGATGGATGGATGGATGGATGGATGGATGGATGGATGGATGGATGGATGGATGGATGGATGGACGGACGGATGGATGGATGGATGGATGGATGGAAAGATAGACAGATAGATACATAGATTAACAGACGGACAGACACTTAAATAACTGTGTTAATTAGCATACAGCATTCTGGTAGGTTCTTAAAATGCGCGATATGTGTTTGATACGTAATGAAATGAAATGAAATACGCATAACTGTACAACAATTTCATGCACCACAAAACACTCCTCCTCCTCCTCCTCCTCCTCCTCCTCCTACTCCTCCTCCTCCTCCTCCACCTCCACCTCCTCAACCTCCTCAACCACCTCCTCCTCCTCCTGCTCCTCCTGCTCCTCCTCCTCCTCCTCCTCCTCATCATCATCATCAATGGCGTGCCACTCCACAGCGCGTCCCGTTTCCGCCACTCATCCCGGTCTTGAGCTCGTCCCCAGGATGTGCATGACATTGTGAGCCCGATGCTCAGAGCGTGAAGATCCCCCTACCGTCCGAATCTATGTGTACCCTGGTCGTCTGACTGGTCTCTTCCAGCTCCTTATGGGACCTCAAATCAACGTACACGATTGCAAAGTGACAAGGGAAAGCAGCCGTACACAGCCGAAAAGACCAGATAACAGAACCACCCTGTATACTTCCTTTTCTCTGCCATGCACGCACAACGATTTTCTGGAGTTATTCACAATACACGCAGTATTTAACAAGAGGAAGACTTATTATTCTACATGAAACTGCACGTGACCAGGGATTGATACACTGTCTGGCGATATGAAAGATGAAAAACGTGGTGGTACTAAGTGGTGGTACTAAGTGGTGGCTGTGATGATAGTACGGCTGGGGTGTTGAATCAGGATGGCTTAATTGGGTGAAAGACGAGACCGAGTGTGGCATATGGATCGCAATCGAAAAATTCAGATGAAATATTGACAGTGACAGAGGCCGAGCGACGAGGCTGGAACTGGGATGATCGCGTCGAGCGAAGTGGTTCCATGGCAAACAGAAGACGAGTGGGTTCTGAGCACTTCAGAACGAAGAGCGCAATAAACGGCCAGTATTTATATAGGTCCGAGGGATGAGGAGAGGGATGGACGGTAAAACGACGGAGTGGGAGCAAATGGACACTGGACAGGGTAGACACTGAGGCGGTTTCCTCGAGAACAAAGTGTGTAGGCTATCTGGAAAGCTGGAAGAAGCGCTCGAAAGAAAAAGGAACGTCAAACTGAAACCTCTCAAAACTTAAGTCTCAACTCTTAAAGAATTCCGACCCTGACTCATCTGATCCTTCGCCTTCCAATCTTTCTCGACCTAAACTAAACCCGCCTTAGCAGCTTCTCTCCCTCCTGTATGGTCTCTCTAGCTACCGACATGCTAATAAATAGGTTATAATAATTATTTAAAGAACGTCAATCGATTTTATAAATACCAAATAATTATAAAAATCCGTTTGATAAACAAACACTCTTCTTAAAATATTTACTGTCTGCTGACGTTAATTGGAGACGTATTTCAGAAGCATTTTCTGAAGAATCAATGGACAGCTTATTTAGGCTATACAGTATTGCAATCTTAGAGCTTAACCTAAAAGAAAAGAGTCTGCATTATGGACCAAGTTAACACGCATCGACGAATTTAGTTACTATGGACAGAGGTCTAACCTTGGTCTAGAAAGTGCACTTGGGGTTTAAAATTTTATAGCCTAATACACTGACATTAGGCCTATTGATATTCATTATCATTAACTTAATTATTGTAGTTGTTGTTCGTCGTTATTATTATTATTATTAAAACTATTATTTTTATTTGGGAAAGAATATTAATAATGATGATGATAATCATGATATCAGCCATAATTTATTAGGGGTGCGTAATGTCCAGTTGTTAGCTTGTTGCATGGTCATACAAACGTCAGGTATTCAAATCCTCGGACAAGAAACTGCTCTTCTTTTTCTTACTCTTTCAGATTATACCATAATATCTACGTCGTATAATTATGCTGTAAGGCTGATGGAGAGAATGAGCCAACCTTCACAACTGCAATTTTATGATCAACATTGACACTTGCTTGTTCTTCGTTTCGTAGTAGTTTCTCGTCTACTATGCGGATCGCCAATCCGAATGCGACTTAGGGGCCGTCCATAAAGTACGTCACACTCCAGGGGGGAGGGGGTTTAAGAAAGTGTGACAGTTTGTGACAGGGGAGGGGGGTCAGGCCATGTGTGACGTCACACATTTATTTATTTTTTATTTTATTTATAATTTATTTTTAATTTTTTTAGTAGAATTTCATAGCTTTAAAAATAATTTTCAAAATTTTTCTGAAACATTTTAATTAGTTTTATGTCAAAATAGCATGAAATGCATATCTCCTGAATGTGTTTTTCACGATTCCTCGCTAGGAGCTCTAGTAATAATGCTGTTGCGAAGCCTTGTTTATGTATTAGCCTTGCTTTCGGAAGTACTATTATTATTTCTATGTTGAAAGTGTGACGTACTTTAGGGGGGGTCCGAGTTTTGTGACAGTTTGTGACAGGGGGAGGGGGTAAAAATGGTCAAAAATAGCGTGACGTACTTTATGGACGGCCCCTTATAGAGATTCCAATTTGTTAAAAATCTAATATGCCTGAAGTTGACTTCCGTATGATTTGGGGTTTAGAGGTCGCCTGCACTACGAAACCAAATTCGATATAGGCCTACTGCAAACTCTGCAGGTAATGAATGACAACTCGATAGTTTGATGATGTAAGCGATGTTAAGGGAGGGATCATATCAACTATGACTGCGCGTGTCAAGTGTGGAGGACTCTCTGTTGCACTTTGGAACAACGCTTGTGCGTTAGCCTACATTCTGAGACACTAGGAGCGCGAGTGTCAATTCAGGGTCCTGCCACGTCTTCCATAACCTGCCAGTCGGTCGGTCTCTCCGATAACCTGTGTGGGAGAAAGGCCGACTGTCTGAATCCCTGTAATTTCGTAGACCTAGCAGACCGAAGTGATGGCATTGCTTGCCTCAGTCCAAACATTACTCCTATGACTATGGATATGGCTTTAACTAAACCACGGCCATGCCAGGTCCGTCCTGGCAGCCTACCCTAACACGTCTGGTTTTGAGCAGCGATGTCATATCACCAAGAGGGGCGGAAGGGGGGGAGAACCGCACTCGGAGTAATGGCTAAATTCGCCACTGAATATAACTTAATGTCACTTAATGTTAACTTCAACTCACGCCAACTGCAAGATCGTATAATCGTCCATACACAGTTAGAGACACATAAAAATAAGGCTTACATCACTAGAAGAAAGAACAGCACTAACATTCTTCTAGACATCCTTTAATTATTCAGCAACAACACATTTTCATCAGAAGCCATTTTTAATGACGTAATCGGAAAAATTCAAAACCAGTCAAATCTGCGACAGATGTAATAAAAAAAACTCAACCTTAAAACTTTGGAAACACAAACAAGCAAAACAAACATCAACATAAATGCCCATTATTGTTGAGCATGAGACTACCGCCACATGACGGTAACCATCTAGAGATTTTCGAAGACGTAGTTGCTGTAGAATTAGCAAACTGAAACTAAGAACTTTTAATTAATCTTTCTTCTCCATTCTAGGAGAATAACTTAAAAGGTGCATTTCAAACAGTTCCAGAAATGTATCTTTCTCCGGATCATCACAGTAGTGATTATTACAATGTTGCACAAACTCTTTTTCCACTTCAAACATTCCACCACACATTCCACAACCATATGGCTTCAAAATGAAATGATCAAACAGTTCTAGAAATGTATCTTTCTTTGGATCATCATTGTAGTGATTATAACAATGTTCCACAAACTCGTTTTCGATTTCAAAGATTTGATCACATATACCACAACCATAAGGTTTCAAACCGAAATGAACGATGTCAGGACTAAATGTCGAATGACCTCCAGAATCTAGATTTTCATCTGGATTTGACTCCATACTCTGCCTATATGAAAGGTTTTGGATAATTTCTGTTCTTAGTGGAACTGTTTCAGCAATACAGTTGCGATTGTCTGAACATGTACTGAATCCCTTCTGTGAAGTACCTCCATGCCAACTCTGTGTCATGCGTGACTCAATGCTTTGACATAATTCACTCTCATGTAATTTTTCTCCAGATTGGGTTTTCAAATGGTAGTCAAAATCAACCCTATTTGTAAATGCTTTGTCACATAATTCACACGCGTATAGCATGTTCCCAAAGTGTGTCTTCATATGGGTTTTGAGATTTACTCCATGTGCAAATATTTTGTGACATAAATTGCATTTACATGATTTCTTGGTAGTGTGAGTTCTCAAATGGAAATACAGTTGAGTCTTCTTTGCAAATCCTTTGTGACATAAACAGCACTTGTATGGTTTCTGTCCTGTGTTGGCTCTTACCTGATATTTTAGCAGATTCTTCAATGCAAAGGTTTTATCACATAAAATGCACTTGTAAGGTTTTCCTTTAGTGTGGGTTCTTATATGGGATTTCAGATCACTCGACTGTGCAAATGCTTTGAGACAGAGCTTGCATTTGTATGGTTTTTCTCCAGTATGGGTTCTTATATGGTATTCCAGATGATGCTTCTGCGCAAATGTTTTGTTACATATATTGCACTTGTATGGTTTTTCTTTAGTGTGGGTTCTTGTGTGACTTTTTAGCTGACCCTTAAATGCAAAAGCTTTATCACATAGACTGCAGTCGAAGGGTTTTTCTCCAGTATGGGTTCTTATATGGCATTTCAGATCACTCGACCGTGCAAATGCTTTGAGACAGAGCTTGCATTTGTATGGTTTTTCTGCAGTATGGGTTCTTATATGGCATTCCAGATGATGTTTCTGTGCAAATGTTTTGTTACATAAATTGCACTTGTACGGGTTTTCTTCAGTGTGGGTTCTTACATGCCTTGTAAACAGAGACTTTAATGCAAAGGCTTTATCACATAAATTGCATTTATATGGTTTTTCTTCAGTGTGGGTACTTACATGGCATTTCAGAGTACCAGACTGTGCAAATGCTTTATGACAGAGTTTGCACTTGTATGGTTTTTCTCCAGTATGGGTTCTTATATGGTATTCCAGATGATGCTTCTGTGCAAATGTTTTGTGACATAAATTGCACTTGTATGGTTTTTCTCCTGTGTGGGTTCTTACATGCCTTGTTAACAGGGACTTTAATGCAAAGCCTTTACCACATAAACTGCACATGTATAGTTTTTCTCCAGTGTGGGTTTTTACATGGTAATTCAGTCCACTCTTTGATGCAAAGGCTTTCTCACATGAACTACACTTGTATGGTTTTTCTTTAATGTCAGTTCTTCTGTGGTATTCCATGTGACTCCACTGTGCAAATGGTTTGTCACATAAACTGCAGTTGTATGGTTTTTCTCTGGTGTGGGTTCTCATGTATAAAACCAACTGACTCGTCTTTGTAAATAGCCTGTGACATAAATAGCAGTTGTATTCTTTTATCTAATGTGAGATCTTTAGTGGATTTTGAGAATATAACTTTGCATATTCCTACATACTTTTTTAAGATTCACTTTTGAATTGGTTTTCTTCCATGTGGTTTTTTCATGCATCTTTAAGTCATCAACAAAGTAAATGGCACCAATGAATCGGGTCTTTTTTGCTTATCTGCATTATACCAACATCTCTTTCTCTTTTGGACAGATGCAGCATAGTTCCACCGTACTAAAGAAGACATTTAAAAAAATATAAAAAACCAAAGAAGTTTTGAAGTGACAAAAAACTTTGCTACTCGAGGCCATAGATATCAACTGTTTGAGAAACACTTTCAGGCAGCAGACCTCAGCACAAAGGTTGTAAAACTGTAAAATAATTTGGCTTATAGCATTCTCCATGAAATGGGCTATTTGATCATATAAGATACAGTGATACCAGCCCAAACAGAATAGAATAGAATATTTGATCATATAAGATACAGTGATTCCAACCCAAATAAAGAGTCTCTTACATCACATAAAACCTATATATTGCTATGTTACTTAATGTTTAAAAACCTGGACAGTTAAAATACACAAACCTCCTCAACCTTGCTTTTTGTGAACACTTTTTTTTAGCACTTAGCAAGTTTGGAAAGATGTTAACAGTTGTTAGCTGTCATTTGAATTTTCCAAGAGCATTGATATAGCGACACACTCAAATACTGCTATCTCGAAGATGTGCACAATTTTTAATTTTTTTTTCTATTTCTATTTTTGTTTTGTTCTTGTTCTTCTTTTCATCCTCCCTTTCTATCTCAACCAACACCACTTCTTCCTCCACCACTCCCACTAAGGGTGACCACATTTCTTTTCTGATGGTAATCCCGTAGTTTACGATGCTAAATTAGTTGAATGTCTTCAATGCCGTACTTGACGTTGGTATGTAGACAGTCTACAAAATTATGTCTATGATAACTGTCATCAATCCAGCTTCCATTAAGGTTAAAAAATCATCAATCGAACTACTGTTAAGCAAGAATTATATTCATCAATTCAACTTCTATTTAACCAGGAATTTTGGGTATTTTAGCGTATTTAATTCATGACGTTGCCAGCCGATTATTTTAACGTATTTTATTATTTCTCCTATGTGACTGCGTAAATGGAAGCTGGATTGATAAAACTAATTGTTTGCCTAAATGAAAGTTGGATTGATGAAAAAGTTCTTTGCTAAAAATAGAAGCTGGATTGATGAAAAACCTATAGTTTATCGTCGTAAATGACTCGCCATTGCATGGGTTTAAGCGTTGGTAGAATACAAGGTGGACTGACGAAGCGATTTCTTGCTAAATAAAAGTGGGATTGATTACAATAATTTTAGCTTAAATAGAAGCTGGATTCAATAAGTTACAGTTATCATGAAAATCATTGAAATAATAAAATACGCTAAAATGCACTTTTAAAAAAAAATTCATCAATCAGGTAGACACTGGGGGTGGTCTAACACATCAAATAAAAATATGGCGGATACAGCAGCTGAATTGAAAAGGCGCAGACAAAGGCTGGAACCACCACAGCAACAGACAAAGGCTGGAACCACCACAGTAACAGACAAAGACTGGATCCACGATAGTAGCCTAACAGACAATGACTGGAACCACGATAGTAACAGACAAAGACTGGAGCCACTTCTATTTAGGCAAGAGTTATTTTCGTCAATCACACTTCTATGTAAGCAAAAACTTCATCGATCCGGCTTCTATTGAAGCAAAGATTTACTTTAATCAATCCAGCTTCTATTTATGGAAACAATTATTTACATCAATCCAGCTTCTATTTAAACAAAGAATTATTTTCATCAATCCAGCTTCCAGTTTAAATTGACAGTATATAAAATAATTTAGCAACGTAAACAACGGTTTCACCTAATAAACGGTTACAATAATGTTAACTTAATGACTGAAGAGACTATAACTAAGTTAGGACCACAATGGCTCAATCCACGTCCTTTGTGTGCATAGGTCCCTCTCTATGGAATCGACTCCTTTTTCGTCGGAGTACCTCGCACTGGGAGCGCTTCTGAAAGGCTTATGCTATGAGAAGCGCTTTATAAAATAATGATCAAATACAATACAATACAATAAGTTAGGCTACCTGATTCAGTAAAATGATAAAAGAAGGCAAGTTTTAAACTTTATGACGTCAAGTACAACAAAATGACGTTCAGTAAAAAGAAAGTATGCGTACTGGTCGAAAGCGTAGGCCTAATAATAAGCTCGAAATTTTTATAGCGCCGATCAAGTCGCGGAACCATCTTAAACATCAGGCCCATAATCAAAATAAAATCGATAGGCAGATGGTCAAGATCCGGAGAGTCAGGCAGGCAGTCAGGCAGGCAGCTAAGGTGGATGGTGTTTAGAGGGAGGTGAGGGGAAGAGGAGAAAACTGGATCGGGATTGTGAAAAAGCAGTGTTTTCAGTTATGAGTGAAAGACATAGCAAGAGGTGAGGCTTTGGTAAGTTCGTAGGATTATAATATTAAAATTAGGCTATAGGTGGTGGATCCATAGTCACAGTGTAGTGGTAGGCTAACATCACTGGCGTGAAGAGCAGTAGGTAGCGGGATCTTCCCGTACCCTCCCATAACAGATCTTATGGTGCACCACCCTTGGGCATCGCCATATATACTTGACTGTGGCGGCTCTAGACTTTTGCAACAGGGGGGGGGCCACGGAGGGGCCGGGGAAACAGATGGAGGCGCCAGTCTATTTTCGTCAAAAGTGAGAATGGTGACAAGAGAGCAGTATTATTGGAGCTACATGAATTGTTTAATCAACAGCCTCAAGTTAAGACACAAATGGAAACAGACTCACTTTGTTAAAAGTAAAACCTATGAACTACAAACAATACATGCACTTTTAATTAAGCAAGTTTTATTGATTGTCAAGCCTATGATGCCTAGAGTCAAACTGTTCCACAAAGGCACCCATGATAATCGACTCTGCACGAAACATTCAACTAACAGCATTGATAAACTGCTCTCTGAAACGAATATCAGACATATTTGCTTTGCAGATAATGTCTAATATCAGAAAAGACTTGTATTTTGGCGTTAAAGATTGTATACCAATTAGAATAATAGGCTAAGCGAATGGTCAGAGAATTGTCGATTTAGTTCGGAATGATAATTATAATAACTGTATGTAGACAAGTTGCCTAAATGCAGTCTGTGGGTCCACTTCAGAACGATGCCCAGAGTTTTATCTGCAGCAGAGCCCGAAAAGCGCCTGGGCATTTTATGAACACACTGTTTGAGTAGTTTAGGGTACCGTTTTAAGTTTGTTGAGGAAGGATTCAGATAGAGTCTCGGTGTGTCGGCGTAGGTCTAAAGGAAGGGCGTTCCAAACCACTGGGCCTACCACAGAAAAGGCTCGATTGCAGAAGTTATAGTAGGCCTATGAGCGAACGAAACCAAAGAACTCCCTTTTCCGTAAAGCATTGGGGAAGACGTCCTTGGATACCCGAAGTCAGACAGCATTGCTCTCGAAGATAAATTGGGCTAGGCGGCTGTGCCTTAGCTGGTGATGTCGCCATACCAGGGCAAGCTACCCTGTACTCAGTATACTTGCGGACAGGGAGTCAGTGATGGATAGCAAGAAGTAGGCTAGTTTATACAACAAGAAAATAATTAAGACTCTAAGGAAGAGGTCGTGTCTGTGAAAACACCACGAATAAAATGACAGGATTTCATCATGCATCATGCTTAAGGAAGTAAGTCATACCTTTGAAAATATCAAAATTAAATGATACCATATTTCATAATATTTTGGAATAAAATTTGGGGGGTTTTACTGGGGGGCCACAACTCAGTTGGGGGGCAAGTCGCCTCCTGTAGAGACGCCACTGTGACGGCAGTACCTTCGCCCTTTGCGAACTCGATCCTATACCTACTTCCTTGTTGAAAGACTGCGCATCGATCCTTGTACAATATGTATTATATGTATATTGTATAACAGTAGGCCTACTGTACATAGAGTGTCGCTGACTTCGATGCTTAATAATAAAGGACCTGTGACCAAATGGCAGCGACATACAGTGCCAATGAGCGCGGTCGAGATGTCGCATGTGGTGACAAACAGAACCGAGTTTATATCTCTGACCCTGTCCGACAGCAGCTGTCGTCTTACATCAGGATTTTGTCTTCTGCCAAGGAGTCTCTCGAGCATTCTGCCTTCTGCTCATATGAATCTCTTGTGACCCAGACCTTTGACGAGCAGAGAGGAGAAACGATTACAGAGATATAATCGATTTCTTGTACGAGGGTCTTAGAAATTGCTTTTTTATCGCATGGAGATTTTATTTCACCCATAATAGAAGCCATTATTCATTATTCATTTATTCATTTATTCATTTATTCATTTATTCATTTATTCATTTATTATTTATTCATTTATTCATTTATTCATTTAGCAAGACATTTACATTTATTCATTTATTCATTTCCCGGTGATCATTTATTCAATTCATTTCATTTATTCATTTATTCATTTATTCATTCATTCATTTATTCATTCCAATTCCCGGTTATATAGGGCCTACCATTACAGGTTTGCACCAGTAGCAGTGAATGTGTATCGTTACAGATAACCATTACAGTGGTCATAAGCAGTACCAGGTATGTTAACCGGGAATCATATACCATTTCCGTTTTTTATCATCGTTTCCGTTTGTTATTATCCATAGCATACATATACCATTTACGGTGATAATACCGTTCCATGCGATCATGCACATTAGGTGATCACAAATCATTCCCTTTGATGATTTGCCATTATATTGGTGTTCATGTAAAATGTCTCCCAAATGTTTATGTTCGGCATCGCGTACTATAAAGGAAATTGATTCGACTGTTTATTTTCTATTGTCGCGAATGCACTTCACCAACCCTAGCGCAGTAATAAAAGTGCGAACACTGAAATTATATCAGCCAAGCAGTTTACCAGATAACGGATAATGCTTCCAATAGCAGTGGACAACTGGACATCAAAACACTTCTTTAGGGAAAACTTATAGGCTTCTACTCTCCAAGAATCTCCAAAACACTTCTTTTGGGGAAAACACTTCTACCATAATCTCAGAGTTGTGGATACAAAAAAGAAATGACAGTGAATGAAGAGGAGAGATTTGTCAACCATATCGCGCGATGCAACTGGACAGCTGCAGACGCTGACTGATAAGTGACTTAAGTCAACAGCAATCGAAACAAAGGCAGCAATGCTCCGACGGCGGTCCTTCACTCTACAACTACTCCATCTTTCTCTTCATTCCAGACCCACCGATCTCCAGGCTGCTCGTCATTCTATGCGCCCCTCTTTTTCATTGATGCCTTTAATTCTTTATCCTTCTCATTCTTCTTTTCTTCTCTAGCCTTTTCCTCCTCTCCCTCCATTTTCTTTTCTCAGCTCTTTCTATTTTCTTCTCTGACTTGCTGAATGTCTTCGTATATTACTGTCTAATCTTTCTCGTCCTTTATCATTCTTCTATCGTCTCGTCTCGTTTTTCTTCCGCTATTTGTCGTAGTCGTTATTTCTTGGCATTTTCTTAACCTTTCGGGTCATCCTGTGGAATTCTACTAAAACACACTCAAGGCGTTTCTTCTTTTTTTGGTCCTACCAATAGCATTTCCATATCTCTACATGTTTTGTCGTCCTATCTTCCCATCTCTTCTCCCAACAAACTCTCTTCTGCTCCAGCTCCATGCACGTCTTTTATTCATTCCTTATTTCTTCTGCTTCCACTCTTCTACGCCTCTACATGTCCTCTTCCAGAATTCATCGTCAGCCTGTGGTTTTCCGTCTGCCGTTGTAGGCCATTTGATGGGTTTTGTAGCGATTGTAATTCAGACGAAAGATTGCTTGGCCGCCGAACTGCGCCCTGGAGACTATATTGTTGATAGAGGAGCTAAAAAAACGAGCGACTTACCGTATATCACGTACGATTCTTAAATCCTCTATATTCTTCTCTTATTCGTCTTAAAATTCCTCATTCTACATGTCATCCAGTCTACACTTGTTCCGCTCCATGATCACGTGCTGCGCTTACTTACTCATCTCTCAATGTGACTCCTCATTTTCCATCTCCTCTTCTCCCGTTGTCTCATTATCACTAGTATATAACTATTTACTCATCATTATTATTATTAATATTATTATTTCGATGTTTTATCATTATCATTATATAACTGTTGCCCCATTGTGCGTTTGCAAATGGTGTATTAAAGACCATACTTACTTACTTACTTACTGTATTTTTAGTTTCCTCTTCTGTTATTACTCCCGCATCTATATTCCCTCTGCCCCGCCTTCTTTCATTATCCTGTTCTCCCAAAACCCATTTCTTCATATCTCCTTCTTCCAACTTCCCTTTTCTATACCATCTTCTTTCATCTCCTTCTTATTACACAACCTCTCCTCTAGGTACTCATCCATTTCGCATTTTCCTATCTACTCCGTTCTCCTGATTCTCCTACAACCCACTCGTACTCCACTTCATCCTCTTTCCACTCCTCTTCTTCCATATTTTTTTTCCACATTCTCTCCTCCATTTTCTCCGTTTTCATTTCCACGTTTTCCATTCGCCCTTCCTCCGCCTCTTACTCCTCCTGCCACTCAGTCCTAATGCAGATTCTCTGTAAGTTTTTTTGACAAGAGGGATTACTGGTGCGGCTCTCCGTGTTGGCCGCCATTCCCACAGCATACGACGACTCTCAACCAACCGAACGACCAGGATCTGAGAAGGGAGTGGCCGACGGACGGACGGATGGAGGAGGGTAAGACCAGGGAGAGGCAGCGGGAGGGAGGAAAGGACCCGTTCGTCCATATGTACTTCCGATTTGGCAAGAATTGATTTCATCTCGAGCACTTTGTTCCGCTTGAGTTGCATCGCCATGCAGTCAATTAGTCAATCAGCCACAACCACATCCATAAATAGTACATAGAAATGCATATATATATATATATATATATATATATATATATATATATATATATATATATATATATATACATTATGCATCCATCAATCCATCCATGCATCCTTCATAATAAACATATGCATATGCTTATATATTTATGCACATACTACACATATGAACCCTACTATATTGACCCAATATTCTCTGTGCTACATATACAAAATGTATAACTGACAACTGTGTATAACTGTGTATAAAGTTACTTGTGTTTATAATATATATATATATAATATATATATATATATGCGTCATAATCTCAGGGAAGTAAGGATCGATGGCAATCGTTGTTTTGTATGACGTCAGGCAAGCAAATCGTCAGAGTATAGCGAGGAATCGATGCTACATATGACGTCTTTTCACCGAAAGACTCGGCGAAATGAACAGAAGCTGCCTTAGGAAACAAAACAGTTCGACAGATTTCTTCGCTATTCGAGGGAGTGTTGCTGCCTCGAGTGCAGAATAATCCCACTCCCAGTTCGCTGGAAGAGGTGGGATTATCCTGCATTTGAGGCAACTTAAGCGTCGGAAACATAGGACTTCGATCAGTCTCTCCCTCATGCGAATTCCCAAAGCAGAACAATAACTCTTACTGTATGCGGCAGTTCTTACTCTACATGTAGTTGCATACTCTCACTGTAGGCCTACTCTTCTTCTCTATACGCTTGCATATTCTAGCTGTATTCCTGCTCTTACTGCATGACAACCGACTTTATTGAAGTACTACTAAAACCAATGTATGGATTCCGATATGGATTCCGATGCCATTGCGTTAAGATTAGAATTTGATGTTTAACTACTAGATTAACTATAAATTAGTATAAATATCTGGGTGTTTGAGTATCACAATACGACAGTATCAATTGAGGATCAGAAACTAATAATATTAATACTATAATAATAATACTTTTATACTCGGATATTAATAATCATTCACTGAATACTACTCTGATATGGATTAATCAGATGAACGGATGATATTAAATCTGTATGCCATGCAATACGCCCATCACGTCATACATATTTTACAAACGCGCCATCTCAAAATGATAGGCTGAGTTGACCTTTTTGGGAGGGTACGGGAGCGATCCCGCTACTACTGCTCTTCACGCCACTGATGTTACCACTACACTGCTGGTTTAAAATATATAAAATCTGGGTGTCTGAGTATCAGAATACGACAGCATCAATGGATACATTGATGATCAGAAACTCACATATTGATACTATTATCTGATACTTTCTTACTCGGATATTAATAATCATTAACTGAAACTCAATGCAATACTCTGATGCGGAAAATGATTCTGATATTAAGTCTGACGTTTGAATATCAATATCATGATAGTGAGAAACTAATAATCTTGATGTTCTGACACTAATTATGACAATGGTGCGCACTGTATAATGCTGCAGAAGTCTAAATGGTAGTATATAATGTTATATATAAGCTAAGCTTACAAATGGTAAGGGTAAATATACACCTGTATGCTTACCAATTTAATGATAATAATGTTAAGTGGTATATAAAAGATCACTTATGATACTGGTATAGAATGCATATTTTTGGCCGATTTATCGATTCTTCTCATTCTGCTCATATCACTGTCGAAATGAACGGCGTCGTTTTCTCCTCCCTCCGTCTGACATGACGAGCGTCGTCGTCGTCTGCAGATGGAACAATTCGATTTCGATTCCGTCTGTCAGTTTAGATCCATGCATCTTATGTCGACGATCAGGCGAGGCAGCAGTGATGGTTGTTTCTGTGTCGACCCCAGGCCAAGAAAAACACATCAGTCGCTCTCACGCTAATCCCTTGACACGCCACAGACATATCTGGCCATACATCATCCTGTTAGCACCCGTCTCTCCATCTATTCATCTATTTATTCATCCATCCGTTCATCGATCCGTCAATCCTTCCTATATATATCTAGCGATCAGACCATCCATCCATCCATCCATCCATTTATCCATCCATCCATCCGTCCATCCATCCATCCGTCCATCCATCCCATCTATCAAGCAATCCGGTCTGTCCATGCATCCATGCATGCATGCATCCATCCATCCATCCATCCAACCTATCTATCTAGAAATCCGTCCATCCATTCTTTCGTTCATCCAATCTACATGCATCCATCCGTTCCTCCGTCATTCATCCATCCCCCCATCCATCCATCCCTCAATCCATCTATCTAACAATCCATCCATCCGTCCATCCATCCATCCATTCACGTATCCATCCATCCGTCACATGTCCGAATATCTGTCTATTTGTCAGTCGGTCAATCCATCCATCCTTCCGTCTTTACAGCCATCCCACTTTCCATCCGTGCGTGAATGTCACGGCTATAGAAAAACGTGTACAATATATCGTGCATTTAGATATGCTTATCCAGTAATTGCAAGCCCAAATCGTGACAGTGCTAGTATTAGGCCTTTCCTGCTACAGTTTTCAAATGATTCTCACATTACTGTGAGAAGCATTACCCATATTCCAGAACGATTAATTTGCAAGTATCGGTCAATCCATCCATCCTTCCGTCTTTCCAGCCATCCCACTTTCCATCTGTGCGTGAATGAGACGACTGCAGACAAACGTATATGCATGCATTTAGATTTGCTTATCCAGTAATTGCAAGCCCAAATCGTGACAGTGCTAGTATTAAGCCTTTCCTGCTACAGTTTTCAAACTCTTCTCACATTACTGTGAGAAGCATTACCCATACTCCAGACACGATTAACAGACACAGTACACAGACACAAACACAGACACAGACACAGACATAACACGTACATATACACAGACATAGATATATATATAAGAGAGAGAGAGAGAGAGAGAGACAACAGACAGACAGACAGAGACAGAGAGAAACAGACAGACAGAGACAGACATACAGCAGAAGACAGAGACAGAGACAGAGACAGCGACAGAGACAGACAGACAGACATAGAGAGAAACAGAGAGACAGAGACAGGCAGCCCTAAGAACAAGCCACTGGTAAATATTATTAGCTGTTGATTCGTCTTAGCTTCGGCACATGATGACGGGTAGCCACCCCTCTACGTCGCTGCTTGACCTTCCCATCCCACCGACGGTGTGCTGTCATTGTACTCATTGTAGCTGAGCTGGGTAGGGGCTGAAGTGAAGCCGAAATCTCGAAATAAATGTCTTCCCTGGCGGGGATTTTAACCCCAACATTACAGCTGACGGCCCATTACGCTAAATGCAAGTCTAGACTCCATATTAAAACTACTAAATATGGCTGCCTGCATTATGTCTATAGATAGGAATTCCTCTGCTTGGTTACTGAATTTGAAAGATTTTTCGGCTTAAGTACACCCGCGAAAGCAGTAATCTATCAACGAGGACCCGCATTAACCTCCCAGCTACATATATCGAACTGGTAGAAGCGTAGGACTGAGGTGACTTTGCAAACCAACCATCATATCAACCATGCTCGGAAATGTTCAAATTCACTGCGCTTGCCATACGGCATCAAATCCTCCTTATCCCTTTCACGGATACGTCCAACCAGATTATCATTTCCTCCCCATAATATATAAATACGAGCTATCTCTTGTTTTTTTAGAAATCCCTTTTAGAGCCCTGTTATGTAATTTACATGACATGACGTGACTGAAAGGGTTTAAAGTGGTTCAGAAGATGTGTAAAGATTGTGCAGTCTGTGTTAGAACCACTGAAAGTTAACCTTTTATGCTTAATAGCCTATCATTCCTAGTTTCCTCTTAAAAGCTGTGATAGTGTCCACTGAGACCGTACTATCATCCAGATAATTCAACAAGTCCACAACTCTTGCACTGAAGAATTTCTGCCCTAATGTACCTTCGGGTTTCTTAAATAATTAATAATAATTATATCTCCGAGTTACCTTGTTTGAAAAACATTTGGCACATTCACGTAATTGAATTTAGGCCACTTGAAATTGCGTAATTTGTAATTTGTTAATTTGTAATTCAATTACATGATTTCCCATGTATTTTGTAATTTGAGATTACATTTCATGTCCCAAAGTAATTTGTAATTCAATTACATTTTCCGAGTAATTTGCCCATCCCTGGGTGCATTCGGGTACATTTTTAGAGAAGCGCCCAGTGCAATTTGGGACTCTTCATCCTCCTGTTTCAATATACTGGTAGACTATATCTTTTGTTTTTCGGTCGACCTCTATCTCAGCCGCATTGTCTGTTCCTTGTCCCAAGGCGCGAACGGTTCACTGACTCCTTCAGTCTAGCTAGGTTTCTCAGACCTTGTTCTTCCTCTTAGGTTCGTTCGACTGCAAGATTGTGTTCATCGAACCGGATGAGATAAAAAAAAAGTAGCATATCTTTGAAATTGATCCAGTTAGAAAACGAAACTGGTTATCTAACTAATCTGATCGAATTTATTTTTATTTATTTATTCATTTAAGTTATTACTGTGCGTCGTTTTGCTAACTGATGTGGTTGTGCTAAATAAATTAATTAATTAAAAACTTAAATCATTGTTGGCTACCGTGTGGTTGCTTGTCATTGTATGGGCTTATTTATATGGCGCCACTTCATGGTAACTCAGCATGGGTGCTCCCGATCAGAATACACAAGATGACGACCGAATAGAATGGTCTTCAACCGCTTGCTTGATGCTCATTATGAGAAATTTCTTGGTAACCATAAGTGGTGTAGCGGTATGTTTTGTGCCTTGTAACCGGAGGGTCTCAGCTTCGAATCTACCTCAAAATACTGCGTAGCGACCTCGGACAAGTTGCTCACCCATAATTGTCTGTGAGCAAGGCAACGGGAAGCCACTCTACTCATCTCATCCCCGGGTGGTCTAAAAAAACAATGGGCCTGCCGTCGGGCAGAGAACTCGATATCATCAACCATAATGATATGACTGATTAAATTCTTGTGGTTGTTCTGGTGGATATTGTTTTTGGTATCAGGTTAATAACAGAACCAATTTTAAAAGAGGAAGTTCTGATATTGGACAAAGAGGGTGAAATGAAGGTTCTGCCTTCGATATAGAACAAACGTATCTACCTATTCCTGCAAAACGAAAACACGTTTCACAAGGAATTTCTGTCACAAAATTTACAGAAAGACAAAAAGGGATTGTGGCAGCAGTTGGTATAATAGGTGGCCTGGGTCACGTTGTTTCGGCTTAACGACACTTTTTCATATCGGTGGTGTGGGGTTGGTGGGTGGTACGACGTCAGTTAAACCGTCATGTCGTGACGAGCGGGTACTCAGGGAGTCATGTCATACTCCCCGAGACGTTGCAAAGGTTGTGAACGTGTGGACGTCATTAATTCATTAATTGATTCAGAGGACTTATATAATTATTATATTCTTTTATTGAGAAAGACAACTCTGACTGGCACACCACAATCAGGTACAATGTCATAGAGTTTAGAGAAATAACAGGTGCTTTGTTTTACTCATTGCGCAGTTGACCATAGTGTTCGAATGATTGGTGGACTTTGTCATTGAACACTTGCATAGAGGACTTTAGGTTTAAAGTTTTTATTGTCTTTGACTGGCAGCTCAATCGAGTGCTGTCTGGACCGGAGATTGTAGCGTCTCTAGTGTCCCTTTATGGTATTGTATATTGGCTGAGGCTGTCGAATGCGCTTAAAACCTGCAACGCACCCACAGGAGTTGTATGTCGTGTTTTTCTTCATCTACCTGTCTTTCTCAGTCTGTCTACTGCTATGCCTCTCTCCGCTTGTCTGTATTTGTCGTGGTCTATATCTGTATGTCTAACTTTGTGTCTGTGTCGGTCTGTCTATATCTGTCCCCGTACTTCTGTCTTTCTCGTTCTATATTTTTTCTAGGTTAGTCCACATGTCTCTCTGGTTATTTGCTGTCTCAGTCTTTCAGTCTCTATCTATATCTGTGTGTGTGTGTGTGTGTGTGTGTGTGTGTGTTGTTCTGTCTGCCTC
Organism: Aporrectodea caliginosa; assembly: GCA_020284085.1. NCBI lineage: Eukaryota > Metazoa > Annelida > Clitellata > Crassiclitellata > Lumbricidae > Aporrectodea > Aporrectodea caliginosa. The sequence goes on from JACEVL010000941.1 coordinate 208,461, forward strand.
GGTCTAATCTAATCTAATCGCTTCTGTAGCGCCGTTTTCATAATGCATTACGCATCAATCTATGGTCGCTTGACACGTCTCTGTCACTCTGTCTGTCTTGCTGTTTGTCTCAGTCTGTCAGTCTGCTTGTCGCCTTGTCTGCCTGTCTGTTTATAAGCATCTGTGCATATGTCTGTCTGTTGGTCTTGATCGTTCGATCGATCCACTAGTTGTCTTTCGTGGTTAAAAGCCAAGAAGACGGATGGACAGAAGGAAGGACAGAAGGAAGGACAGAAGGAAGGACAGAAGGAAGGACAGAAGGAAGGACAGAAGGAAGGACAGAAGGAAGGACAGAAGGAAGGACAGAAGGAAGGACAGAAGGAAGGACAGAAGGAAGGACAGAAGGAAGGACAGAAGGAAGGACAGAAGGAAGGACAGAAGGAAGGACAGAAGGAAGGACAGAAGGAAGGACAGAAGGAAGGACAGAAGGAAGGACAGAAGGAAGGAAAGACGAGTGCATGCAGGGACAGATCCTCGAAGGATTAAGAACTACCGAGCAACGAGTCTTATCCGAGAATTTACGGTGCGCTTTTTCGGGAATCACTAATTCCCGTAGAATGAGAAATCCAGGTGCAGGCAGGTAGACACTGAGGGCGGTCTAACACATCAAATAAAAATATGGCGGATACTGCAGCTGAATTGAAAAGGCGCAGACAAAGACTGGAGTCACCACAGTAACAGACAAAGACTAGAGCCACCAGAGTAACAGACAAAGAAAGACTAACAGACAAAGGAGCCACCACAGACTAGAGCCACCACAGTAACAGACAAAGACTAGAGCCAAGTAACAGACAAAGACTAGAGCCACCACAGTAACAGACAAAGACTAGACTGGAGCCACTACAGTAACAGACAAAAGACTGGAGCCACCACCACAGTAACAGACAAATACTGGAACCACCACAGTAACAGACAAAGACTGGAGCCACCACAGTAACAGACAAAGACTAGCAGACATAGGCTGGAGCCACAACTGTAAGAGACAAATACTAGAACCACCACAGTAACAGAAATAACAGCAACGACTTCCTCAGATTATGGCTCCGTATCATTTGTACTTGATTTGAAATAGCGGGCGTCTCTTAGATCTTGGGTTCGGCGTCTTTTCACCTGATTGTTCGAATTCCGTCTTCACTCCGTGTGATTAATTTAACGAATTAATTAATTACATCGTACTGATTAATTCGCCGATCCCACCTCCTCTACGACCTCATCCTCTCTTCCACCCCCACCACCTTCAACTCCACCTCCCACATGCGCAACCACGACCCACCGACCAATATCTGTTAGAGGTGCGTCATCTACGTGCCTTTGCTAGTATCTGTATGTGTGCCTTTGCTGGTGAGTATCTGTCTGTGTGTTTGTCTGCCTTTGCTATCTGTCTGTGTGTCTTTGTGTCTGCGACACTCGGCCTGGGTACAAATGAATCTGCAAGCGCTTGTGTATTGGCTTGTGTGTTCTAATTGTAATTAGAAATTTTTATAGCGCCGCTACGACAGAGATCAATCAGAGCCACTGCACTCTCTCGGCTGGACTAAGCGAGGTCATGTCTTTAAGAAGAGAACATTCATCAGATAGCAAAAACTACTCGAAGGACTAACTAGAAGAGTCATCAGTGCAGGGCACGCACGCACTCAGTCCAACCAACCGATTCCTTACCGAGCGTAAGCTCCAAAATCGACTGTCTGGTCATATTGACTCTAACATCATTTAGAATAGCGCAGGGAGCATCTCTCATGAGTAGGAATCTAGAAGAGGCGCTATATAAATTTTTGGAATGAATGAATGAACGAATAAAGCGCCACTCTAAAACTAAGCGCACAGCACCAGCTTAATCACGAGCCCTGCAGTGTCCATACCTACCTGCACATGGACAAGACGTTATGTCTTGGCCAGGCGCAGGCAGGTAGACACCGGGCGCGGTCTAACACATCAAATTAAAGAGATTGTATTGTATTGTATTGTATTTGAACACTTGTTATAGCGCCCCTACCACATTTCCCATTCAGAGGCGCTCCCGACTACTGCGCGAACGCTGAATCGGAGTTTCACGCCGAAGCGCATGAGCATATCAAGGAATATCCCAGTTCGGTTGCTAGAGAGGCCAGAGATAGGAGGCAGAGAAGCTGCTAAGGCGAGTATCGTAGAGTTGAAGGATGACAGCATATTCAGAAGATGAGGAACGACGATAGGCGATATGAACCGCCGTCGATGCCACACGGTTGTCTCACCGTCCAGCCTTCCCCTCGTAGATGGAAGACGATGCACCGCCCGGAAAGCCATCAAACCACCAGTTACCCCTGGAATTGTGTTCGTCCTCCCCCGACCGGTAGAAGATTGAGACATTCCGTGACTGACGGTCAATGCAACTCCTAAGCCTCCCTTCGTCCTTGCTCCACCGAGTCCAAGGTTTCACGGCGTAGACGGCGTACGAAGGTCTGTAGGTTTGAAGCTTTACTCACCGGCTGCAAACCCGTCCCTCCCTTTGTAGGTGGACTGTTCCAGGCACAGAAGGTCACAATTGCACGCAACAAAACCTGTCAGAATGCTATAAACCCTGAGTTGAAATGGAAAATAAAACACGCACGAAGGCTCGTTACTGATATAATGGTCCAAACTTGTCAGAATTATGGAGCAAATTCTGCATTTAGACAAAATAATCCGCCGAAATGATGTAGACATCAATCAAAAACCAGCGTGGCTGCTGACATACGAGGGGGTACGAATGGGTGTCTGTGTAAGTGTGTATCTCTTTCTGTCTTTTTGTATGTGTGCCTGTCTGCGCGCGTTTATTGATGTCTGTGTGACTGGATATCTGTTTGACCGTGTATGCATTTCTCTGTCGTCTGCCTGCCTGTCTGTCTGTCTGCCTGATTGCGAGTGTGAATGCGTCAGTGTGTGTGTGTGTGTGTGTGTGTGTGTGTGTGTGTGTGTGTGTGTGTGTGGTGACAATGTTCGGATGTGTCCAGCATAAACCAAGAGATGCCACGTATTGGCACATAATACATATTGCGTACCAGTTGCATTTGATCTACAATGGGCCCTATAAGCAATTCATCCCACTGTATTATGTGCGAATCACCCACATACGTATAAATATATATTGCAACATAGAATACGAAACACAATTATAAAATGGGAACACACACACACACACACACACACACACAAACACACACAAACACACACACAAACACACACACAGTAACATCGGTTTACAATGCATAGAGTAGGTAGCTACGTTTAAAGCCTTCGTGAGGTTCTTGTATTGTGCTATATATAATGGCCATATTCATACGTTCATGTTAAGATTGTTGATTAAGCTATTGTTCCTAAATGACCTTAACATTTAATTAGCGCAGGCATTGCTCATGTTGCAGTAATTAAAATGTCGCTACAGCAAATGTCTAGATAAATGAACGCATACATATGCACGCACACATCCTCTTACGTATACATGTATGTATAAATAGGCCTGGCTTGAAGTGGTTGCGTCGTTGCTTGGCGACCGTTAAGATGCGAGATAAGATCATAGGGAAAAGGGAAAAAAGAGGCAGATGAAGAGAGGGAGGTAGATGAAGAGAGAGAGAGGCAGATAGAGAGATATATATAGAGGCAGAGACAGACAGACAGACAGACAGAGAGAGAGAGAGGCAGAGAGAGGCAGATAGAGAGAGATATATAGAGGCAGAGAGAGAGACAGACAGACAGACAGACATAGAGAGAGAGAGGCATTTGGAGAGAGGGATGCAGCTGGCAGAGAGAGACAGACAGAGACAGAGACAGACAGAGACAGAGAAAGAGACAGAGACAGAGACAGAGAGACAGATAGAGAGACAGAGAGATAGAGAGACAGAGACAGACAGAGACAGGACAAAGACAGAGAGAGGCATTTGGAGAGAGGGATGCAGCTGGCGAGAGGGAGGAAAGAGTGGCACGTTCCGTGTGGAGAGAGAAACAGGGATTGTGTCAATGGTACATACGGTGCCTTTCCCTAGCTGCTGTCCATCCTCCATTAGCCACCGTCCGTCCAATACGGCGTCTGCGGCTGGTGGCACCGTGACACGCAATGAAACTCCTATGGACAGCAGCTGCAGCCTCACCATCACCAACCACCGTCACCACCAGTAACAGTAACAGCAACGGAATGTCTCCCTGAGAGACGCGGGCGATGCCGTACGACCCACTGAATGCCTAAGTACCATCACGTGTGAGCAATCACAGTCATCAACCAAACGTCTGATCTTTTCATCTCAACCCAGTCGATTCCCTCTCCAAGATTCTCCGCTCAAAACCAGCAAACTTCAAGATTAATTAACATTATTGCCGAATACACACACACACGCGCACACATAGCCTTTAAATAATATTCATCAATTCATCAATGAGTCAGTCAATGAGTCAATGATCGTGCGGAATGAGTGAGTGAGTGAGCGAGAGAGCCAGTCAGTAAGTTAGTCAGTCAGTCAGTCAATGCCAAATTTATTTGTTCGTTAAGTTGCATTCATGTATTCATGCATTTGTTCGTTCAGTTGTTCGTTGTTTGATTCAATCATTCATTCATTCCTTTGTTTAGTTTCTTAATGAGTCATCAGATAATTAGAATAAATAAGTTCCTGCTCTGTTAAAACTTGTTAGTGACTGAAAATCTTTGTTAAAGTTATCGCGTGAGGACAGGAATTAATCTGGTTTTCAGTCTCTTAAATATCTGATTAGCCCGTTTTACCGCCAACGTTGCGAAAACGCAACGTCCTGTAACTAGGACACCACATAATATAATTATTTCCAATAAAAATGCACTGTCCGAAGTCTATTGGCATCATATTGATGATCTACTATCAGTTACAGCTAAATGCAGTGGTAATTTCTAATAGCGGCGATTAAATGGGTTAATATGCAACTGGTTTTGAGTATTTAAATTTTCAATTTAACTGATTTCGTGGCTGGTTTAAGAAATAGTTAAGAGTAGAGGTTGTTTCTGGTAGAAATGTTCAACTCTTATCTTCTCTGCATTAAGTCTCAGTGTTCTCGTTTGTGTTTTAGAGGAAGAAAGCAGAATTCCGTCATGGGAATTAGGTATGTTTATGTTCATTCAGAAGTATATGTATTATGTATGTATTCATACATGTATGCATACATGAATGTATGCATGCATGTATGTATGTATGCATTTATGTATGTATGCATGAATGTATGTATGTATGTATGCATGCACGTATATATGGATGTATGCATGTTTGCATGTAGGGCTTTGTAGGCTATATGTTTTATATGTGTGTATTTAGGTAAAATTTGTTTAGAGAAGTTTACACATAACTGTTAGCCACACCCTTTGTTAACAGTGCCTGTAAGGCGGGTCTTATGAACCTCTCAGAAGTACACTATGAAAATGCATAGCCATACATCTATGCATATTTTGTTTTATCAAAATTTACTAAGCATTGTTTTAGCAATACTACTTTATTAAATCATCCATAATGAAGAACACTATGTTCATTTACAACTTTTCTGTTGTCATAGTTTTCTGATTCTCCGGTTTTAATCCTATGTTTTAATCGTCTACTAGTATTCTCGCCTCCATAGCAAATTACTTTTTCTTTCATTTTAGGGACCACGCACAAAACTCTTTTGCTGGATTAAGGTAAGTTCAAAGCGGTGCATTTCTTTTATCATATCCGACTGTTCTGACTCTACCTTAGTCCTTAGCCACACTGCAACAGTTGACTAATGTTGCGACATTATAGTCTGTTAGGCCATTTCTTAAACGCTAGGTTTCTCATGCCAAAAGTTCAGCTTTATTACGTTATTGCCGTTTAACTGTGAAACTCTCAGATACATGTATCTTATTCAACTCTGAGTCGGAAATTGCCCGACCAAGGCAATCCGAAAACGGCGACTGAATTCCATAGCGTTTCCGCGCAATGGCAAGTCCACTTTGTGCAGTGCACGAGTCGTTATGATATCAGAAGAGTCGGCGATTGCCGATTTCACGGCTTGACGCCGTCCGAATTGAATCTGCCGTCGAAACGTCGTAAAATCTGCGACAGATATTCCCAATCTCATTCGTCGCAGTTGCTCACTTTTGTCTCTGCAGTATTTTAACGGGTTGTCACGGTCGATTTGACCAGCGCGGTGCCGAGGGTCAGACTTGGCTCGAGGTGTCGTCATTTGGCATTTCCAATCCACTGCCAGACCTGGAACAGCCGGGTGGAGGAGTCCGTTGTGTCTGAAGATGCCACGTCATTGCACATCTCATCGCTATCAATCACTTGCGGTGGGGGAAGTTTACAAAGTTTACGGTGGTCGGTTGACGCGTTTTGTTTTGATGACAGAAGTTCACTAGATCTACAGAACAATGTATACATGCATGTAGGTGTGTGGATAAAAGATAATACGATGAGAATAGGCCTACTGAAACAGTGAAACACCAAGCCAATAAAAATAATAAAAATAATTAAACAATGAGATTGCCAGCAGATAAAAATTATAAAAGCAATATTCGATTGTTTATCTTCCTTTATAGAGCATAATTATTAGAACTCAATATTTCTAACTGACTGGACATCTGACAAATTGCTCCTCAGATTCGCATTTCTACAGGACTTTGCGCGCATAACATTTCTTAGTGACAATAATAATATTATTAATATTACCAACGAACATTATGATATAATAGTCTACGCATTATAAAACAGAGCGTCAGAAAAATCAAATGCATTATTTAGGCCTATAAGGTGATACATCGGTTTACTGTAAGCGTATCAACTGAAAAAATCGGTGAACACGGAATTTAGACTACAAAGAATTACCCTATTCCGTTCTGGAATGTTCTTAGTGGTGGGACTTTTGCCACAAGTGGAGGGACTTCTTTCCAGATGCTAGCAGACGGCTTGAGAAGAAATAAATTTGGTTCATCAGCATGCAGTCGGAGTCCCATCAGCAACACAATTGGATTGTAATCTAAGTACCGAGGACTCAGGGCTCGAGTCGGAAGAATAGACTCCGTGTACGACCCTGGAGACATTACTTACGCGCACTCGACTCTGTCACCAAACAGTATAATTTGATACAGACTTCAAATGGAAATTAAATGCAAGTCCAGCGATGCACTGGCTTCCTGTCGCGGACCTTGCCGACCCAAAAGCCGAAAATCTGCAAATGAGCGCCTCTCATACGTTTCACTAGGAAGGCAAGAGCTCTTTCTTCTTTACTAAAATGTAGTCAGGATTTGCTGACAGAAATTCCAGGCCCCTTGGCAGGGCAGTCACGGTCTCTTAAACTATCTTTAAGTTTTATGAGAAAAATTAAAAAAAACGAATTGAAATAATAAACGTGCGGGTACGACCGCAGAATATTATGTTTATGTATATACAACTATGATTTTATTCAGTTGCTAATTTTAAAGATTTAATGTTAAAATGTTTGCTAATCAAAAAGCATCTCTCTGGATTTAGCTGCAGCAAAATCGTTTAAAATATCCTAGCATACTATAGTTCAGTGATTTTTCCAGATCATATTCGATTGCAAGAGATGCAAGACCATTCAGTCTGTCTTGCTTCATAACAGATCGTTGAACACTTTTAATTTGCTTGAGCTTATAATAATTATTTTTCATAAGTTCATTGCGGGCAGCAGGCCCAGTCCAGGCCCCTAAAAGTCGCTAGGCCCCTGGGCATTCCCCCAAACCCCCTTTCGAGGCGGGCCTGTTGTTCTACACAACTTAATATAGAATTAACATGCTACTGTTATATTTGAGGAAAACGTTGTTGTTGTTGTTGTTGTTGTTGTTGTTGCTGCTGCTGCTGCTGCTGCTGCTGCTGCTGCTGCTGCTGCTGCTGCTGTTCGTCCTACTATTTGTATCTCCATCAGTGTTTGTGCAGATATACATTTCCGGACAATTTACGGCGATGACCCCATGCAGCGATATTGTATGTTTACGACCATCATGGTCACGATCGATATCTTGACAGTGACCGATGACGCTGATGATTACATCAGTTTTAAGCCATAGAACCGGACAACGACATCGGGATAAACACCTTCCTATAACCGATTAGATGATTCATATCATATATATAGTCTATAAATATATATATATATATATATATATATATATATATTGAACGACATCGGGAGTTATATATATATATATATAGATATATTCATTATGAATCCTATTATATCCATCGTCCTAACAGCCAAATAAAGTCATCTTGATAGATATCCACAGCGACCATTTGGGTAATACACATACACTCGCGCAGACACCCTGCAGAGTGTCACACACACACACACACACACACACACACACGCATATATCTATGTCTATACATAATAGGGGAGACCGGGGCATAATGGGATACTTAAGGCATATTGAAATTTACGCCATATAGTTAATAAAAATTCAGGGTTTTCTTGCACTCAGACCACGCCAGCAGATGTAAGGTACAGCATAGATTAGATTAATCCACTTAAGCATCACCCAGACTGAAGATAATGCTCTCCTACTAGTGTGTCCCAAAATCCCGTTATGCCCCACCATACGGGGTAAAACGGGATATACTTTTCCCATTATGACAAATGATACGTAACATCTAAAAAGGGAATATGGGCCAGAATAAAAACTTTATAATTTGACAAACGGTATCTTTGAACTCAATAAAGCGATCTGTTTAAAATAAACCATGAACAGCATTTTAATGACCCCATCGAAGTTGACTAGGAGGGTGCTTCTTTATTTCTTTCGTTTCCATGTCCGACTCATCTGAAATGTGGATAACTAGCACTTGGCCTAATAGCGTAGATGAGTCACTCTTCTAAATATTAATAGTAAGCACATATTTATTACAAATTAGGCCTATACAAAAATAAACACCTGCCGAATCTTAACATGGGGCAAAGTGGGATATCTGTATCTCATTATGCCCCAAATTCAGAAATCCCATTATGCCCCAAATGCTCAAAATGGAAAGTCCTCCATTTTGACACAATCTACTACACTTGCACCAAATTTCTTTTGGGAATGTAGGCACTATGTATTATACTGCGTATTCATGATATAAGCTAAATTTAATATAACTCCAATCTGTCCAGACAAGCCTTGGATTATATACGTACCTTACTTCGGGTATTGCAAAAATCAACTTTTCATCCTAAAATTAGCCAGAAACGTCGATATCGCGATTTCTTTTGTCCATCACCTTAGAAAAACTTTCTACTTCCGGCTGAAAACGTCATCTTTCAATAAAAATAAGTAAGAAGGATTATATTGAGGTTTCCCGTTATGCCCCGGTATCCCATTATGCCCCGGTCTCCCCTATACATATATGTATTCTTCGTTTATTGAATCGCAAAAATGTCAACAAAAGAAGATACAGATCGTCATAAAACATTAACATTGGTATTGAAAAACAACCGGTATACACACAATATATATGCAAACCATATATACACTGTGAGCCATAAAAAACCGGGCCACTTTATGTTTAGCTATATCTCTGTCATTTCTTTATCGATTTTTACACTTTTTGCATTATTTTAAACAGGAATCAATACTCTAAAGAGCAGAAATAAACAAAATCGATTTAGTCCTACATGTATGCTAAACTTGTCTTGCGAAACTGAAGACACTAAAAACACGTGAGAATCGATAAATGCTGCATTTTTACTACTTAAATGCAAACAATTCTTCAGTGCCTTTATTTGTTTAAAGTTTGTGTTCAAAATGACTTCCTTTTTCACGTACACATTTTGCCAAGCGACGTCGCCACTGATCAATTGCAGTGTCAATAAGATGTTGTTCCAGATCGTTCCAGACGGATACGAGACACTGCCGAAGTTCATCAGTGTTCTGAATGCGCTGTTGGTACACGCGCTGTTCCATAATGGACCAGATGGAATAATCGAGTGGATTTAGGTCAGGCGAATTGGGTGGCCACATCTCTGGCCCTATGAAGTATGGTGCATTGCGAGACAGATACTCAATTGTTTCACGAGCCCGATGCGCCGGAGCTGAATCTTGTTGGAAAATGAGCATGTCGTCAGCAATGTGGCGCATTTGTGGCAACAAATGTTGTGCTAGCATCACGTCTCGATAATATTGGCCATTGATTTTGGCTCCCGGGTCAACGAATATAAGCTCTGTGCGACCGAGTTTCGAAATTCCCACGGAAACCATGAGCGACTTGCTGAATGTTGTCCTGGTACGCAACAGACGGTCTGATGAAATCTGTTTCTTTGACACTGAACGAGGCACATAAAGACGATCGTTTTGAGTGTTTGACGGCGCAGCAACTGTAAATAACTTTTCATCAGTGAAGAAAATGAAACCGACATCCGATACTGAGAAACGCTGCAGCAATTGTCTAGCTCGTACCAAACGAGATTGACGATTAGCGGTGGTCAGTTCCTGAGCCCGTCGTCTTTTTAAGCATTTCAGTTCCAAATCGTTATGAATAATGCGTCTGACCGTCGTTTGTGTAAGATTCAGCTCTCTCGCGATTTGTCTGGTTGAAAGATGTGTTTTAGGCTTGTCTTCCTGGCTCTGAACCAATTCATTGACGGCGGCGATATTATCTTCAGTTCGCGACGATTTTGGCCGACCACTTCCCGCAGCGCGTTCAACTGAACCGGTAGTTCTCAACTTTCGCAGAAAGTCATCTAATGTTTTTCTTTTCCAATTCTTGTTCGGAAACTCCTTAATTAATCGTCTAGAAGAATAATTTTTGCATTCCCGCAGATTTTTAATTAAAATTTTATCCTCAAAACTCAACATTTTAAAATTTTAACTCAAATTTTCAACCATCAACTTTATTTACATTATGCTGCGAAACGGATATGACGTCATCCGCGCAAGTAAATAAGTAAATCGTAGAGATTTAATTTTTCTTTCAAACGACACAAAAACTATAAAAAAATTTAAAATACCGACCGCGATATAGCTAAACATAAAGTGGCCCGGTTTTTTATGGCTCACAGTGTATATATAATATATATATATTATTATATATATTGATAATATCTTTACTAATGCCTGGCTACGGGCAACTACTTCCTCGATAATTGCTTGTGATATATCCGACCACCTACCAATATTCGCCCATTTCCATTACGAAGCCCAGACGACTGTAAAGCCTCCTGCTGAGAATTACAGGAAAATCACTAATGATGGAATAAATGTCTTCCAGGAGGCCCTATCTTCTACTGATTGGACTTTAGTTACAAAGGCCTGCCCCAATAACGATCCGAACGAGGCTTACGATCAATTCATGTTGTCTTACAAATTAGCGTACGATGACGCCTTTCCACATGCTGTTAAAAATGGTCGGCGGGGACCCCTTCTAAAAAAGCAGTGGATGTCCAATTGTCCCATGGCCTGTTAAAATCATGCAAAACAAAAAACTCGCTTTATTTGAAATACCTAAAAAATCCAAGTGAGTTAAATAAAACTAAATTCATCACTTTTAGAAATAAATTTAAATCTACTCGATTGCGGGCTGAAAAAAACTATTACGCTGACGAGTTTTGTAAGAATAGTAGTAACCTGAAGAGAACGTGGAGTCTTATTCGCTCATTAATTGGAGTAGAGAATAATGACTCGTCGATTGACTTTTTAAATTCTGACGGGGTCAAGATTGAAGATCCGGAAGAAATTGCCAATAAATTCAACAGTTATTTTACGGGAATCGCCCAATCACTAGCTAATAAAATCCCCGATCAGTCTATTCCCTTTGAAGATTACTTGAGACCTCCTATTGCTAACTCTTTTGGTCTCGATGGTACAACTCCCGGGTGAAATAATAAAATTGGGTCGTACAATCCGTTTATCTCATAGTAAGGGAATCGATGACATTGACCCTTTTGTTGCTTCCCCTTCACTAATCAATGTCGCTAGGCCACTGGCTGAAATTATCAACTGTTCGTTTTGCTCTGGTATATTCCCTAACGCATTGAAAATCGCTAAGGTAGTTCCTATCTTTAAAAAGGGTGAGAAGGGGAAGTGGCTAACTACAGACCCATCTCCGTTCTCCCGTTCTTTGCTAACATATTTGAAAAGTTAATGTACGAAAGACTAAGCAACTTTCTAGAAAAAGCTAATATTATATTTCCATCTCAACATGGTTTTCAAGCTGGTCACTCTCCATCTATGCCATTGCTGAGTATCCAAGACAAAATATCAGAAGCAATAGAAAATAATGAATTCTCTCTTGGAGTCTTTTTCGACTTGGCCAAGGCTTTTGACACTGTGAACCATAACATTAAGCTTACTTAAAAAACTAAATAACTATGGAATAAGAGGAGCCCAACTCAATTGGTTTGCCAGTTATCTTGAGGACCGCTCACAATTAGTGCACTGCAACGGAGCCTCTTCGATGATGCGTGCAATTAAATTTGGGATTCCTCAAGGATCGAATCTAGGACCACTATTATTCCTAATCTATATTAATGACCTTCCAAACGCCTCACCTCTTATGTATTTCATTCTCTTTGCTGATGATACTAATATTTTCCCACAGCTCCTTGGACATTTTATATCAAAAAGTGAATGCTGACCTTTCTCTGATTGCCAACTGGTTTCGTGCCAATAAATTATCTCTCAATCTTGATAAGACCAATTATATATTATTTAGGTCTCATACAAAAAATTGTCCCTCTGACTCAAAAACACTATGTATCGATGGGAACCCAATTACTCAGGTGACGTCATCCAAGTTTCTAGGAGTAGTACTGGACCAGCATCTGTCGTGGAAGGACCATATTAAGACAATCTCCTCCAAAATAGCAAAGAACATGGGGATCCTAAATCGTGCCTCTTATCTTCTGCCACCCAAGGTTCGGTTAACGCTTTATTACTCGCTGATTTATCCCTACCTTGGTTATTGTAACTTAATCTGGGCCTCTACGTACAAGTCAAACCTGCAAAGGCTGACCATCCTCCAAAAGCGAGCTGTCCGATTCATTGCTGGCACTCCCTACGGATCTCACACCAGCAAGTCGTTTCTTGAATTTAAAATCCTAACTGTTGAACAGATTAGGATAGCGCAAGTAGGCGAATTCATGTATCGGTATGAGCACAAGCTATTACCAGCTATATACCAAAAACTTTTTCTCCTTACCTCTGAAATACATTCCTATCCCACTAGAAGCACCAAGTTGTATCGACAGCCCTTTGCCCACACAAATACTCGACTGTTTTCCATTAGATTCGCTGGGGCTAAGGTATGGAACAATATTCCCCTATGGATCCGCCAATTGACTGCTTTACAAATATTTAAGAATAAATTACGCCACTGTCTGATTCATCTAGACATTTGAATGATTGCTATTTACTGTTATTGGTGTTTAGTTAAGTTCTATTAGTTAAGTTATCCTAATTTTTGTCTAATTCCTGTCTACGAAAGCAAGCTTGCTGTCATGTGTTATCGAGACTTTTTATTTCATTACCTGGGTGGACCTATTTAGCGGGATAATCCATCCCTTCAGGGTCCTCCACTTGGTAACCGGAACGTCGTTGAATGATAACTGCCATAATTGTAAATATGTTGTCGGTTACAGGAAAAAATAAATTGAATTGAATTGAATATATATATATATATGTTATATATATGTTATATATATATGTTATGGACATGTTGGAAGTGGGCCCTAATCTCCTTTTTGGACAGGAGTCACAGGACAGAATCTCGCCTTCTATAATCGTCCTCCTCCTCTAAGCATAGCACGCATGTTAAAAAGTGTGGCTTAATGACGCAGCCATATATATAGGATTATCGATGATGATTGAAGAGAAAGAACCACCATCATGGTCTCTTGTGGTCTCAGCGTCTATTCTTCCTTCTCTTATTCCGTTCACTCATTTCTTTTTGCTTATCCTCTCTTTCCTGCTCCTTCTTTTCTCATCAGCAACCGCTTTCGCTTCCCTCTCCCCTCCTTCTCCCACTCTTCCTCATCTTCTTTCTGCCTCTTCTCTATCTCTCTCTGTCTGTCTGTCTCTGTATCCCTCTGTATCTCTTCCTTTCTCTCCTCATACTCTTGATCCACCTCTTCCTCCCTTCTTTTCTGGATGTTGGCCTGATTACGACTTTGTTTGTTTTGATGCTCCACTATTTGATGCCTTGTGAGTTCATCATCGGCGCTATAAGAAGTTGCTAATAATAATAATAATAATAATAATAATAATAATAATAATAATAATAATAATAATAATAATAATAATAATAATAATGATAATAATAATAATAATAATAATAATAATAATAATAATAATAATAATAATAATAATAATAATAATAATAATAATAATAATAATGATGATGATGATGATGATGATAATAATAATAATAATAATAATAATAATAATAATAATAATAATAATAATAATAATAATAATAATTTAACGCTAATAATTTTTACATTTTAATTAATCTTGAAGTCCCTGAGGGATCATGTTTACCTCGGAGAAAAAAAAAATAATAATAACAGCAATAATAATAATAATAATAATAATAATAATAATAATAATAATAATAATAATAATAATAATAATAATAATAATAATAATAATAATAACAGCAATAACAACAACAAAATCATTAGCAGCAGCAACAATCCTATCCCTTATCTTAATATTATAGCCTATTACATCTCATTTTTACTGTACTCCTCTCCCTCCTCGTCTTCATCCTAGTCCTAATATTGCTATCATCTTCTTCTTTCTTCCTCCACATCTTCCCAAGCATTTTCCTCCTCCACGCTCTCTTCTTCCTGAACCTCTTTCTTCCTCACTCCTTGTCCAGTACGATGATTTAAACGGCGTCAGTGACTGACGCTGTCTATCATTCTCCGGGACAGATATCTTATTAAGAAAGCAACCGGATGCAAATGATCTCGATTGCATCGTCAATTGGGAGGATAGCAAAATAAGTCTGCAGTAAGACAGACGTATGTCTGGAACCTCCGTTTCAGTAGAGCATCCTATAATTCCACAAGGATGATAAACACAGCCGCAGTCTGGGTTACTAAGATGCCTTCCTACAAGTATGGTACAAAATGATCGATCTTATGCAAACATGTTGCTCTTTTGAAACCATGGGCGTATTTAGGGGGGTGGTTTTACGGATTCAACCCCCCAAATAAGTGAGAAAAAAAAATTTCTTCCATGCTTTTACATGCAAAATACCGAAAAACTGGACTTTTGCGACCATTTCCAATGTAAAACCCCCCAAATCTTAACCAACCCCCCGAAATTTTTCTGGCTACGCCCATGTTTGAAACTGTGATGTCAGGTAGGCTTGCGAGATTACTTTGCATTTGTGAGGTACTTGATTGTTCCTATAGTCATATCCAGGTACATAGATACATAGATACAGAGATACAGCATGGAATGCCCTACCTAAAGATCTCCAGTCCATACCCAACTTAAACTTATTTTAAAAAAGGTGCACTCATGGTTAGTTGATCACTAAGCCGATTCAAAATGCCCTCGTTTCTTTAATGCTTACTGTCAAGATATTACCCTTACATAACCTATATTGTATTGTGTTGTGTTTGAACACTTGTTGTAGCGCCCCTTCCAGATTGACACTTGTTATAGCGCCCCTTCTATATAATATGTCTGTATCTCCTCTGTTTTTGTTGATAAGCTAGTTACATTCTAACAACTATCTAAGATTGATGCTAAAATATGTGGTTTGCTAGAAATGTGTCATTACTGTTACATTACCAGTTTGTTTGCATACTTATGAACGGGTCATTTCTGTTACATTGCCAGTTTGTTTGCATACTTATGTACGGGTCATTACTGTCACATTGCCAGTTTGTTTGCATACTTATGAACGGGTCATTACTGTTACATTGCCAGTTTGGTTGCATACTTACGAACGGGTCGAGGTCTGTTATACCAAAGACTGCTACCTTGTTTTAAATACCTACATAATGTCAAATTGTAAAACTGCAACTGTTATTGTTTAACTAATCGCCATCCAATACTGAAACTGATAATTAGGGGGCCCTACTTAGTGGGACCAAGGTCCCTTCTGGTCCCCCCATTGTAACCACTCGAAATACTTATAATATGTAATATCATCTGTGTAATACTGGTTTGGCTACAATAAAATGATGGTTATGGTTATGGTTATGGTTATGGTTATACAGAGATACATACGTAGATACATAATTATATTCACACACAAAATGCACAAAAATACATGCATACATCATAAATACATATATACCTACATATTTACATACATATTATATAAAACATGTAAACAATAATTGTTTGCCATAAATTTTAATAGTGTGATAACAAGAAAAATATTAACCGAATGATGAGTTGTCTTAATGGGTACAAAATGGGAAGTCCATACTATAATTCATGACAGCATTTTGAAACACCAGTTCTAGATAACATAGAATAGATTAAGACTATCGAAAAGAACAGACAGAGGTCTATAATTATATAAATATATTCACCGAAAAACTTGCATACATGTATATGCACAAAAATACATGCATACATCCATAAATATTAACTCACAAATAAATAATGCAAATAGATCATGCATACATACATGCATTACCTACAAACATATACTTACATACTTATACATAATATGCATTTATACATACATATATTCATGCATAAATACATACTCACATGCACACATGCATAGGCCTATATACATACATAGATACATACATACATACATTAATACAGGCATGTGTGTATTCATTCCTACAACGTATAGAGACGTACATAGAGAACGCGCCATGAAGGGTCCTACGTGGGAGAGAGACATTTCGAGCGAGTGCTCCTGAGTGACAAAGATTGTTCTAGAGTCGCAGAAGCCTCATTGACTCCAACTACACGTAGCGACGCGTATGAACAATAACAATATCAGATAAAATCTGATATAATAGAGATAGCCATATGACGCCTGCTGGAATATATCTTTCCATGTGGCTGTTATATGCCAATATTATGCACGTGATTGAAACGAATATCCTCTTATCTTGGAGTGAGGAAGAAGTGAGGCCAGCAATGGCTTAGTAATGACCGGTTCAACCGGTGCAATAAAGCGCCACCCCCGACAATTTAAGGCTCCACCGGTCTCAGTGAATTAGTTCGCCAGCATTAAACTGCCGGAATAACGGCTTCATAATCGATAGGGATTTAGAGGGATATGCCACCGAACGGAGGAGTCTCAAAGTCTCTGCCAAGCCACTGGATATTACTTATGTAATTGTACATGCCATAGGCCTAATCAGAAATGTATATAGCGCCGAGAAATTAATCAGTAATAGTAATTTGGCATTTATAGGACACCGCTCAAAGAGCAAAGCAAACTAAAGGCGCTCTCTGCGCTATAGGCCTATAATTATGTCAAATGTCATTACTAACTGGACTATTTCATCAGTTTGTAAAACAATGGTGCTCTCTAGGTTGGCGAAAGTTTTGCCAATGTTCATCAGCAAGGAAAATTTAATCAGTAAGCATTATTGTGAAATAACTAGACGACGCCGTAATTCAGCGTTCAACGAGATATCACGGCCTCCAGTGACCCTAACGGTGACCTTACCTTATTTCTAGATTGCAATGAAGTGATGTCGCGGTTTCTCTATTTAATAGGAACTAATTCGCATAATGTTATTATTGCTGGTTTTATTACTCTTGCTGATATTATCATTGTTATTTGTATTATTATTATTAATATATTTTAACTGGGCTGGTACTGATTAAAAAAATTAATCGATTAATCCCCAAAATTTAACTTCGATTAATCGATTAAATTCGATTAATTTTGTATCTGCTACGTAAAACTTGAAACGCTGTTTAAAATGTAGTCACTGAGTCAGTTAGGCTACTACTTTCTTTCTACAAAATGTTTTAATCATTCCACATAGCTTACTGAAGGTGAAACGTCAGCGATGTGTTTGAACCAGCGAACTGTTTATTGCAATGGACAGTTAATTTTGTCGTCATCTTCGACTTTTCCATTAGTATTTACCTTAAATGCAAAATGATCTCCTAATTTTCCACTCTAACGTTTCAGATGATCATTGTTCACCATATTATTTACTCTGGAAATGGGCCCCTCGATATCATGAAATAAGGCCGAAGTAAAAAAAATTATTCGAACAAGCCAAAATTAATCGATTAAAATTTGTAACGATTACTCGATTAAAATCGTTAAAATCCCATCCCTAATTGTAACGTATTGATTTATTCCTTTATAATTCGTAGGTCTATTTACTATTTTTTTATTTTGCCCAAGATAGGTTTACATAAGCCTCTGGACTTAAATGATCCTGGTAATTGTTAATTAATGTCTGGGTTGGTTAACCCTCGTCCAATTCAGGAAGGAAGAAAGCCTCGTCCAATTCAGGAAGGAAGAAAGTGCTGCGAATGTGACAATAGAGAGGCGTTGGAAGAAATGGCATGTTATTATAATTATTATTATTGCTACTATTCAATACCACCACCACCACCACCACTCACCACCACCACCACCACCACCACCACCACCACCACCACCACCACCACCACCACCACCACCACCACCACCACCACCACCACCACCACCACCACCACCACCACCACTACCACTACTATACTACTATTACTATTACTATTACTATTATTACTATTACTAACGCCGATGCAAAAATTAAAAGGGTCTGAAAAACCTGCGCAATGTGGGATGGAAATAATTAGCCGGAAAGTCATGCTCTGGAAAGTACTTCAGACTGCAGGCGCATTATAAGTCTATTAATATTGTAGGCATCGCAGTGATCGAACACTTGTTTATGCCAATTTATTCGCAATGATCAAAAGCCCTGGAGCAGATGGAAATGTCTCTGAAATTAAGTTTCCTGCCTGGTCATAAATTGTGCCAAACAACGCCCGGTCCATGGAACCATCTGAGGCCGACGGGAACAATCGGAATGCTGGAGTTGCACTTATGAATTGTTAATTGCCAGATCTAATTTTCCGACAGTCCGCGGTTGGCCAGTTAATTGTGAAGATCCACACACAAAATAGCAGCAGAAGAAGAAGAAAGAAGAAGAGAGGAAGAGGAAGAGGAAGAGAAGGAAGATGAGGTAGAAGAGAAGGAAGAGGAGAAAGAAGAGGAAGAGGAAGAGAAGAAGGAAGGAGAAAGAAGAGGAAGAGGAAGAGGAAGAGGAAGGAGGTAGAAGAGAAGGAAGAGGAGAAAGAAGAGAGAAGAGGAAGAGAAGAGGAGAAGAGGAGGTAGAAGAGAAGGAAGAGGAGGAAAGAAGAGAAGGAAGAGGAAGAGAGGAGAAGAGAGGGGAGAGAGAGAGAGAAGAGAAGAAGAGGAAGAGAAGGAAGAAGAGAGAAGAGAAGGAAGAGGAGAAAGAAGAGAAGCAAGAAGAGAAAGAAGAGGACAAGGAAGAGGAGAAAGAAGAGGAAGAGGAGGAAGAAGAGCAAGGCGGGCGAGAACTAGAAGAACACGAAGGAGAAGGATAAGTAGGAGAGTTAGAAGAAGAAAGAACCGAAGAAGATAATATTAGCGTAGTCCCTTAAGCTAAACCTAAGAGACAGCCATGAATGAGTATGAAGTTTCAGCGACTTCTTTTTGTTTGTCTCAGCATAATATTAGGACCATTGGCTAGTTCTCTTCCTCGTCCTCTAAGCCTAATATTCCCACATATAATTTTTTATGAGGTACGGTCAATGTACTCATTTTGCATCTGAATTCATCAGGGGGCTCCAATAGAACAGAAATTTTCGATACATCTCTCTGCTCTAAAACTCCGACCTCTCGGTTCATAGCTCTCGTTCATAGTTCTCGGTTAGCGTATCCTGATTGAGTCCGTTATCGTGTCAAAGCGCCCTTGTAACGGCATGTGCCGTGTTACGGCGCTGTTTGTCATATTCATCATCATCATCATCATCATCATCATAGTCTAGGACGTTAGCCACTAAGCTGCGATACTATCGCGCAATCACTTCAGTTGACCAAGACCTCATTTTAGGCGAGCCTTCGACGGTAGCACATCGGAACCGACTCTGCAGATATAGATGTCAACAACGGGATCTCTGGGATCTGTTAGTGCCCAGAGCAGTCAAATGGCAGCCCATGGGTGTAGATATGGAGGCTGATACCCTTCCACCCAGGCGTAACATTGGACTTTGGAAGGAAAATGGACGATCGTAACTGACCAAGTATGATTTAAGAATAGCTTTGGTGTTGGCGGGCCTTAAGGCCAGAGATGATTATGAAAGGCTGGATTCTGGTGGTCCCAGCAGTAACATCTCGATGGCTAGAGATAAACTTCGCCAATGCCGTTTTCTGATGGTGTCTGTCCAAAGCTTGGATTAAGGAGGAGGGCGAGGCTAATCATTTTTCTAATGCCACAACATCGTTAAACAGAAACTACCCCTAGCTAGGGATAATATCTGTGCTAAGGGCCTATATGCTGCGGCTAGGGATAGAGCTAGAGTTCTGAAGCCCTACACCTTAACTCGTGAATTAAACTAGTATGGATCCATAAACATAACCAGACCAATGAAACCAGTCTTGACTCTTGAATTGAACTTTGATAAAGTTAATAATTTAATCACAAATCTCATCTCTATTATGTGGCATTTAAATATAGCCTTTAAGACCTACTCTTTACTGTATAATTCTAGTCTTCAGTCGAAATCCAATTGGTTGTAACTTCAACACCAACCAGCTGTGACCCAAGTCTTAAACAACCCAGGTTTGACCATATCCCTTTGAATGAATCCAACTTAATTCATCGCAATCTATTGTCATATACATTACAGTATTTTCGTTTATTGAAACCTGAGTGACAAACCGCAATCAGTGACAATGAAGGTGATGATAGTGTCAAGAGGTTCACATAAAATTTAATTAGAAATCAGGGTTAGGATTGCAGTTAAGAAATCTGAGTTAGGATTGCAGTTAAGAAATCTGAGTTAGGACTGCAGTTAATGGATAGATCTGGCTCCTGTAAGAATGACAATAATCCTTACAGGAAAGCCAGACACATTCCTTCAAGCGATTGCTAAAAAGAGACAAAGAGAGGCAGAGAAGCTCATGTCACAGTTTTCTAGGCAACTTATTTTAAATTCAACATCAATTCAAATTTTTAGTAATTATGTAATTCATTATATAATTAATCATAGAATGAATCAATTTTGAATTTCAGAATACATTAACACCAATTCAAAATTATAAATTATATAATTCTTTATATAATTAATAAAATTAAATTAAATTATATAATTAATAAAATTTCAATTGATGTTAATGCATCTGAATATCTGATGAGTCTATCTCAAAGTGGCGCTATATAAATTTGCAGTTATACTTTCGTTTCGATGAGTCGGTATTCTTACTGGACGCGGTGCGAAAGAGTCGTTGTGAGGCAGTTGATCGGATCGGGACCTTCTCTTATTCGTCTTCTCCTCTGAGGTGCATTAACTGATGCTGGCGTTGTTTCGCTCTCTTGCGATCGTCGTTAGATGGTTCGCTGGACCTGAAGAAGCAGAGCGCAGCAGTCATAAAGAATGAACGACGGAAGGAGGAATGGAGGAGGCATGACGATGGAAGGACGGAAGGACGGACTGAGGAGTGATAGATAGAGGGAGGAATGGAAGATGGAAGGAGGAATGGAGGCATGGCGATGGAAGGACGGAAGGAGGGACTGAAGAATGACAGATAGAGGGAGGAATGGCGGATGGAAGAAAGGTGGATTGAAGGATGGGATAAGGAATGGAAGGGAAGGATGGAAGGAAGGACTGAAGAATTACAGATAGAGGGAGGAATGGAGGATGGAAGCAAGGTAGATGGAAGGATGGAATAAGGAATAGAAGGGAAGGATGGAAGGAGGGACTGAAGAATGATAGATAGGGGAGGAATGAAGGATGGAAGAAAGGTAGATGGAAGGATGGAATAAGGAATGAAAGGGAAGGATGGAAGGAGGGACTGAAGAATGACAGATAGAGGAGGAATGGATAATGGAAGGTAGATTGAAGGATGGAATAAGGAATGGAAGGGAAGGATGGAAGGAGGGACTGAAGAATGACAGACAGAGGGAGGAATGGAAGATGGAAGAAAGGTAGATGGAAGGATGGAATAAGGATTGACAGGGAAGGACGGAAGGAGGGACTGAGGAGTGATAGAGGGAGGAATGGAGGATGGAAGGAAGGTAGATGGAAGGATGGAATAAGGAATGACAGGGAAGAAAGGAAGGAGGGACTGAAGAATTACAGATAGAGGGAGGAATGGAAGATGGAAGAAAGGTAGATGGAAGGATGGAATAAGGATTGACAGGGAAGGACGGAAGGAGGGACTGAGGAGTGATAGATAGAGGGAGGAATGGAGGATGGAAGAAAGGTAGATGGAAGGATGGAATAAGGAATGACAGGGAAGGATGGAAGGAGGGATTGAGGAATGACAGCTGGAGGGAGGAATGGAGGATGGAAGGAAGGTAGATGGAAGGATGGAAGGATGGAAGGATGGAATAAGGAATGGCAGGGAAGGACGGAAGGAGGAACTGAAGAATGATAGATAGGGGAGGAATGAAGGATGGAAGAAAGGTAGATGGAAGGATGGAATAAGAATGACATGACAGGAAGGAAAGGAAGGATGGAATAAGGAGGCGAATATGGAACGAAAACTGGAAGAAGGAATGATAGATGGATGAATGGAGGATAGAAGGATGGAAGGAAGGAAGGAAGACTGAAGGATGTGATAAGGAGAGGAAGATGGCAGGAAGAGTGGAAGAAAGGGTGAAAAACTATGACGGAAGGATAGAAAGAGGAACGGAATATCGAAAGAGGAAAGGAGAAGGACAGTGACTTACAAGAACGGTTCTTGAACACAGTGCAGCAATTCTACTGTTATCGTAGAAACTCCCTATAGTTAGGGAAGGAAAACATATCGAAAGACGAACAGATTGCCCGAGACAGAAAACGGAGAGACAAACAGACATACGGACAGAAAGCACAGACACCCAAGCAGAAAGATAGACGTACAGGCAGACACCCAAGCAGATAGATAGACGTACAGACAAATAGTGAGACGGCAAGTGTCCATACACAGGCAATGATGGATGACCTGTCAGAATGGCATCAATCATGACAATGTAAACGATAAATAGGTCTAAGTCTGACATGTAATTTTTTCTATGTAAACAACCAAGGCAAATTCCCCCATAATAGGTAAATATTTAAATTCATCATATTCGATTTCAAATTAATTTTATTGACCGAAATATTGTGCAGTAGCATAGATCAGAGGTTGTGAACCCTTACAAGGGTGCGCCGTGCGCGTATAAAGTGCCGTTAAATCATTTCTAAAATACCCTCGCGTGCCCCCTCGGAATTTTGCACGGTAGGCCTATATATTTATTTTTCTCATATAGGCCCTAGGTTTTAATTGACAAAGCGTTACAAACTGAAATAAAAGACATTTTTCAAAGATGCTTTTAGAAAGGTGTTGAAATAGAATCCTTCTTAAAGTAAAATGTAGATTCCTATAATAGAGTGATTGTGAATTTCGAAGTTTTAACACTTAGGTGACGCTCTGAATTCCACGCGCTCAATGTTTTTACGCGTGTCACTTTGGGTACGCTTTCCATGGGTTTGCCAACTCTTGTATTGACCTATAGATCTATTATAGCCTAGTCGTTCATCAGAACAATTTAGTTAATGGTCAATGATAGGTCTTACACAATCAGTAATAGTATCCAATACATTCGCCTGTCGGCCAGCATTAGTTAAATGTATATTTTATGCATAGTGTACAATATATTAATAGTTAGCAACTTCTATAGCGCCGATTTCTAATGCAAAAGGTACCAACCGATGGCGCACCGTGCTTCAGCGGTTGATACTTTGTAACTTATATTAGAAAACGGCGCTGAGACTGTTACAGTGCGACATGGTGTAAAGTAAATGAGTGCTGAAATTTGTCAGACTCTGCATAATTATGAGGGAAGAGCACAAATAACACAACCAATGCTTAGCACAAATACAGAATAACCAGAGTTTAAACAGTTCCTTAAATAGAGAATATTACTCGTGCTCAAACTCTTACTGTAGCCTATACACGAAAGACTATAGCTCTTGCAAGTGAAACATCTTGACTCATTCCTTCTATGCACATTCAATATATTGTTGCTAAACACTATCGATTGATGTATCCTTACAGCTTAGCGCTATAAATAGGAGTAAAAATTAGAATGCTTTTATGGGCTAGAGACCTGTTTTCATAGCATACATTCGCATTAAAATAAATTGTCGTTTCTGGCAGAATATTCGTATTCTTCGCATCCGATAAATATTGTTTGACGACAGTATACTGCATGCGGCCAGCGATCGTATCTTTCCTATTGGATCCTATGTATACACACTTTGTCTGATGTTCGGATATAAAGTTGGATCTGAGCGAACGATCTAGGATAACAGTCCGAGATGAATTTCAATTGTTTCTATACTGAATCATAAATCCACAGATGGTGTGAGCTTGTCTCGTTTATCTGGTAGAGAATCAGGTAGACCTCGCACAATAATTATTCCCTCGCAATCCTATACCTTCTGTTGCTGCCCTTCCTGTATCACCTTCTCTGTCTCTGTCTCTGCCTCTGTCTCTGTCTCTGTCTGTCTCTGTCTGTCTCTCTGTCTGTCTCTGTCTTTCTGTCTCTGTCTCGCTCTCCATCTATCTCTCTTTCACGCTCTCTCTGTGTCTCTGTCTCGGTCTGTATGTCTCTCTGTCTGTCTGTCTGTCTGTCTGTCTGTCTGTCTCTCGTTCCTTACAGTACTTTCGATGCATGTGTCTTTGTTAATTAATTAAGTACATGCATTTTGGATGACTCAATAAAAACCAGTCAAAACAACAATAGCAGTGCACCTAAATCATCTGGCGAGTTACTGAGCCTTGTAAATATAATAATATATATATATATATATATATATATATATATATATATATATATATATATATATATATATATATATACGAGGCGATTGTGGCTATAGTTGAGTTATCTGTAAGAAAAACCATAGTTCGAGGCTATTTGTTTTACAGACGTTTAAGCCGATGCAAGAAGCTCTTAAACGTCTCTTCCTTGTGAATCCTGAGGGCGTCTTAAACGATTTCCATCTGCAGTGGCCTCTGGATGAATTGTTCACTGTCGTTGCTAGAAACCTTTTCCATGTCATGGCAATCTTCCCACGGACGTTCTTACAAGTGTCAACATCGACCTTCCATTTCCAATACTTCGGTTTCTCTTCAAAGATGCACCACTGTATCAGACTATTTGAAACATTTGCAGTCGGCAGCGATCTTGAGGAACTTAAAACGGATATAGATCCTATTTATCGCGTATAAATCTACATTGAACGTCTGCTTGTGTGTAACAAGACATGTCTAGATAAATAATATCTTATAATACTTAATATCATACATTAAGAAGTAGTTAAGTGATTTTATGCGGCTCCCATAAGGCATAATATCGTGTCCAGCTACATGCATCCTCTGATTCATTGACTAACACGTAGCTTTATCGTTTAGACTTAACCGTACTATAGTTGTCCATGACCTGCAAAATTTCTTTGTAATTATAAAATGTATGCGCTAGTTCTTCTTAAATCGATTTGACTTGAGCTCGGTCGAAAATAGCAGTAGGTTTTAAAACAATGATTAAATTAATTAGGGCCTAATTAAAATTCATAAAGGAAAGGTTACTTATTTCTGTTACATAGTTTGAGTTCAAATTTAAATATAGATCTATCGGGTTCCGCTTGCCTCGCAATTCTCACAAATTTTCAGAAAAGTGTTCTCATGGTAAATATCCATTTGATAGTGATTGAAATCTCATGTTGCAAATGCAATAGGAGTTAAGGTTACTCAGTTAACTTAAAAAGTTTTCTTTCTTAACATGAAACCATCAACTATAATCTTCAACCTTCTGGCGCTGACAATTGACAACATAAAGCGCGCCAAAGAAGTAGCTCGCTACTTGTTCTTCTGTACATGTTGTCGTCCTTACAATTACATTTGCAATTTCATTTACTATTATATTTTCAATTACATTTGCAAATACAGTTAAAATTACAATTACCGTTACAATTACAATTACAGCAACAGTTACATTTACATTTACAATTGCAGTTACAGTTACAATTACGTTGACAGTTATATTTACAATTACGTTTGCAATTGCAATGCACGAAAAAGCAAGCTATATATGTATTTAAAGGCACAGTGTAAATTTTTACAATTAAATTTGCATTTATGACTAGATTTTGTCATGATCGCTACTAAGCTTAGGCGATTGCAGAGAAAGAAGAACCCAATAACCTGCTTTGCACGCTTGTTAGGAGAGGCATCGCTCTGCAAGGATTATTCCCAGTTGTTGTCTTTTTTAAAAGAAACGCATCAGTTTGGACAACGAACGCACGAGCAAATGGCTCGCGTTCTACCAATCAGCCATCACAATAATCACATGCATCTATCTCAGGATGTTTCGTGTTTGCCCAAATGCACCGATACCCGTAGGGATTGTCATGACTTGAAAGCCCTTCGGTGCAGAAGGAAGGAGAGGAAATAGAAGGCTCTATGCGTCCTCGGGAGCAGCCAGGGCAGAGGCATTATGGAATCCCGTCTCAATTAGAGGGTCAACTCGGTGCTAAGGAACCGAGACAATCATAGTCCCATCAACAGACAACGGGGGTCATATAGCCAACGCCGATTCCAACCACTTCCATGAATGTAGAGCAGAGAAATTGATCATGAACCACTTTTGCTCTCTTGTTATCTGCCCATTGTAGAGCTAATCGTACTTAACCCATACGAGTAAATGTCCACTTTTTAAATAGCGACCGCTTGGCACCGATGCTGATAATGTTTAACGAATTTATGGAGATCCTTCACCATCGCTGCCCGTATGAATGGCTACACGCTATTTAAGGCCTCCGAACACATGGACCATGAGAATTAAAATCTGAAATATGCGAAGAGCAGTCGACGAACTGACATCTGCAAGATTGTATTGTATTTTCGTTTATTTAAAACTGGCTGTCATAACGCAGCCAACGACAAAAGTGCGTAACTAATGGTTATTATGAAGGAGCTAAGACTAATTATAGATATGGATAATGTTGATAGATCTATACTGGATAATGTATTGTTAATGTATTGAATTGTTGTATGGAATGTAAGACCACACAGGGCAGCTAGTAAGAGAGATGCCGCGCCTTAACGTACGTCCTAACCTATGTAGCTAACAGGCAGCGTGTATATATATATAATAATTTATATATATATGTATGTATATATCGAAAATGTACAATTACAACGGGATGCTTCTTTTACTGCATGTATATCTTGTACATCTATTGGACAATCTAATCAAAGCTAATCTCATATAATGAATTCTATGGCGCCGTTATCATCAAGTATTAATTGATCATTCGCAATAATTCAACACCGCAACCAGTGAAACGCATACAACCGCAGCCTCTCTCGCACCTGCCTTGTGGACATGAATGGCCTTCGCCGCATTCGATATATATATATATATACATACATATACATATATATATACTCGATTTTGAAACAGCCTCCACTGTAGCTACCAGGTCTCCATTGTCCACTCCACACTCCAAGAATTATTACTGTAATTCGTTTTCCTGAACATCGTATCCACCAAAGCATTCCAACTCATCTAAAATTCTCTCGCCCGAGCTGTCACCAAGACACGCAAGTATCATCCCTATCCTTAAATCCTGAAAATCCCTGATCGCATTCATTTCAAAGTTCTATCACTGGCCTCTGGCTCTCTTTAACGATCCCGACCCAAGTACTACCTTCGAGAAATGTTCACCATCCAGTCACCCTCTCTACCAGATCCTCCTCCTCCTCCTTTTTTGTCTCCTCTTCCTCCCCCTCCTCCTCCTCCTCCTCTTCCTCACTCTTTCGCATCCTCCAATCACGATTCACCTTAAGTTGTCTAATTGATCCATATTCAACACTGTACCCGGGCACCACAACTCTTCAATGATCTCCCTCCTGAATTCTCGAAATTCTCCTTTCATCCACCAATCTCGCCGCTCTATCATCTGCCTACCATCTTATCATCGGCCTTCAACCTCCTCTATCTGTCACCCCTAGGATTTCCAATTCAAATTAAAGTTTTACTTCTTCAGGAATTCCTCCCCTGATCAACCCATCCCCACCGCTCTTCAGTCTCTCTCGTTCTAAACGAAACCCGCCTTATTAGCAGCTCGTCTGCCTCCTCTCTCTGATTCTCTTCATTTGATATCTGTGGACAACCCATCTAACAGGACATCTGTAAGTCTGTCTATCTATTATTGGTCTGTCTTCTATGTGTCTTTCTGCCGGTCTGTCTGTATATCAGTAGGTCTACCTGTCTATCAGTCTGTCTATCAGCCTATCAGTCTATCAGTCTGACTGCTGTCTATCTATCAGCCTGTATGTCTGTCTGTCTGTCTATATTTCTGTCTATCAGCCTGTCTATCAGCCTATCAGTCTATCAGTCTGTCTGTTTGTCTGTCTGTCTATCAATCTAGCAGTCTATCAGTCTGTCTGTTTGTCTGCCTGTCTATCAATCTAGCATTCTATCGGTCTGTCTGTCTGTCAGTCAGTCCCTAGGTCAAGTCTGTCTGTCTGCTGTATTTCTCTCGGTCTGTCTGGTTTCTAAATGCATTATGTGCCTGTGTTTTGTGTATATGTCTGCCTGTCTGATCTAGAGCTCCAAGTTACTGCACGCCTCTGTTGTATACTCTGGCGTCTTGAGCTACTGGACCATATTATACTGGACTTAGGGACGTCGACCAGTAATTGACTTAATCAAAATATTTGCATAATGACCGCCGTGGGGACTGACGAACTGTACGAGCGGGACACATGGAGTGATCCGAAATGGGACCTACTTAGCATGACAAACTGCGTGATCAAAAATGGCGTTGCTTACAATGATAAAGTGATCCAAAATGGCGTCTGCACGTCATTACAAACTACGTGCCCCAAAATGGCTTCTGTTTACTTATCGTTGTAGACATTAGCTTTCTTTTCACTTCATCCATTCTCTTATAGCCTACGTGCGTATCTTTATAATACTTTATGATATTAATAATTCTTATTTATCTAAAGTAACTATGCTACTTAAGCTTACACATTTCATGTAATATCTACTATATATATATATTCGTTTTATTGAGAGAAACAATCTGACAAAAACGCAGAAATGCTAACACGAGTGATAATGGATAATAAAAGTTAACTAGAAAAGTTTAAAATAAACTAGTTAATATTTTTATACAAGGATCTGGGAATAAATTGAGAGTTGTCTTTGGGTGGGAGAGTATGACTGTTCTACTGGCCGTGTATACGCTGCAGGTAGTGTCATTCCCAGGCCTGGATAAAGGAGGAGGGCGACGCTAATCATCTTTGTTATGGCAGAGCGTCGTTGAACAGCCACTAACCATATCATACATACTTAATATCATGATCCGGTTATACATCATATAACCTGCACCTGTTCCAATCCTCTGTATTATAGATCGCCATTCTTAAGGTAATTGGATCTGAGGGCCTTTCAGGGGTTTCATCTTTTTTAGTACGATGACAGTAAAGTTCTTGAATATGAAAGGCGATACTTCTATGTTCACACACACACACACACACACACACACACACACACACACACACACACACACACACACACACACACACACACACACACACACTTGTGGGATAGTAATATTGTTGGTAATAATTGAAAAACCACATTGCTTATAATATTGCATGCTTTATTATTAAAGAAATCTTTGTATGCATGGACAATGTCCATATTATATGGACATTGCATATGCATACACTAGAGGCTCTGGGTAGGCGCTAGGGAATGCAAACCCGGGGTCTATTTTCGAAACCCGGGTTTCGGGTTTGACCGCCGTGAAAACCCGGGTAACCCGGGTTTGGACGGGTTAACAAATTTTACATGATAAATATTGTTACTGCACTATTTCTTGCGTAAGAACAACGTCGTCGTATGCAGCTACAAGTCCAAAGTTCTCCAACAGTCAAGAATTTTGCATAAAAAGAAAACTTTAGGATAATCGCGATATTTTTTATATAAGCAGTGTTTTTCAATAAAAAATGTTCCGGAACTGAACAATTCCAGAACAGTTATGGAAGACATTGCAAGGGTTCCGAAGGCCTAAACCTAAGCCTCTAATTTTATAGCATCTTGAATACAATAAACACTGAAAACGTTGAAATTAAATTAAATTAACTAAATAATTTTTATTAAAAATGTAAGTAAATAAAATAATTTTTAGCAGCTTGAAAAAATTCACGGAATGCCTTTCCGGAACGTTCTGTCTGAAAGAAACATTGCATAGGCCTATAAAAAAATTGTCAAATGACAGCTTAATCGTCTACATCTCAACTTTAGGCCATTCCAGTGCCTGCCCATTTGCTTTCAGAAGATAATTTAGTCATCGTTACTCTGCAACCCAATTTGGCAGAGCCAGAACTTACTAAAGTAGATGCTGCTTTGGAGACATATCGCTGCCTGTGATTGTGCTTGGACTAAGAGGCCTACCGTCATTAGCTTCGTCAGAACGACAAGGGTCACTAACGTCCTTGTGTTTCAGCAGGTTTATCTTATGCTTGGACCCGAGATGAATAGCCTATATGCATATTTCTTGTTGCACCGCTGGCAATTTTTGCTGCGAGTTACATAACTGACATTGAGCCGTCTGGCCCTCAGAATCCTGAACGAAATGATCCCAAACACCACCCTTTACATTTGCTGATTTAGACATTGTTTGGACTTGTGTCTGAAATCACTAAATTCAAATAAAAACAGTTTACTGCTATTATTTACGAATTCGAAGCTACGACGCCGACGTGTCAAAACACTCAACATTAGTCACTGGTCGTGTGAAATGGGAAGCCACACTCATACGAAGTCACCAATAAAGATATGGAATGAGCCGATAAATAAGTAGTTAGAAGTTGTATTACGTAAACCCGTTGTCAACCACTATTATCGTTATATTTCCTTTACTCTGCATTTGTGAGTTTCACACCATGAAGGACGGTGAAAGTTACGATTTTCAAACCCGTCGAACCCGGGTTTCAATCGCGTTAAAACCCGGGTTTCGGGTTTGGAAAAAAGCCGGGTAACCCGGGTTTGCATTCCCTAGTAGGCGCGCATTTTCTGTTGCTAGCCCTATAGTGCAATTAAAAAATTTGTTCAAAACGGCAACCAAAATGATGACAATAGAATTTTTGCATTTTTTTCTTTTTTCATACAATGGTCTATAAATATTTCTTAGAAATCCAGGTTGCAGCCTTTAGAAATGTCAGTGTTCAAGATTCATATAAAAAATCAAGTAAAAATCCCGGTTACAAACATTCAAGGTTCAGTTCAAATGTTTGATATTTTCTTTTCAAAATTGTATCTAAAGTGTTTCTTAGAAATCAAGGTTACATGAAGAACTCCGCCACTGTTCGCTTTCTGACAGTGCCAGTCCCAAGCCTGGATAAAGGAGGAGGGCGACGCTAATGGTCTTTGTTACCACACAGCTAGTCGTTAAAAAGGAAATACACAGGTTACATGAAACTGTTGAGATTACATGCATGTATTCATCTACGGATCTCTGCTTGTTGAACAATCACCTCCACAGACACACAAAGCAGTACGTGTAAGTGAGAGCTTCCTGCAAGAACATCGTTTTACACAAACCTTCTTCCACTTGTAGGACACCAACTCTGTATGTAGGCTATATATGTATTATATATATGCATATATATATATATATATATATATATATATACAATTGCCTATCACTTCCTGTTTTATATATATTTATACAATTGCCTATCACTTCCTGTTTATGAAAGGGAAATGTTTCTTCTGGTTTCTTGTAGTCCGACGAAAGTGATCAATAAACTGTTAATTAACTACAACAGCCAAGAGCCTCCGATGAAAGGTCAGTGCGTTTCTTATATATCCCATCACTTACAAGAAGACGCATAACACAAACGATGACAGCCAACCATCCGTCGACAACACAAACAGATCCACCGACAAAACATAAAGAGACATATATAGTTACATACAGATACATACGAGACATACACACAGACAGACACGCAGACAAAGACGAATAGTTAGATTGCCATCCATCAGCCGCAAACACAGATGTACTGGCAAAAGATACATGGCCGAACAGGAAGACAGACACGTCAAACATATAAGCAGATAAACAAAAAGCAACACAAACTGATAAACAGAGAAACAGTGAGAGAGAGACACAGACAGACAGACAGAGACAGACAGAGACAGACAGACAGAGACAGACAGAGAGACAGAGAGAGAGAGGCAGAGAGAGTGACACATGTACTGACGATTGGTTGGTCAGTTACATGTACATCTTGCCGAGTCTGCAAAATTGTTGAACACACAACGCAGATGTGTTAGATAAAGAACGCAGTGGACAGACTGAACGGAGATACACACAGAGACAGGGGAAGAGACACGACACGTACAGGCAGCATGATAGAAAGGAAGGCATGCAGGCACACAGACAGACAGATCGAGAATTAGACAGACGACTTGCATCATTGTACGTAGACAACGGAGAATGTGGATTGGACTATGATTTGGAAGGGGTTTTGGTGAATGGTAACACTCTGGCACGAACAACAGAAGATCAAAATTTACCCGGTATCGCTTCCCGCTACCCTCCCAAAGGTTCGACTCAGCCTTTCATTCGCAAGATGGCCTTGGTAAAATGAGCAGTAGGACGTGATGGTCGCCTTGCATGGCTGTCATACAGTGAAATTCGACTCCTGTAATAACTTGTAATCATCCGTTCATACTATGAATTGTAATCATACGGTTTTCATGTCAGTTCAATTAATAAAATAATTAAATTATGTTTCTTTCACTGAAAGCGACCAACGATTGATGTTCAATGTATCATGTCAACGCAGCTACGGAAGTCATTAGATTGGATTAGTTTATGTCCGTCAAAACCCTTTTACAACCTTTGTTGAGACAGGTAAGCCAGAGACGACGCCAGACATTTTTTAATAATCAGGGCTTTGCCAGGGCAGTCATACAAGTAAACAGCGCAGAGGGCGATTTATGGCAAGCAGGGAAACACTATGGCAGCCTTGTGGCAGGGCAACGACCACGGCAAAGGTTTTTACCAGGGCATTTGTCCTGGCTTGCCCTGCTGTAGCGAAGCGACTGAGGAAAGCTGAACAAGCATACATATGCACAACCTGCAAATACATTTCATGTATGAATATATATACACATACATGTATGTATGTACATGTATATATGTTTATATTGCTTAATAAGTTCATTAGATTGTGCCACTGTGTTAGGTAGCGTGTATACCTGCAATGATATTGCTTTAACTGGACCGTACTATCCAAAAACTTTCGGAAATAAAACCGTGAATCTGGGTCACACAGGACCACACGAACATACACGCCCACAAGCACGCACACAGACAGAGACAGACAGACATACGACCATCCATTTTATATCCCGTAATTCTTCGATGCCTTGCGTGGTCTTGGTCGTCAGCCGGCGATATATATATTCAAACGCAGACTGTGATATCCTTCAGAAGGAATTCCATTCTGGAAACTGCGATTATCGAATTTCAACAGAAGGGATGATCGTTCTTGCTCTGCGTCATCCACACTGCTACTGCCATCTAGTGTTCGCTGTCTTCGACTCTCCTTTACAATAAATTCAATTTCTGTTCTGCTTCCTAAGATGAGTCTGCAGACGCTGGGCATCGCGAACCAACCGATCATCATGCCCTATATCCTCATTCTCTCCTCCACACCTTGGCCTAGACGTCAAGCAATCTATATATATTCATTCATTCATTCAGAGCATTTATATAGCGCCCCTTCAAGAAACTACTCAGGAGCGCTCCCGGCCCAGCCACGACTAAAGAAAAAGACTTGAGGGACTTGTAGAACCCTGTCAGATGGCTTACAAGTAAAAACGGAGCTTAAGTGGTAGGTCATTCCAAATGGAAGGGCCAACAACCGAGAAAGCACGGCGCTGCCTAATAACCAAGCGAGTCCGTGGAACAAGGAACTCACCCCTCGTCGCAGAGCGAAGCACCCGACGCACTGGAACAACAGACACTGGGCGGCAAAGATCACGCAAGTAAGATGGAGCGCAGCCAAGAACACAACGAGAAACAAGAGCAGCAATGCAGACAATATATACAGAGGAATGATTCCTTACTTTTCGGTGGCAGTTACGTGTTTTGTTCAGTTACTCTAAGTTTTGTACTATACGAAAACTCGTCTGTGCGAAGCGGTTGGAAAACCATCACGGAGCTAAATTGAATTGTTCAGGCAAAACTTGAATCTCAATATATAACCATAACAATACATTTTATTGGTTCCGTCAAACAAACAAAACAAATCAATTCAAATAAAATACAGACAATTAAGTAAGAATGAAAGTTATCAGGGAACAACAGGGATACATGCAGTGTGAGACAGATTCATGGAAATAATTACGCAGACACACCATTATGGGCCTAAGTAAACGCATGCAGATAGGTTTTTTGTTGACTTGTTATATTTCTAAGTTCCCTCCATGGACTTCTGACATTTTACTGACTGTAAAAAGTAAGTAGGCCTAATTAAGGTCGACTCCAACTGCCCTGGAAGCCGCAAGATGTCGTCAAAGAGTTGATACTATGACTGACCTTTTCCCGTAGCATTCGTCCTTCCTTTTCATCTGTGCGCTCGATCCCCAGGTAGGCTATTCTAGCCCTCTGTTCTCCCTTTGATATATGCTACTGCGAATTCAGACATTTGCCCCATAGGAAGCTACTCTTCTCATCTCCCCATTTTGCTCGTCTTTCGCCAAGACAAGCAGGCTGTTTTTGTCAATCCGACAATCTGTCTGCAGGTATGTTTGTGTTATTAATGTATATCCGCTTGTCTGTCTGTTTGCCTGTTTGTCTGTCTGTGTGCTTTTGTGGTTTTTATGAATATCTGCATGTATGTTTGTCTGAGTACTCGCTTATCGTCTCCTCTATTGTCTGTCTATTTGTCTCTCTGCCTGCTTTTCTGTCTATAATTATATGCATGTATGTATGTAGACGTACGTAGACGTACATGTAGTGTATGTATGTTTGAATGCACCTACTTCTGTTTGTATGTCTGCTTGGTTCTCTGAATATATGTATGTGGAACAATGATAGTGTCTGCCTGTCGATATAATATGTCTACGACTCAGGGTTGCAACCCAATCTTTTCTTAAGCTGATTGATATAGCGCCGGTAGAATTTGATCACTGTGACGCAGGTTTAGCCTAATGTGACGCTAAGCATTTTAAAATTTTCATCACATTAGGCCTACGCTAGATTACATTACAATCTCAAACATATCAAAGGCCTACATCGTGACATGGAAGAACCTGTTCGACACGGCGAATCACCACCGCGTGTGAATTCATCAAAGTAATTCATCACGGATTATTAATTAACCAGGTATCAGAGATCATTTACATGACAATATCTTCGCCTAGCTCTGCGCCTTCCATCATCGTGTTATGCAATGCATAGCGAAAGATTATTCGCCAACTCTGTATTGCATTGCGGTGCTTTTTAGCACGAGCTGTATGATACCGTTGCGTCATAACGCGCTGTTTATATCGAGTTAGTCGTCTGAACTGTTTCCAGGGATCGGCTGTTTCCCCTGTTCCAAAGGTACTTGGTATTCCTGACGTGTGGCCTCCACCCGGATCTTATTTCCTAGTCTATGTCCCAATTCCTGCTCTTTATGATATTGCATTATTTCGAATTCCGTTCAGACGGTGATGGTTAACAGAGGCTGGATAGACTTTACTACTGATCTGATTCACGCTCTGTGCGCTCACACAATTCCTATATTTCCATGTTTAGTATTAATCTGCGCAAACGCACAGACGAGCGCACGAGAGAATGGATGGGGGATGAATGGGGGATGGAGATGGGGGGATGGGGAGATTGACGGCTGGATGGACGGATGGACGGACGGATGGATGGACGGACGGACGGATGGATGGATGGACGGATGGGACGGATGGACGATGGATGGATAGACGTACGGACGGATGGATGGACGGACGGACGGATGGATGGATGAATGGATAGACGGAGGATGGATGGATGGACGGGTGGACGGATAGATAGACGATACGGATGGATGGATGGGATGGATAGATGGATGGACGGATGATGGACGGATGGGATGGATGGGGATGGATGGACGGACGGATGGATGGGTAGACATGGATGGATGGATGCGGACGGACGGATGGATGGACGGATAGATGGATGAATGGATAGATGGATGGATGGATGGACGGATGACGGATGGATGGATAGATGGAGACGGAGGGAGGGATGGACGGATGAATGGATGGGGGATGGATGAGATGAGTGGAAGGATGAACAGATGGATGGATGGGGGATGGATGGGGATGGATGGATGGACGGACGGGATAGATAGACGGATGGATGGACGGATGGATGGATGAACGGATGGATGGATGGACGGAAGGATGAACGAACGGATGGATGGATGGGGGAATGGATGGGGATGGATGGATGGGGATGGATGGGGAATGGATGGATGGATGGATGGATGGATGGATGGATGGATAGACGAATGAGAAGATGAACGTATGGACAGAAGATGAACGGAGGGAGCAAAGAGATGCTGAGCATCGGACGAAGGTCGGCATTATCATTAGAGAGAAGGACGTATGCAGGTTGAACGTTTAATTAAAAAAATCGTCTCAGGCGGGAGATCCTTTTCCCTCTGAGGAATACTATCCCCACCAGCACATCCGGGGAATTAGTGGCATAGTGCAGGCTTTGGTTTCCATTAATGGTCCCGTATAAATCACTTCGAGGGAAAAAGACAGAAGACTATTTTCGAATCAGTTATAGCAGGCGTTGAAAAGCCTATCCATACAGGCTGGCAGGCAGACAAACAGACGGATACCACGACAGATATACAGGCAGACAAGCATACATATCAGCAGGCACAAGCAGAAGCAAAGAACAGGATCGAGAGAAATTAATGCAGGTTTTATAGGTCACATAAAGGAAATAATCCCACAAATCCAAGCTGCGATCTCTGCTTGGAACCCATTTAGCGCACTTGCCATTGAGTCTTTCACTAAGGCCATCACAATGCAAGTACAGAAATTGTTGTCTTCCAATCGGCTTCGACTGAATCTGGCGATGGCCGGATGTATTAATATTTTGTCCTTCCAGAATTTCCGTGGGCATTGGATGATAACTATCTGTGCTTTATACGGGATAACGACATTTTCATCATATCAGAAAATCCCCACATCAGTGTCGGAGCATTAAAAGCAAGAATCTTAGCGAATTATAAAAATACCTTTCTTTTGGTATCTAAATAACTTTAAACGACTGTGAGCCACCCGCAGTAAAGATCCGAGAAATTAATCTATCTGATAAACCGACCGACCAAGAGGAGGAATCGAACCCGGGCCGCCGGCGTGGCGAGCGAGGCTACCAACCCACTCGAGCCACTCAGGAGCATTAGGTGGTAACCATCTAGGCTTTATACGGGATACGGGCAATCAGCTCCACCTATCGTCCCTGAAAAATTCGCTGCCCAGATTTCGCTTTATCGTTTATTGTTTTTCAAACTGACATGAACGCAGTATGATTACAAGTCATAGTGCGAACGGACGTTCACAAGTTATTAAAGGAGTCAAATTTAACTGTTTGGCAATGCCATGCAACGCGCCCATCACGTCCTACTGCTCATTTTACCAGCGCCATCTGGCGAATGAAAGGCTGAGTCGACCTTTAAACAGACCAGACATTGTATCTGACAGCGTCTGACGACAAACAGACCTAGAACCAGACAGATATATCTAGTGTCGATGTCGATTGGTGCTCTCGAGTTGACGTTGCATTCCCCACACAGCCCCCTGTCCTTCACAAATCCCTTCTCATTCGGTCTCTCCCACAACGGACTTCTCCCTCCCTACACTGTCATCTCCATACACGCCCTTTTCGCTGCTCGGTTCTCTTCGGACATTGTCCGATCCTTTGTAAAAAAAATCTCAGCCGTCCATGGAAAAACCTAGATGAGACTACAGCAGCAGTCGTCTTGTGAATCTTCAGACAGCGGACGAGGAATTTAATTAGCGCCTTTTCTTGCTCCGGGGAGGGAGGGTGCATTGCAGACAGCAGAGCCTTCTTCTGTCTTTTCTGTCTTCCGATTCCATTCAAACCGCATCATGACCTCATAGTAGCCATGGCAACGACTGCGGGACTACACAGCTGCTATGCAACGGATACTGCTTATGCTGTTGATAAACGTGATGAGTTTGGTGATAGTGGGTTGATATTGATTGTGTTTTGGTGATGGAGAAAGGAGGTGGGTGGGTGGGGTTGGTGGTGGTGATGATGGTGGTGGTGGTGGTGGTGGAGGTGGTGGTGGTGGGGTGGTGGTGGTAGTGGTGGTTGTGGTGGTGGTGGTGTGGGTGGGTGGTGCTGGTGTGGTGGTGGTGGTGGTGGTAGTGGATTTGGTGGTGATGTGGTGGAGGTGGTGGTGGTGGTGGTGGTGGTGGTGGTGGTGGAGGAGGTGGTGGTGGTGGTGGTGTGTGGTGGTGGTGGTGGTGGTGATGGTGATGATGGTGGTGGTGATGATGATGATGATGATGATGATGATGATGATGATGATGATGATGATGATGATGATGATGATGATGATGGTGATGGTAGTGGTTGTGATAATGGCGGTGAATATACGATAATATGGTTAGAAAACGTTGTTATGTTATAGGCCTACTGTTTTATGTTTTGCTGCTATGATTCCTATGCTTTTATCTTTCCGTCTTTCCAGTTCGAAACACCAGACACCGTTACCTTCCTGACTTTTAGGTTTTAACATGAAACCGAACCTCACTATGCCCATTATCTCCACAACTTATCTTCATGGACGCTAAATACAAGCAGAGTTTACGATTCGGCGATTCCGATAATGTTGTGTTGTCGTAGTTTCAGTTTAACGACACTGTATAGGCTAATAACAAAGACCATTAGCGTGTCCCTCCTCCTTTATCCAGGCTTGGGACTGGCACTGTCAGAGTACAAACAGTGGCGGAGTTCTGTGTTATACCCTGCTATGTCATAATAATATTGTGCCTGACATGGTTCTAAAGGTGTTCTTTCCAAAGGTGTTTTAAGCTGACGGTGTGCTGCAACAGATGATATAGTTGATCTTCGTCGATCGCAACGAACACTATGCACAATCCGTGCTATTTTCATCTGTTCCGTTTACAATAATAGTTCACTGGTTGACAAACTGATCGAACTGATTGATTGATTGATTTGCTTTCAGACCGACCGACGGAAGTCCAGCTGGGCATATACATCAATAGCTTCTACTCAATCAGCGAACAGACAATGGTGAGTATACATCACAACCCAGAACACTAGGAGCAACCGCAAAGTAAAACACCTGGCTCTCCTAGCTTATATATATATATATATAATATATATATATATATATATAGGCCCTATATATATATAGATGGGCTGTATATATATAGGCCCTATATATAAACTTTATATATACGTATATATCATATATATATATATTGAATTGCGAGCAGTGTATAGGTATGTGCGTGACTATCTGAGTCAGGTAAAGGTCAACGCCATTTATTCTTAGGCGCTATGACGATCACAGCATTCCAAACAATGGAACACCTGTTGCACGTACTTCAAATATTTAGAATTGCTGTGCACAGCTTCCATAAAAAATGAACCCCAAGATAAATTACAGTGACCGAATTGTACTAAAAAATTGTTAAAGCATTTAAAGCAAGCTTTCCAAACAGCTGGATTGGCCTCTTTTGAATAGCATAATAATTATACACTGAATGGGATATGAGTCGTGCGCCGCACTGCAGTCGTGTTGGTGACAATTATTCGCAGGATAGACATGACCATACTAAATTGGATAATAATTTATTTATTTATTAAGGTCACTTGTTATAGCGCCCCTTCAAGATATCTACTCAGAGGCGCTCCCGACTACAGTGCGGACACTGAATCGGAGTTTCACGCCGAAGCGCATGAGCAATTGCGAGTGAAGGACTTGCCCAGGCTTGAGGTGGATTCGAACCCTCAACCCTCCGGCTGCAAGGCACCGAACATACCCTATGCACCACCGCGCCCCACATTGTTATAATAATAATAATAATTAATCCGAGAACTTCTGTACAGCCAATCTAATAACGCTCAAGAAATCGGTCAAGGTGACTGCTAAGCAGAGACGGTGCGCATATAGAGTCCCCTTGATAGTAGTCTCGTCAAACACCGAGAGAAAATTAAAGAAGACATAGAAGAAACAGTCTCCTGAGGAAATGAATCTAGCAGAAATGAGGTTTTCTAATCTAGCCGCCAACGCAGGATTGACAGAGCGAGCGTTAGCCGGATGTGAGTTCTAGTCTGGGACCAGCAAACGGAAAAGACCCGCCCACCTGTCCTTGGTAATGTCAGAGTGAGGCTGTTGGAAGACCTGTACAAATTGCAACAAGTCCTGGCATCCAGACTAAGACGCATATGGCACTGCTGATTGAAATGTAATGAAGGATAGAAGTGCTGATTGAAATGTAATGAAGATAGCAGTGCTGATTTAAATGTAATGAAGATAGCAGTGCTGACTGAAATGTAATGAAGATAGCAGTGCTGATTGAAATGTAATGAAGATAGCAGTGCTGACTGAAATGTAATGAAGATACATGTAGCAGTGCTGACTGAAATGTAATGAAGATAGCAGTGCTGACTGAAATGTATTGAAGGATAGAAGTGCTGACAGAAATGTAATGAAGATAGCAGTGCTGGCTGAAATGTAATGAAGGATAGAAGTGCTGACTGAAATGTAATGAAGATAGCAGAGCTGATTGAAATGTAATGAACGATAGAAGTACTGACTGAAATGTAATGAAGATAGCAGTGCTGATTGAAATGTAATCAACGATAGAAGTGCTAACAGAAATGTAATGAAGATAACAGTGCTGACTGAAATGTAATGAAGGATAGAAGTGCTGACTGAAATGTAATGAAGATAATTCTGACCGAAATATAAGCTATGTAAATGTTCGCATACCGTTGTAAGAAAAGAAATGCCGTTAGCACCCTTTTGATAACGACAGAGAGATACCTAGGGAACTTAGCAAGACAAATTTAGGACAGCTGCTCCCTGCTTTGGAGTACCATTGCTTAAGTTGTTTACGAGACCCACGGGATACCTAAAGTCAACATGTTTAGTTCATGAGTCGTGGTGGACCTGTGTCATTGCTTAGACGGAAGAACGGAGTCTCAGTGGTAGAAGCTTCTAAGCGGAAGTTAAGAGAAATTTGTTTTTAGGAAGAAGTGGATGCATGCAGTGTCTCTCGTGACACAGAAGCAGGTCCGATCACCAGCCAAATTATATATATATATCTACATTTACATACACACATACACACATTATATATACACCTATATATATGTGGCCTATATTCGTCTAAAACTATAGTTGAGTTTTCTAGCAGGCCTTCATATTATGTTATATCATTTTAAATTAGACGGCATTTTATGTACAAGCAGCCAAAACTATGCGATATGTTGCTCATTTGTTGCTCACACTCTCACTCACTGACTCTCTCGCTCACTCATTCACTCGCTCACTCACTCACCCACGCACTCACTCACTCACTCACTCACACTCACTCACCACTCACTCACTCACTCACTCACTCACTCACTCACTCACTCACTCACTCACTCACTCACTCACTAGATTACATGCTTGCCTACTCACCGGCTTATTTGCTTACTTGCGTATCTATCAACTTACCTATCCACTTACTTATCCACTTGAATAAGTAGTTAAGCTTTCTTACTTATCTTACACGAGAGATAATTAAGTAAACAATAAAACAAATAAGTAAGGATCATCCATCACTTACTAGATGTTAGCGGGCCTACATACATACTTACTTATGGTGTTGCATTCTAGGACTATGCGGTCAGTATGTACCTGCGTCAGAGGTGGCGTGACCCTCGCCTGACCTTTCCGCCTATTCACAAGACGATTCACGAGGTCCGGTTGGGAGAGAACCAGGTCAACCACGTCTGGATCCCGGACACGTTCTTTCGAAACGAGAAGAGGGCGACGTTCCACGAGGTGACCGTCAAGAACAGACTGATGCGACTGAATGCCACGGGACATATCTGGTACGTCACGAAGTAAGTAGCCTCGAAAATGACTTACTTACTTAATTGCTTACCTTATTGTTTTCTAAAGCTAACTTCAAACCGTCGTGTTTGTTAAGATCATGAGACATTTCCGTGTTGTATAACTCAAGATGTTCGTGCTCACTGTATGCGTTCACGATTGTTGTGCCCTGAACTGGCTTCCCGATCTTTCCAGTTCGGGGTCCAAGACTCTGGAATTCGTTACATGTTTCTATGCATATATCCATGCATACTTAGGCCTACTTTTCGGTTGCTAAAATTATCGCAATACTGAATAACTGTCGATATAACATACAGTATTGTCATGAGCGTCAACAACTCCAACTAGACGCCTTAAATTAATGCGATTACACCTCAATTTAATTTCATTTTCATATACAATAGTTTGATGGAGATTTTCATAACGCGTCGACCCTGAACAGTAGGCAATATTGATAACATTTCTGATCGATCGGTCAACAGATTCTTTTGATTAAAACTCCACAATCGAGAGGTGCATCAAGTACAACCAGTCCCGGATTTAAAGAAGAGTCAATGACATATTTTAAGTATACACGTATGTGTCCTTGTGTATGCATGTAAGTATATATGTAGATATGTAATTATGTATATATATATATATATATATATATATATATATATATATATATATATATATATATATATATATATGTCTGTGTGTATAAAGATGTATGCATGTATGTTTTAGTATATGTGTAGTGTATATGTGTACAGTAAGTACAACCAAAATATATATATATTATAATATACATGCACGTATAATATGTGTGTGTGTGTGTTTGTGTGTGTGTAGTATGTATGTATGAACGTTCAATATCAATACTTGTTTAGCGCATGTTGGATACCTCCTCTGTAAAAAGAGAAGTCTTGAAATTGAACTGCACTTGATTTTGTCATATCTGATGAACAATTCATCAACCCTTTGACCTTATACCCCCCTCCCAAAGTCCGACTCACACCTCAACGTGGTGAGGGGGTGGCAACAGTAAGTAGGGGAGTGCCTGCTGAGGCTATGCCATCAGTGGTGAAGGTCTTGGCTGAAGTACCACCTAGGGCGCTACGCGAGGTGGACAGGCTCAGCAGGAACCCTGA
Organism: Aporrectodea caliginosa; assembly: GCA_020284085.1. Taxonomy (NCBI): domain Eukaryota; kingdom Metazoa; phylum Annelida; class Clitellata; order Crassiclitellata; family Lumbricidae; genus Aporrectodea; species Aporrectodea caliginosa. The sequence continues at coordinate 251,965 of JACEVL010000941.1, forward strand.
AAAGCTGGCAAACGTGGGCGGCATCGCCGCCTCTGATACCACAAGATAGTGGATATCAGAGCCAGTCCTAAGCCTGGAACTCTCTTTAAGGGAGAAGTGCGAAGGTCGAACGGATGGGTGCAGATACTCCGTTCGTAAAGAAAAAATACGTATGAAATCCAATGCAAGCATTGGACTCCAAACGGGCCTCGGCCCATGGATCTGATGCAAGCGTTGGACACCTACGGGCCTTCGGCCCATGGATCCTGATGATGATGACACCATCTCTACTACACACGATCTCTCTCTCTCTTTCTGTTTTCCTCCCTGTCTCCACCCCTCTGTCTCTGTCTGTCTTCCTATGTCCCTTTCTTTGTCTCTGTCTCTGTCTATCTCTGCTTCTATCTATCTATCTGTCTGCCTCTCTGTATCTGTGTCTGTGTCTGTATCTGTCTGTCTGTCTCTCTCTCTCTCTCTCCTAGAAAGAACCATATTTCATACTACTTTCTATCTATCTAATTTTTCTTTCTCTCTTTCTCTTTCTTTCTTTCTTCCTTTTCCTCTTTTTCTTTATTTCTTTATCTAGTTATCTTTCTCTCTCTACCTGTATGTTTCCTCTCTTCCTATGGGTGCCCGCAGAGGGAGCAAGGGGGAGCATTTGCCCCTATGGATTTTGCGCATATTTTACAAACATGAAATCTTTTGATTATTTTGATTACTACAACACGATTTTCAATGCAAAAAAACACTCAATTATTTAGGTAAGTCCTTGACCATTATTTATTTTTAAAGTTGTCACGTGTTCATAAATAGCACCATAGAAAGATAATTTAATACGCTAAGAAGGGCCAAAACATGGAATTGTTCAACAACCAGTGAGACCACTTATCAGGCCTCTCTATGATGAGTCTACATCTCAAAACGATTTAAGAAACCAAAGATGGATGCCTAGACACGGTGATTCATCAGTTTGACAAGAACACAGGCGATTGCAATTGTTATTTCAAGAATAAGAATCAGACTTCAGGCGTATACAAATTTTAATTATCATCACAGTTTTCAACAATGAATTGCTATAATTTTTTCGCATATTAATTTTTAACCAAACTATTCAAGATAACCTAAAAACTTTAAAATATATAAAAGCATTAAATTTTTTAGCAGTTTTTTAAAATAAACGTTCAGATATAGCTGAAAAACGGGATTCCAGAACGCTACCAACAGCCTCATATTATGTCAAATGCTTCTAAAAGCGCTGGCGGCTGTTGGGAACCGTGCCAGACCCATTAATCGCGGGAGTGAGCACCGACGGTGACGCAATCGGATACTTTCGTCACCCTCGTTAGTCCCCGTGTCAACAATTCAAAACTTTGCTCCCTACAAAAATGCCTGCGGGCGCCATGAAAGAAACGACAGAGAAATTGATCGCACAGCCTTTGTCTCGTTCTTCAGGTTAAGAACTGCTAATGTCTCTACGCACGGAATGAGTAGAATAAATAAATGAATAAAATAATTATATAATATTTTTATTCGATGGAATGCAGCTGCTTTCCGTGATCAACTGTGTTTTTCTCGCGTGTATCGGAAGACCTGAGTCATCGTTCAGACGCATTTTTCAGCGGCGGCTTCATTATCTTTCCGACGGCAGAACTCTTTGACGTATTTGCCGAATTGCAGCGTCCACTAGTTAAGACGAATTCTGCGAATCGGACTTGACAGCTTCGCCTTCCAATCGCCGGCGCTCGAAGCCACTGAAACGTGACGAAAACACCAAGCACCAAACCGTGGACACGTGATGCCAGTTCTTCGTTCGGACTATTAATCCGGAACTCGGACTCGTTGCTGCAGTGGACTGCAGGGTCAATTGCTGAATGTCCCGTCCATCACTGTACCAAATCAACGCAGACAAGCTTTCAAATCAGCGCCGTGGATAACGAGATTGTGAACTGTGAAAGTTAGAGCACGCTTCTGTGTGGCGAGAGAGACGGAGTAGGAAGGGGAGGAGCCGAGAGAAGGATGCCTGGGTGTAGGGTGTAGTGGGGATGGAATAGGGAATTGGCTGCGAAGGGGGAGGGAAAGCGGTGGGTAAGTAAGAAAGGACGTGACTGGAGTTGTAGATTCGGCGCCAGCTGTGAAAAAATCAACGCCTTCTTTGATTCATTTTTTCGATCGATGCTTCTTCGCCTCTTTGTATCTGTCTGTCTCTCTGTATGTCTGCCTGCCTGCGTGGCTGTGTCTGGTTGTCTTTGTGTATGCTTGTTTTTACCTGTCTGTTACATTATGTATCTTAGGTTTGCTGTCTATGTTTGACTACCTGCCGCTTCCTGTATCTGTCTTATGTCAATCTGTATGTCTCACTGCATGAGTGTACTTTTGTATGTATGTGTGCCTCGGTCTGTCTGTCTCTGTCGGTCGGTATGTCTGTCTGTACCTGTTTCTCTCTGTCCTTTGTCCCTCTGTCTGTCTCTTCTGGTTTCTCCTCTTTTTTATATGTCACTTTCAAGACTCAGATTCAAACTCAGTCTTTCTCATTGTATGTCTATACGTTTGTATGTATATGTATGTGCCTCGATCTGTCTCTGTCTGTCTGTGCCTCTTTCTCTCTGTCCTTTGTCCCTCTGTCTGTCTCTTCTAGTTTCTCCTCTTTTTATAATATGTCACTTTCAAGACTCAGCGGTCTTCAATTTGCAAACATTGTGGTCGCCTGGTTCATGCGGATGACGACTGCATCCCTTGCTCGGCCTCTCATCGCCTATCAATTATTTCGCCATCGTCGATCAGCTGCTTCTCTCCGGCGGCGACCGGTGCCAGACGGCTCGAAGCCACTATAACAACCACTGACGGCTTTCAATCAATTCCATTTACCAGAGTAATGTTTTGTGTACGCGCAGACGTTTCCCTAGGACCCAGCTGCGATTTGTTCTCTTCAGACGGTATCAATATCGGGTTCGGAGGATAATGCCTGTCGCGTTGCATGAAGGCAGTCTGCAAGGAAATTGTTCGGTTCTAATATTGTCGAAAGATTTTTCGCCAGACTCAGAAAACACATCTTTTGTACATACCGTGACCCGTCAAACGCACCCAACGTCAACAACAAAGGACCCCGACAACAGAATGCTTCCAGACAAACGCTTCCTGAAAATGCTCTCCGACAAAAGGTTCCCGACAAATTCGACCCGACAAATGTGTCCCGAAAAAAAATAATGTTCCCGACGATTTTCATACATAACATTTTTCGGAAACTTTACAGAAAGAGGCAACACTGAAATTGTCATTATAGGCTTTCCTGATTTGAGTACGAGCATCAGTTTAGGGCTTTCTGCGCCTGCATGGTGGAACGATGGCTGTAGAGAAGTAGCAGTCACTATTTACTGCAAAGGTGCCATTACAATATTATGTTAAGCAGAACTAGTTGCGCAAAGATCTATATTATCGGGACTCGCAACGTGTGTATTGTGAAACAAGCGTGGCACACTGAAGATTGATTCTGGTAATAAAGGACAGACTGCAGAGGAAATACATATTAGTTTATTAAGAAATGTGTCAACACAGTCGCCTCTGCGGTGAATTACGGCAGCAAATGATTGGTTAATGCCTGTGTTAAAAATCATTAACTTTATTAGCCATACATGCCCATCTTAAACTGAGGTTCCATTAATATTAATTTAATCAGGAGTTGGTCTATATTATCAATTTTCACTATTGATCTGATAACACTCCCTGTTTCTAGATTATATTTACATTCGGCAAATCCGGGTAGTACAATAATTACACTCTATGTTCGGCTTCAATTCGTATTTTGTCTAAATTTAGTCAGAGATGCACTAAATTATTTAACTTAATCAATTGCTGCTGTAATTTCCCGCACAAGCTTCTCAATTTTTTCAATTTATTTCACAACACAACGGAACAGTTATACACATAATGGGATACACGAAGTGTTGGCTTAACATAAGAGTCATTCTGGAAGGGGAAAAAAGCTCAACTGAGCTTATCGAGTCCACCTTACAATGTAGTTCGTGGACAGCAATTAATTAACCATCAAGAAGTGACATGTATCGAGTGATTAGTAACAAATTTCCAGTTTCAGAATGCATCATTCAATGTGGTGCTTCAAACCAAGATAAAATAAAATAGAATGAAACGAAACAAAATAAAATAAAACAAAACAGAACAAACAAAAGAATAAACCGGTTAGTAGCCAGAAATCAAGAACTGTTTATAGCTTATTTTGAATGAGATTAGGGAGTCCATAATCTTAAACTTTTCGGGTAAAGTTCTCTGTTCACACATGCAAAGTTGTAAGCCTGTTGACCTGGTAGGAACTGGGTGTATGGGTAGGCGTAGGCTACTAATAACGCGGCGGGTGCAGTATGGGTAGGCCTATGGGTAGGCTATACCCGCGGGTACCAGTGATGGGTAACTAATTAATTAGCTAATTAATTATCTTGGTAGCTAATTCTAATTAATTAGTAACAAAATTTCTCTAATTCCAATTCTAATTCTAATTAAAGGTTGTCTAACTATAATTAAATTGCAAAATCTCAATACCTGGAGGGTATACAAGACGATCGGGTAGTAATTTTAAGTATGGGCCGGGTACTTGTACGAGTAATGGTCCTGTGCCACGGGTACGGGTCGGGTAGCAAAAATGCTCTACCCGCAGACCCCTAATACATACATACATAGATTTTTAGACATAAACTGCACATACATGCACATATACATGCGTACATGCACACATACACGAATACATTAATGCATGCATGAATACATATTGAATTGAATGGCCCTTTGTGGACCTGTCAACATCAACATCAAATCAAATACAGTCTCGCAACAATAATCGCACAGAGATTTATGCTGAGGTCAAAAGTTCAACACAGACGGGTCCCACTGATCCGCATAGGGTCATGACCTCCGTTGAATATGGATCAGACGATTTCAACCCTGTTTGATTGGCGCTTTCATCTCTGAAATAGTGAATGTCTTGTTAAAAACTGACAATTTATAGTGTTTTGGTATAATACAATAAATAATTATTATTTTAACCTACAGAACATTTGACCGGGTGATTATCATGATCTCACCCTACCTAGAATTGATGCCTTTGCTAAAAGAAGTTTTATTATGAGAATGTTATGACTTTGCATAAATGTTTGTATTATTTATTTTTTCTGTAAGCTACTGTGCGTTTGCTGGTAGTCAAATAAAGAATATTCTTACTTACTTACTTACTTTATAACCCATAACTTATTACTCATACAGCGTCGGTGAATAAGCTGGCCTCTCTGACGTGGCTTTTGTGGGCGCTGAGGAATTTTCGAAGATTTACATTACATTATATTACATGTCTTTCATCTTTTTCCTCTCTGTGCTGTGTGTCTGCCTATTTGCAAAGTAGGTTTATGGCGACGACACTAGCTATTTAAATTTTATACATGAAACCTCCATGAAACAAACATCGCAACGGATATTTTCCATATTATAGCAAATTAATAAATCTTTTAGTTGATCTTAAATGATTGAGGGTTTTGTATGCTTTGAAATTTTTTGAAGGATCATTCCTTAAAGATTTATGTAAACAATTGGGTAAATATTTCTGCAGATATTATTATCTCAAACGTTGCAGTATTTGCTTTTTATGAACAAGCAAATTGAACTCGACTGGAGTGAATGACCTTGTGTTTCTCTATAAGTTTAAGGTCATGGATCGCATCTTCACATAGGGCCTATACTATATTATATACATCTCATCTTCGTCACTGTTATCTCCGTCATCATTCTCAATGACAGCGTCATCATTTATGTATTATTGTTGTTAAAATGTGATCGACATTGGCAGGGGCGTCCATCCTATGGGGGGAATGAAGCAGAAATCTTCATTGGCTTTTCAGGGGGGGAAATAAATTTGTTTACATTAAACGTCTGCTGAATGATTTTATTATTTTTAAAACAAAGAAATGCATTCTTCAAATGAAAAACATATCGATTAATTTCTTAAATGAAAAAAATGAGCAGTACTGTCTCGCCGCTCTGGCAGTATTCCTCTGTCTGTGTTAAGCCTTCATATTGTATAATGCATAATGTTGCTGATTAGTGAACTAAAAGTTAAAGAATCCAATAAAGAATTCAACGAATAATTCAACAATAAAATCGTGATTCAAATTTGATAATCGAAATTTTCTCTTTTGTCGGCAGTCGACCAATCGTCTGGTGCGGTCGTCGTGGGGGGCAGTCTGATGACATGGGGGAATGCTTCATAGGCGTAAGGGGGATGGACGCCCCTGGACATTGGAACTAATGCAATCGGATTAATTGAACACTGGTCCATATTGGACTAAGAAGAACAGCAGTCCCTTTAGCTAGCCCTGAGGCAGCCATGGGTATGAAGTGTTAGCGACTTTATTTTCTTAGCCTCGGCATATGACGGCTGATGGCTAGTCCTCTCCCTCACCGTCTCATCTTCCCACCGACAGCGTAGGTCATTGCACTCATTATAATTGTAATTGTAATCGAACATTTATATAGCGCCGCTCAAAAATCAGCAGTGCTCTCTACCTGCGTCAGTGCCTGCGTCAGGGTACAGGAAAGTCTTAAGGCGTCTACGGAACTGTGAAGGTGAGAGAGCTAGTAACTCAAGGCCAAGAGACTGGGGAAGAGAGTTCCAAGATCAAACTAAAGGTTCTAACTGATTTGGCTGGTAGCGAGTGCTGGTGGAACAGAAATCTCGAACCAAATTTTCCTCCCTGACGGGCATTTGAACCCTCTCGACTGACAGTCCAGAGCGCTAACCACTGCACTATTGAGCATCCCCGATATAGGACTAAACGCGATGTAATCTTGTCATCTTGTCATAAAGGCGTCTGTTTAATACTCCTTGTGTTTGTATCTTTCAACAGAATCTCGGCCACTCTGTCATGTCCAATGAGGCTGCAGAAGTATCCGCTTGACACCCAGTCATGTCCAATGATGTTCGAGAGCTGTAAGTAGCCCGGCAGTGCGACGGAATGATTGATGGGATGAATGACTGAACGAACAAAAGCAGGAATGAACGAACACAGAACATAAGATATGAATGAGGAACTGAAAACTATGCATAACATAAACTAACACAGTTAAGATTGAAGGAATAAAACAAGACAATGATAAGAAAGTAATCGAATACAGATCGAAGGAATAAAACAAAACAATTATTAGTAAGTAATCGAGTAAATATTAAAGGAATGAAACAAGATAATAATAAGTAATCAATGAAGTAGACCTAATTAACGATATTGCCAATCAATGTCAACGAAACTTGAAGTGACAATACAACGAACAAAGAAACGAAGATGGCCGTCATGATCAATCGATTATCGTCAGAAAAACATTCTAGTACATGATAATCTTGAAGGGACGCTTTGTAAATTTCGACTGAGTGACTGACTGGCTGATTGATTGATTTGATTTATTTATTTATTGATCGATTGATTGATCGATCGTTTGATTGATTGTTTGCCACATACCAGGGACCTTGGATTTTGACCATGGCCTGCTCGATGGCCTAAGGAAAAAATGAGCGCTCATTTTCTTTTCTTAGGCCATACATACATGTACATACACATTGTAATTGTAATTGTAATTGAACATTTGTATAGCGCCACTCAGAGATTCAGAGGCGCTCCCGACCCAGGGCTCTAACAAATAGGTAGTCTTCAGGCGTTTCGGAAACAGAGGAAGAGAGAGGCTGAGGAGCTCAAGACGCAATTCATGCGGAAGATGGTTCCAACTAAAGGGGCCATTGTTTAGAAAGTATATGATTTCATATGTGTGCATTATTGGTTTTTGCTGTTAAAGAGTGTTTTTGATTGGAGTTGTTCTGCATTTGTTGTGTTGTTGGTCAGTTGGTTACACGATGGATACCCTCTACTTCACGTGGATTGATCCACCGGTTGACATCGAAAAGAATGTCCAGCTTCCCCAGTTCTCCTTTCAACGGTTCATTCAGTACGATTGCTCCCAGAATTACACGGCCGGTATATCATACGAGTCGATCACCTCTTTAGAGATTTCTTCCTCAAGGTAAGGTAACGGTAAATGAAGTTAGGCCTACTGGTCCAATCCTTTTCTAAGGTAAAGGTAAAAGGAGGTAATGGTCTGCTTCTCCTCAAGGCTTAACGAAAACAGAGGTAATGGTCTGCTCCTGTTTTAATGTCAAGGGAGATAATGTTCCACTTCTCTGCGGATTTCATACTGCGTTGCTGCTCTGGTTTCACGCTGTGTTCTTGGCTGTACTCCATCTTACTTGCACGATCTTTGCCGCCCAGTGTCCGACGTTGCAGGGCGTCGAGCGCTTCGCTCTGCGACGAGGGGTGAACTTTTAGTTCCACGGACTCGATTGGCTACCAGACAACGCCGCGTCTGGGTTTTATAAGTCACTCAAGTCTTTTTTCTTTAGTCGTGACTGAGTACGTTTTGTTGAAGGGGCGCTATATAAATTCTCAGAACGAATTAGTAAATCACTGTGAATGAATAAATGGTGATAATGATCAACACTGTCTGAAACACATCCTTCTATCCGTTCTTACAAGCGCGGCTCTGATTCCTAAATTTGTTCAAACTAAGACAATTAAAGTTTTTGTCTTCAAACATTGGGTCTGTTAAACTTAGATCAGTTAAACTTAGGTCAGCTAAACCTTGGTTGGTTAACACTAGGTTAGGTAAACTTATCAGTTATACCAAGGGGCGGATCCAGAACAACAAAATATGATCCCTATTTTGATTAGGTAGGTGACACGCCGATCAGTTACCCCAACCTCGAATTGGTTTGAGCGAGGGTTAACAGCAAAACTTTTCTTGTGCAAAGAATCAGCATAAACCTGGTAAAGTATAAAGAACCTGCCGACAAAAGAGGAATGATTTTAAAATCCTAGGATAGTAAGAAGTTTCTCCAAAACTAGAAGACAACAGAATTCGTCGTCAGTGATAGAAATTCACTTCGACTAAAAACTCCCTCTCTATAAATGGATACACGACGAGCTTTTGTACCTACAAGCCATCATGATGATGATCACCATCATCATCATCATCATCATCATCATCATCATCATCATCATCATCATCATCATCATCATCATCATCATCATCATCATCATCATCATCATCATCGTCGTCGTCATCATCACCACCACCACTACCACCATCATCATCAGCAGCAGCAGCAGCATCATTATAATCATTATCACCATAATCATCGTCATCATTAGCATCATCATCATCATCATCATCATCATCATCATCATCATCATCATCATCATCATCATCATCATCATCATCATCATCATCATCATCATCATCATCATCATAATCACCATAATCGTCGACGCCGTCATCATCATCATCAGTTTTGTGCCACTCTCATGAACGTTTTCCATTTCCACGTCTCATTACCATCCGTCCTGTGTCCTCTCCAGGCTATTTGTAACCCGAATAAGTCAGCTGCCGAAACTCTGCCTCCATCGCCCGCAGCCATGTCAGCCGTTGTCGACAGACGGGTTAAGCTTCTCCCTCTTTCCCTGGAGACAGTTTTATTGATTAACTGGACGAAGAAAGTTGTTCAATATTTGAAACACCCACTTTATTTATGTACTCAGTTGATTGATTACAATACTGGGATGGATAAAAAAGAAGAAAACTAGCGCCGAAATAATTCGTAGGGGAAGACAGGAGCTTAGTTGCCCTAGGACATTTACTCCTATAACGCGAACATTCAGCACATAGTTGCACACAGCATTTGCTAAACTTTAAAGATCGAATTTCGCGCTCCCATAATTCTTGATCCAATATTATGTATAGTCTATAAATATAGTTTCAATTTGCCGGTTTTAGGTGGACATGAGTCGGTAAACATATGATTGGTTATTGGTCAATATACAGTATGTGTGTACAACTGTACATATACATATAATACACGTACTGTAACAGTATGCGCGTAACAGTTTGCAGTTTTTGTTAAATACCTGTAAACACACTGGCATTCACATGGTGATACTGTAGTAACTTCTTGCAATCATTGGGTATACTACACAAACTTATAGCAGAAAGAATCATTATGAAACTTTTTATATAATATAAAGCTCGGCAACATTATATATTAGACATAAACATTGATTTGTATAAATAAACATTGATCTTGATCTTTAATGCAAAGATATATGCAATTATGCATGAAGTAGATTGCGTATACGATCTTCTTCAAAGCCTTAGAGCGTCACGGCTCTAAGGCCTTTTGGGAGTTGAAGCGAAGCGTTAATGCAAATGCCAGGACCGGGTATTTGATACAGAAAAATAACTAGGCTGTTGTTTTAGTAAAGTTTAGCAAAGTTTCACAGAGAAGAAAGACTTTATTCAAATGTGGTCGTGATTGATTGATTGATCGAAATGATTGATTGGTTGGTTGGTAGGGTGGTTGGCTAATTGATTGATTGAAATGATTGATTGAAATGATTGATTGATTGATTGATTGAAGTGATTGATTGATTGATTGATTGATTAGTAGGGTGGTTGGTTGGTTAATTGATTGATTGATTGTTGGATTGAAATGATTGATTGTTTGATTGAAATGATTGATCGCAACGATTGATTGATTGACAGGTGCTTTTCCGTGTCTTGAGATCCGCTTCATCCTCCGCCGGGACATCGGTTACTTCCTGATCCAGGTCTACCTTCCGTCGATGCTGATCGTCATCCTGTCCTGGGTCTCGTTCTGGATCAACGTCGACGCCTCTCCCGCCCGTGTCTCCATCGGACTCCTCACGGTCCTGACGACCACGACGCAGAGCACCCAGAGCACGGCCGCCCTGCCTCGCGTCTCCTACATCAAGGCCATCGACGTCTGGATGGCTGTCTGTCTTATCTTCGTCTTCGTCGCCCTCCTCGAGTACGCCGTCGTCAACGTACTGTCGAGACGCAGGGCCGTCAGAACTATCATCCATCGGCCGTCGTCGACCAATTCCTGCTCTCGCCCAGCATCCGCAGCCGCCCCATCGTCCGCTACCATGGCAACGACCGCCGCCGCTACCGCCTGCGGAGCTCGCAGACCTCACCTGCTGCCTGTTAAAAAGCTCGACCTCGAAGCTCACCTGGATCAGGTGAGGTCGTCCAGATTCATCATCAGCAAAAGTACCTAGAATCACTTCAGTTATCAGCGTGGTCATAATCATGATAATCATCATCAACAACAGCAACAACACAGGCACCGTCACCTTTTCGGCTAAATTAATTTAAACATAAAAGATGCAATTTTAAAATTCATACGTCATCGTCTTTCTCCAAATCATCACCATTATCGAGCGCCTCTGAGTAGGTCTCTTGCAGAGGCGCTATATAAATTCTCGGAATGAATGAATGAATGAATTATCTTTACCGTCGCTAACGTAAGGGTTTCGTCCACATCAATGTCTGTATCTTCATCATAAAAGTTGTGTTTGTAACACAATCATCATCATCGTTGTCGTCGTCGTCATCATCATCGGAATCATTGGCTGAAGAATTACATTGAAAGTCGGAGCAATTGTGAAATGTGGAACAGCCAACGTCTGAGTCTTGTGAGTTAAGTGAGTTAGAGGCAAACCGGGAGCTTTGGACAGCCTTAGAGCCAACGTTAGAGTCAGATCAATAGAGCAAAAAAAGAGGCAAACAGTCCTAGACGCAGTCTAACAGAGCATTAGAGTCAAAGACGGAGTCAAAGAGAGCATTAGAGTCAAAGACGGAGTCAAGGAGAGCATTAGAATCAAAGACGGTATCTAAGGCAATACTAAAGTCAAAGACGGAGTCAAAGAGAGCGTTAGAGTCAAAAACGTAGTCAGAGAGAATTTCTGAGTCAAAGACGGAATCTAAGACAACAGTAGAGTCAAAGAGAGAGTCAAATAGAACATTAGATTCAAAGACGTCGTGTAAGAGAACATTAGAATCAAAGACGGAGTCTAAGAGAACATTAGAGTCAAAGATGGATTCAAGGCCATTAGAGTCCAAGAGAGAGTCCCCTAGAAGTACACGTATGACGTCGGACAGAGAGAAATCGAAAGTCAGAGTCAAGTGAGTCTATGGCATGAGAAGTACGGTGAAGGTTGAGGCGGTCGAGGAACGAGTCACGTTCGTGACAACCGACAGAGTGGTTGACGGGAGTCGTAAAATTAGTGTTCGACTGCCGTGTGCTTGGAATCACAATGACGCTGATGGAATTCCGTGCAACTGAGGATTAAGGATTGGAAGACGAATAAGCCTACGCAGTGGAAGACAAACACGAGAAGACGTAGGCAAAGGGAGACAAGCACGAGAAGACATAGGTAGAGCGATACAAACACTAGAAGAGGTAGGCAGAGATAACTAAACACGGGAAGACGTAGGCAGAGAGAGAGAGACAAGCACGAGAAGACATAGGTAGAGCGATACAAACACTAGATTGGTAGGCAGGGAGAAATAAACACGGAAAGGCAGAGAGAGATAAGCACAAGAAGACGTAGGGAGAGTGGGAGACAAACACTGGAAGAGGTAGACACAGAGAGAGATAAACACTGGAAGACATAGGCAGAGAGAGACAAACACGGGAAGTCGGACGGCGCGTCGTTTGTTGCCAAGCACCTGCCGCCGCATTTGGTGGTAGTGGTGATGGTGCTGGTGATGGTACTGTTTTGGTGCAACAATTGGTTGGGGTACTGGTGGTATTACTGGTTATAATACTGGTAATGGTACAGGTGGTGATACTGGTTATTATACTGGCGATGGTACTGGCGGTCATATAGGCGGTTCTGCTGGGGGGTGTACAGATGGTGGTATTGCATGGTGGTAGTACTGGTGCTGACTGCGCGGCGGTATTGCCAGTGTTGACGGTGAGATGCTGCTCGGTTCCTGTTGATGATGCTGGGGCAGCTGCAGACGCTGGTCGCCCGTCTCTAACGAAGCGGATCAATTTTTCAAACAATTTATTAGACGCCAGCAAATGTCCCGACGACTTCCATCCGCCATCCTAAATCACCCACTTACACCCACCCACACATACCCACATAGCAGCGCATACACGCACACATCAAGGCATACGTATGCATTATACAACCATACACGCACACATACACGCCCGTACACATCGAGGCATACAAAGAAACATGATAGAATGATAGGCTGTACATTTCATTGATCAACATCCACGTTCCGGATATGACGCATAGCCTGTGACGTAAGCCTTCTTTCTACTGCCGATTCAGATAGACTCATACATTTTTGAACTCATGTACAGCACCCTTATTTTCGGCGCTATATAAATCGTCTTATCATTGCTATCAACATTAGCTTATAGATTGGGTGCATCAATCAATCAATCAATCAATCAATCAAAGTCGTTGGTCAACTTGATTTCGAATAAACGAATTTGATTGATTGATTGATTTCCGAAAGCAAAGGCGCTGTAGAAGAGTTAAACACCACTGACATTCTTAAAATGCTATAAAAAAAGATAGGTCTTGTGCTGTGATTTGAATGTCTCCAGAGATGTGGGTTCAGCGACCAAGAAGGAACAGTCGCCAAACACCGTTGAAGACCGCGAGACTTGTAGTTGATTTCTCGATGAGAACCAGTTGTCTGCTACATAGAGACACAGAAAATAGCAGCTTATAGGGATATATCGTGGGGCGCGGTGGTGTAGGGGTATGTTCGGTGCCTTGCAGCCGGACGGGTTGTGGGTTCGAATCCACCTCAAGCCGCCGCGTAGGGACCCTGGGCAAGTCCTTCACTCGCAATTGCTCATGCACTTCGGCGTGAAACTCCGATTCAGTGTCCGCGCTGTAGTCGGGAGCGCCTCTGAGTAGAAATCTTGAAGGGGCGCTATAACAAGTGCTCATACATACATACATACATACATGCATACATACATACATACATATTTAAACAGGTCAAAGGTTACGCGCCTTCTTAAGGCGCTTCTATTTGAAGGATCCTTAGAAAAGTCGTCATTCTGAGGAAGAAGAACGCTCAAAACTCGAAAGAGGGAAACCTTTTCATGCTTGGTATTATCTAGTTATAGGCCTGCGTTGTGTTATAATAGGACTTTAAGTGAATGGACGAACAGATTGACAGACACACAGAAGGACGAATGGACAGACACAGGCGAACTTACAAATGGACTGACGGACGGTTGAATATACAGACTCACGCAGACTCACTGACAAACGAAAGGATAGACGGACAGACGGACAGACGGAAGGACAGAAGGAAGGATGGGCGAATGATGAATAGCCGGACGAATGAAAGGACCGATAAACGGACAGTAGAATTAGAGGGACAGATGGATGGAAGAACAGACTGAAGTACTGACAGACAGACGGACAGACGGACGGAAGGACGGACTGATGGGGTGAAGGGCGACGCAGGGTAAAGGAGGCTTATCACCCGAAAACGACAACGGCGTTTGGATCCACAGGAAGAAGACTGGAAGAGGAGCGACCAATGGGTGGCACTGACTCTGGATGCACTCTCCATCCCTCCGTCTCTCCGTCACTCCATCCCTTCCTCCGTCCCTCCCTCTCCCGTCCGTTGACCGGATGAGGACGGGGAGGATGGATGAGGATGTCGGGGAGCAATAGGAAGAGGAGATATATGAAGTGGAGAATAGTCAGGAGAATGGGAAAATGCGTCCAAGTGGAGACAGAACAGAAGGAGGAAGAGAAGAAGGAGAAAGAGGAAGAGAAACAGAATCGTAGAAGGCGACCTGGAGGAAAATGAATGCGAGGAATAGGTGGAGGAGGATGAAGATGAGGAGGAGTAAGGTAGAGAGAAGGGATGAAGATGAGAGGTGAAGAGGAGAGATAGCACATAGCAGACAGAGAAGGAAGAGAAGGAACAAAAGAGAAGAATAAACAGAAGGTAACAGGAGGAAGAAAGAGGAGGAGGCGGAAAAGGAGAATGATGGCAAGGAAGGGAAGCTGAGCATCAGGAAGAGGAATACGAAAAGTAAGAGGATGAAAATAAGTAGGATAAAGAAGGAGAAAAGGAGGTGGAAGATTGAGGAGACAAGCAGGAGGAGAAAAGGAAGCGGAGAAGAACAGAACAGGGAGAAGGAAGACTAAGTCGAGGAGGAGCAAGAAGAGTAGGACGCGAAGGAAGAGAAGGAGGAGGAGGAGGAAGCGGGGGATGAGGGAATGGGGGAATTGACGTCGGGCAGAATTTACGCTGTCGCTGGACCTTTCCATTATAGATAACTCAGGAGCAGAGGAACAAATGATCCTCGAAACTTCGCCGACCAACGTCAGATCCTCACAACCCAAGTGCAATTTGCAATGATCTGTCTCTCCCTCCCCACCTATCTGTCTGTGTCTGTCTGTCTGTGTGTGTGTGTCTGTGTGTCTGTCTGTCTCTGTCTCTCTGTCTCTCTGTCTCTGTCTCTGTCTCTCTGTCTGTCTGTCTCTCTCTGTATCTGTCTGTCTGTCTCTCTCTGTCACTGTCTGTCTGTCTGTCTGTCTCTCTCTGTCACTGTCTGTCTGTCTGTCTGTCTGTCTGTCTGTCTGTCTGTCTGTCTGTCTGTC
>JACEVL010000941.1:272500-352500 GCA_020284085.1 Aporrectodea caliginosa
AAGTTTTTATATACAATTATATTATATAGCCTACAATTAAGGTAATTTATCCTTTTAGCGTTCTTTATTATATACGCATTTTATAACATATCATTTCATCGTTTTATATACATGACATTTCAATACTAATATCCGTGACAACAACTGTCATCAATCCAACTTCCATTTACGCAAGTATTATTTTCAGCAATCCAACTTACATTGGGCGAATAATTTAGAACGCTAAAACGATAAACTTGTATGTATAATTATATTCATCGTTGCATCTTAGCATTTGCATACGTGTGCGTTGCGTTTTGGTACGTACAATACGTACATTCGACATGGCAATAGCGGCTGATTCTGACGGTGGAGCAGCTGTTGTTGGATTAATTAACGGACGCCATCTTTATGAGTCATCCGTTTTCAGTGCATAGGAAAATGAAGTGCCTCAATTGAAACAAAGTAACGTAGGACGAGGAGGCGTGCTCTCGAAAGCTGCCGCCAAACAGTAACTACTTTGAAACTGTATAGGCACATGATATATTCACCTGTTATATGTATATAAGAAACTGGAAAGAGAATACAGACAGATACCTGTAGACAGACAAGACAGGGACACACACAGACATGCAGGCGGATAAACAATCGCTGACAATAATTATGGACCCGACAGACATTGCATGGAGGGAATTTAAAGAATGTATACCTGTACATATTATATGAATTCCACACTTGATGATTGTTAAAAGTGTTACTTATTTCTTAAGTATACATGTCGCATTATTCCGAGTATCTTGTCTGCCATATTTGTTTCATCATTTCTGTATTATTATCATCACACATGACGTGGGTTCAAAGTATCCCACGCGCTGTTTGATCTAGTTGACAGTCTAATAATGGTTAGAGCGTATGAAATATAAATAACTTGTACTATAGAAAGACTACGTCGTTGCGCCAAATGGTAGCAGTCGTTGTCATGATTTGTAAAAGTGATGACAAGAAGAAAGAGTATTTGAAAGAATGGACTCAATTATGAAAAGTCTCAGCCGTGAATCTTTTTGTACATGTTTGGTATAGGTCTATAGGCCTACACCGTCGAATCTTTGCTTTGCAAAATCTCTGTTGCTTCTATCCTTTGAAACTTCTTGCAATATATCTTCATGACATCCAGAATCTATGTACTACAGTACTACCCTACACAGTTTTGAGTTGCAAGATATCAAAACAAACTATATTGACTGTCTCAAAAATTCGACATAGAAGCTTTATGGTGGCTAACAAGATAATACCTTCAGCATCAACTCAGTGAAGAACAATAACTATACTCAAAGAACATTCGGAAACAACTGAACATCAGCTGCTGCGTCCTAAAATATTGAGCTCTGATAAGCGCAATATCTGTGCAACCTCTGCATAACAGTCGTTCGTGTTTCTCGACCCACAGGGAACCTTCGCTACACTGAGTTCATACTGAGACTACAGCAGCCAAAGATGCCTCAGATTTAAATAATAAGTAAACTCGGAACTACTATTCCTAAAACAATCGCTGGTGGAGTTTTAGCGTGCTCCCTGTTACCCAGCTAATAGGCGGTTCTTAATTTGACTAAGTGTTTAAAATATGTGCCACAACTTGCAAGATGAATTTCTTAGCGTTTTAATTAGATTTCCTTCAAAGCAACTAGGTCTACACTAAACGCTAACATGGTTTCCTTAACCCGTTGGAGGTCAGGTGGGGTATGACACACCCCATAGCTATTCTACGCTGCGTTTTCTACGGAAAAAGTGGAACCAGCTTGGATTATTTTTGTCTACCTTAGTGAATGTGAAATACGGACACTTTAGGTCAATTTCAGCTATTTTTGAACGCACATTTGTTTTATTCTGTTGCAAATTCAAGTGAAATTATAATTTTTTCGTATACATATTGATTTTAATGAATTTAAAAAAAGTAACGGCACAGTGTAGAAAAAATTGGTGATAATAGAAGATAGTGCAGATATAAGATATATCCTGTTTTGCATAGATGCAAAATTGTTCCATTATTACTGGTAGTATGTCACGTGTTCGAAAACGTTACATGTTTCAAGGGCCACGAAGATGCCATTGCAGAGGGCCGCTTTTGATTTCGAGCGCCACCGCGCTGGCCACTTCAATTATGATTGAAAAAAAGTTATTTGCTCCCGATAATCACCAGTTTAACTGATAATTAGTTACAGAACAATAGTTTAGCTCACAATAAACGTCATGTAGTTGATATTTTAACTTACAAGTAAAAAATATGCATTGGGGTATGTCATACCTCACCTCACCTCAAACGTTCCAATGCTTCACCTCACCTCCAAAGGGTTAAAGCAAAGTATCGTCTTTAATGCAAGAAGAACAGCTAGAAACACAATAGGAATATCTTTTTAAAAACCTTGAAGCTCCTAGCTAGCACCTAGAACTCGCTAAACACTACTTCTTTAGCACAGGTTATTGTACTCTGTCTTAATGTCCAAGGTTGGACCCTGCCAGCATGCCCATATGAGTCCATAATAGACCCATATTTCCATATGGAATCCATATAGAACCACCTGCGTACCATGTAATGTTTATGTAATGTTCATGGAATTGCCGACAGGGCAGTTCCTACGTGTAGGCTCACGTATATGTTTAGCTGAACATATTTCTATGACGCCTTTTCCTGCCAGCGTACCAACATGGAGCGGATCGTCTGATTAGGAACACAGTTTGACACCTCTCCAGATATCAGTCTGTGTTTCCTCTGAATGCTGGTTCAACTTGCAAATCTCTGTTACATGTAGATAAACCTGATTAACAGTGTCATGCCAGTAGTGACATTATCGACACGTCATCTCTTTCATTGTGGTGCATCCCTCCCCCAAAAAAAAACTTGAGATTTCCCCCACACCGGACCATCTGCAGCATAAATAAGCTACAACAGGTTAACGCGACTCTTCCTGTTGTCTTACTTCATCATCATCAACATAATCAGTTCCTGACGTCAGCCATTTGGCGACGATAGGTACGAATAAATCACCTCCATTGTCTTTGGTCATTTGTCAAGTCTTGTTTACTTCTGCACAAAAACCAAGATTAATCTTGCAGATGCATAGCTTTTGGGACGAATTCTTCCACAGAGGCGACTCTAATGTCTGACACTAAAATGATAACTTACTCTGTTATTGTAGCTTGCAGATGTTTAATGAGTCATCGAAACCTAACTAGAATGTCACAATATTGACTATTAGAATTATTTATGTTGCGCCTGTTAATGAATTTGTCGCTGGAGAAGAAGATTCCTCGATTATCTGCAAATGTTTAGTTTGCTCTCAAACCAATATGTTCCTTATCTATATGACCTAAATATTAATTATGTAATAACTCATTGCCATTTCCAATCGATTTCCAGAACGTTTGTGTGTATACAACTGTACATGTATGTTGTGGGTGTGAGGGTGCGTGTGTTGGTGCGTGTGCGTGTGCGTGTGCGTGTGTGTGTGTGTGTGTCTGTGTGTCACAGTGTGTGTCTCTGTTTGTTTGTGTGTACATGAATTGTGTATTGTGTGTGTGCGCGTGCGTCTGGGCGTGTGTATGGAATAATTACAGCAGAAATTTATTGTATGCAACTGGTACATTCTGAAAGACGCGAGCGCCATAAAAGAAGAATTCTTCGAAACTATGTTAGAAGCACAGAAAGTAGAGGAGACCAGTTTGCACGGTGCAAGGCAGACGTTGAGAAACAGACTGCAGGGGCTTAAGACCCGACGCCCTTGACCTCGTAACGTTGAATCGACAAAGCCTAGGCTTGGCAAGTTAAGAATAGATCGACTGTAGATGCATACATGCATACATTGACTTCAATTGGATGTTGAGGTCATGACCTTGTGACCTGCGTTCGCACTTGATCTGTGCAAATAGGGGACTGGAATGATTGAGATGTTCACGTGGTTGGTCCTCTCTGTTGGCTGCGGAGACAGAGAAGTGGTGGACGTGGAGGAGGAGGAGGAGGAGGAGGAGGAGGAAGAGGAGGAGGAGGAGGAAGAGGAGGAGGAAAGGGGACGAGGAGGAAGAACAGTAGGAACAGTAGGATGAAAAGCAAGGGAAGAGAAGTAGGAGGAGGATGGAAGGAGGAGTAGGGGAAGAGCAGTTGCAGGAGGATATAAGTAGGAGAAGGAGGAGAAAGTGGAGAAGTAGGATGAAGAGGAGTGTGAGCAATATATGGAGAAGGAGGAAGAGAAGTAGGTCGAGTAGAAGGAGGAGTAGAACGAGGAGGAGGAGTATTTATAGAGTGCGTCCTGTGAAGTGATGGCTATCGATGTATTTATGGACAGTTTTGTCGATTTCGCTGATAAAGGCTCAATTTCGATCTCCTTCGATACAACGGGAGACCGCGTTGCGCCCGTTCTTTGGTCGCATTCGATAGATCACTGTCGCAAGAAACCAGGCCAAACTGGGAAGGAAAGGGGAAATTAGGAGGGAGGGATAGAAGGGTGTGAAATGAGACCGAGGGAAGGATGGGAGAGGAAGAATCATAGATTGAGCGATGGTAGAATGAAGTTAGCGGTAGAAGCAGGGAATGAAGGCAGCAGTCCTGTCATGGAAATGGGAAGCTAACTCAGCGATATAAATGGGAAAGGTGTCAAACAGACGGAAATTAGGAAATGAATTAGATACAAGTGGCATATGGAGAATACAGTGAGAAATTATGGTGACTGAGGAGGGTAGGAAGGAAGGAAGGAAGGAAGGAAGGAAGGAAGGAAGGAAGGAAGGAAGGAAGGAAGGAAGGAAGGAAGGAAGGAAGGAAGGAAGGAAGGAAGGAAGGAAGGAAGGAAGGAAGAAGGAAGGAAGGAAGGAAGGAAGGAAGGAAGGAAGGAAGGAAGGAAGGAAGGAAGGAAGGAAGGAAGGAAGGAAGAAGAAGGGGAAGATGAATGGAAAGTTGGAATGAAGCAAGCATGAAAGGAGGAACGAAAGAAAACAGAAATGATGGCAGCTTTATTACCATGTAAACGAATATATAAAATGTTTGTTTATGCATCTTTCTATGTATGTACGTTCGTATGTATGTATGTATGTATGTATTATTATAATACCCCGTGATCAATCGGGTCAGTCGATGAAGTTGGTCGGAACTCGGCCGTTGGTCGAAACATTTTCGACTTGGCCGACTTGCAAGTCGAGTCGATCAAATCGAGTTGTTTTCTCGACTAGACTCGATTATGAAATATTTAACTTGCTATTTTTGCGGCTACTTCACACACAATGACTCACTTGATATGGCGTCAGCGATTGCACATAACTGGAGAAGTTCTAACAGTTACCAGAAGTTACGATAGGCGTTGATTAGCTGGAGCGATGTTCGGACAATGAATAAGAGTTGTAATAATTGTCATATACTGGGGCAGTTTTGTTTCGCTGTTCTATTTAGCTCTGTTGAAACTGTAACGGAACCCTCCAAGAGGCCCCAAGCCTCCAACCTTAACCTATGAAGTATCCACTACAGAATAAAACAATAACTCATTTCAGTAATCTTGAGAAGCTGCTTTTAAGTTTCTTGAACTAACTCTAAACTATACACTGCACGTTCTCTACTGCCGTCTTTTTTGTTGAGCTTGTACTAATTTCTGTACCGTACTGTAGAAGATTCCCTTGTAGCCTAGCTGATCGAGTCGACGGCGACAGCGTGGCTTAATATTTACCAGTCATACGATATCATTATAATACCTGAGATTTCACAAGTTCAATTGCATGCAGTGTGGTAGTTTGAGAAAGAGTGCGAAATTGAAATTCATGTGTAATTATTTAAGCACTGGAATGTAAGAATGCAACAGTCGTCAGCAATTTTGGCCAAGAGACTACAGTCCAAGTCGACAAAAGTCGACCAAGTCGATCGTTTATTTGCCAAGTCGATCGAGTCGACGAGAGGTCGACTAGACAACAAAGTTTATCGGCCGAGCCAAGTCGATCGCACCACTCCACTCGATAGACTACGGGGTATGGTGTATATGTATGTTGGACTGCTCACGTAGGCCCTATACGTATTATGTCGTAGGCCTATCTAAAAATTTTAAAGCGCCTTTCGCAGCATAGGCTATTCAGAGGCGCTATCTTCATATACAGGCCTAAGTTTGTGCATTTTAATCTACTAGATCGCCCACATCCAAGATCTCATTCACTTTGATCTATAAAGCAAACAAATATCTTGTGTTCTCAACAAATCTCTGATGTACTATTATATACTATTATTTAGTTCTGTTATATCCCCGCTTTTCGCTAAAGTATATCAAACACATACAAACCCACGTAATGTAATATTGATTGGCTTGTAATGTTTATCTAACGCTCTAACAAGAGTGCTACATAAGACATTCCAGGAGGCGTTTTGATTGGCTGTCGTTCGTGTCTTCTGCAAAAGCAGCAATTATTTTCCCATTTTCACTCAATCGAAATCTGCCAATCAGAATGAGATATGTGATTTGGGTCAGACAACCTCCAACAGAAAGATAAGACTGACTCACAACACATTTCACTCCATCCAGTCCCTTAGGTCTTTCCATCACTACTGCTGACAGCTACAAATTGGCATCGGCCCATAAATATATAACATAGGTCTACGCATATTGGCTATTATTTGTGCTATATATATTATATGTATATATTGCAAACGGTATGTAGTGTATGAAAAATACGTATCTTCAGATTAGACCACAATTTGTTTGTCATTGGCCTTCATCCGGTAGGGCCTAACAGCCTGCTTGTACAAGGCAACGGGAATTATTTTAACACCCAGTCAAGTAATAATTAGAAGACCTTCAAAAAGTATAATCTGTGAGTAAACGAAAAACCAAGGCCTTTTTCTTTGTCAAATTTTGGTCAGCTGCAGTGTATTGCCCTGTGGTATTAAACATACTACACTTCAATAAAGCTTGGGTAATTCGAATGAAGTTCCGTGTATGGTTCGAGCAGCTGCAGCATGTTGATTTAGAGTTAACACATCTGAGCACATAAAATAGGCCCTACAAGTTTTATTTTCACGTACAATTTTGCATACAGTACAACAGCACAACCAACTATGCAATTGCGAAGTTTACATAGCACAGCAGCAAAGTCAGAAGCACAGAGAAAACACGATCAAACGAAAACCTATATCGATAATAATAATTATTATTACGTTGATATGTATGCATGCATAGAGAAACCGAAAACCGATCGACCTACCGTCTTAAATAGCCGATATTGTCGATCCAACTCTAGCCAACAGTTGGCATTCACATCTTCACTCCAGGAGATTTTTTCTTTGAACTGTATGTTGTTGTAATAATAATAATAATAATAATAATAATAATAATAATAATAATAATAATAATAATAATAATAATAATAATAATAATAATAATAATAATAAGAGAAAAATGCTAAATACAACCACCTGCTGGCCAACCACCATTTTGTCCCCTTGGCCTTTGAGACCCTGGGCCCTATAAACAAAAGTGGACTGGACTTCATTAAGGACCTGGGAAAACGTTTAACACTAAGTTCTGGAGATATTAGAGAAACATCTTATCTTTTCCAACGAATGTCTACCACCATCCAACGCTTTAATGCTGTCGCCTTCCGAGGTACATTTGCCCAACCAGACACTGCCGAGTGAGTTGCCGTTCCAGACCACCATCAGTAACATCTCCGGATATTGTTTGGATCGCCTGAGGGATCATTGATACCTTGGGGCAAAAAAAAAATAATAATAATAATAATATCTTTTCTTTAATAAGCGCCTGACAAACGCACTGCGCTGTACATTTACATGTTATGCAATTTAAATCTTAACTACTAAGAGAACAGACAGCCTGCATTACACGGCGCTAATAGCAACCTACAAAGCATATCCGCCCAACGGGGGCTCAAACTCGGTACCTCTCGCTCTCTGTGCCAGATGTTATTTAATGCGCTATCGGGCCCCCCCCCCGTGCAAGTAAACATTCTAAATATCATGGCATGCAATAACACAGCGGAGGAACATGTATCAAAGAGTTTAAAGCGAAAATTTGAGTGTATGCCTAATACATTCTAACATTCTTCTGCGCCTGTCTGTCTTATGTGCAATGTTTGAGACAAAGTTGTACCTGTGCAACTAAGTGCTTCTGCTTATGGAAAGTTGTACCCAGTATAACTTCGAAGTCGGTAAAGTTGAATTAATATTTAGCTGATTGTGCCTACAGCTCTACTCAAATCGGTCTGATAGTTTAATAGACGCATTGCATTCAAGTCAGCTGACCTATCTCTGCTCCCTGTGCACCTATCATGCTAGCAAATACTGTGTTTGATCATCGGATACTCTGACTCTTGCTGCGTTTCAATAAAGTTTGCGTCATTCCGAATGAAGTTTTGTGTACAGCTTGGGCTGCAGCATTTTCGAAATGAACAGTGCTGGATTCTCCAGCGTTCTCGGTGGCTGGTACGAAGCTTTGGAATTAACTACCAGCGTGTGTACGCGAGCTCTGTCCCTTCTTATCTGATGTCATTCAGAAATAAAATTGAAACTCATTTGGTTCGGCTTGCTTATCCTCTGTGTAGCTTGACTTCTGGTTTACGTGACTTTCAAATTTCGACTTCTCTACAGGATTATGATACTTGAAGCGACCTTCGGCCGGTAATTAATGCATAATGATGATGGTGGCACAATAGAACTTACAACGTTAGATTAGATCTAAACATCTAAACGTTTGAAGAAAGTATGCAAGTTGAATGCGATATTCTGAACATCAATTTCTCCAGCTTTCTTCTCTTCTAAAACTCGCTATTTAAAAAAAACTTCCCGTCACTTTACGCGAACGACTTTCGCTTTCGTTACTTGTTTCTAACAACGTTTATGATAGCATAATAAAATCTAAAGTGTATAATTCTTAATTTATTAAATGCCCCAGCGTTTTCTTTAAAGTTTCATAAAAAATGCCTTAACCTCAACCCTTAACTTTACGCGAACAACTGTCCTGCTTTCGTTACTTGTTTCGAACAACGTTTATGACTGCGTAATAAAATTTAAAATGTAGGCCTATAGTTTTTTAATCTCTTAAATGCCCCCAACGTTTTCTCTAAAGTTTCAGAAGAATTCCTTAACGTCCGCTTGCGTCTTCGACTCATTTGACCTCAATGCGATTAGTTTGCTGAGGATAACGAACGTAGGCCTATTGCAGGCGACTCCTTGATCCCTGTGGATAGTTGTCCAAAGTTTCCAAAATTCCTGTGCACTGTCTTGAGAAACTTGCCCGCTGTACAATTCAACTCTAGTCTATTATTTAGATAACGTCAGCCATCCACTTCAAGTTAGCCACCGTGCCTTGACGATTGCTTCATTACACCGCAATGGTTGTCCCCAGACTCTGTCGAGGGGCAGCCGACCGATTGTCCGGCTTTTGAATGCCACTCCTTAGAATCCAGTGTCGACTTCCTTGTGTCTTCGCCGTTTGATGAGATCCCGGTGTCCTATCCAGTGTAGACTGAACTTTGATCTTCGTTGCTGCTCTCTTGGTCGAGCGTGGATCGGACCTCTCATCGACAAAGGCAGAATTACGAGACGGGTAACCATACTCGCCGGAAGACGCGGTAAAGTTGTTGTTATTATTTACATCTCCATTTGTCATATTATAAGGCTTGACGTAGTTTCCGGTTGATCTAATCGTCGACGTTCTTCCGTAGAACTCCTTCACTTCCATTTCGGCGATTTCAGACTCCTCGCCATTCCCCAGTCGAATGACCTTTGAACACAGCCCGTGTGACCTATGACCTTCGTTCACGTAGTTGTTCTTTCCTTGAAGATCCAGTGAGTCACTTCCAGTACAGGAAACGGAACTGACGAATATACGTCCCGAAGTATTTCGACGCTCAGAAGGTCGACTTTTAAACTGTAAAATATTAACATTAACCAGAATGCAATTTATTAGTAGATAATCGGTAACACAATGTAATATAGCTTTATCAAAGCGATTATACTTTTATCACAACTTAATCTTCGTTGTATAAATATGGATCAAATATCCAGTTGGATATACCTGATATTTCATCTGCGGATTAAACTAAGAGTTTCATTGAACCACCTCAATTAATTGGGTAACTCAGTCTCAGGCGTTAGCGTCAAAACTCCTGTTAGGTGGAATTTGAATGGCGACTTTAGCGCTAGTAAGTCATATATGAAATATATAGCATAATGTGTGGCATAAAAAGTGGTTCAATTGCTCATCCAGAGGTGGCGGATCTCCAACGTTTAGCAATAATATTGTAAGACCTAAGCCTATATATTCATTCATTCATTCATAACATAACATAACATAACAAGGTTTATAGTGGCTCAGAAGCCTTGCATCTGTGTCAGAGCCACTCTCTCAAGTCTCATCCACTGCATCTTGGCCTAGTATCCAATTTTACTGAGTCCCTTCTTGAATTCCATCACCGAGTCCGCAGTAACAATTTCAGACGACTTATATAGCGCCCTTCCAAGATAACCTACTCGGAGGCGCTCCCAGCCCAACTCCGGCGATGAAGAACAGTTTTTAGATTCTTGTAAAGGTGTATGCAGAGTCTCTAGCTAAAATAACACGCAGATATGAAGTAAGATTATTCCACGTGGTCGGCCCAACCACTGATACGACACGACTATATATTATAGAGAACCTATAACTGATACTCGCTATTCGCTATTCGGAAAACATATCAAATGTTTGAAACACTATGCATATGATCGATTATTGCAATCAAAAACATATTCGGGTGACAAGTCACCTTCTTTAGATTTCGGATCTCATAGTTAACCCCTGGCATTAATGATAGAATCCAATTACACCGGTAAAAGTAAAAGCTTAGAAGATAGAAAATAGGTAGCGTCAAATTTACAGTAAAAGACAGTTAGATAAAATTGTCTAACTTTGAACTGAACCACTGGATGCATTTAACCAGAGGTTTCACTTACTTAGTTATCAGTTAGCCTATTGTTTAGTTATTGAATGTTCCTTAATTAACTGACCGATTTCTTCTACAAGTCATTCTCCAATCATTTAATAATAAATTGACTAGGCCTAGTGAATGAACCAGCTATAAATCCATTCATCTCCCAATCAATTAATAATCGATAGGGATCGATAGATGGCGCTACGGCGTGTTAAAACTGACTCAGAATGGTCTCCCTCTTGAGCTGCGCCTGTTCTCTAGATCACTCTCTGACACATTTTACAAGCGCTTGAAAACTTTTTGACCGTGCTGGAGTCTGGAGCACCTCTGAGTATTTTCCTTGAAGACGTGCTGTATAAATACATAAGTGAATGAATGAATAATAAATCGATTAGTGAATAAAGCAGCCCATATAACTTACCATCGTGGGAACGATATCTTTGAGGAATCTTCTGCTTATGCTGTTATCCAATCTGGCATTTTCTCTTGGATATGTCTCCTGTCTGATGTAGGTCGGTCGGTTAGGTTCGAAAAACTTCGGTTGTGGAGCTGAATGCCCAGCATAGACGTATCTTGCCGACTCGGCTAACCTTGGCGGGTAAGATTCTTGCCTGAGGTGGGTCTGCCTTACCGCTTCGGTTACTCTCGGTTTGCGAGAAATTTCTTGTCTCTGGTAGGTATGTCTTACCGGTTGGGGCAGTAGATCAGGGTGAGGTTCCTGTCTGGCGAAGGTCTGCCTGAGTGGTTGCTCGTCGACGGGTGTGGCATCTACGTATCCGTTTTCCAGGAAAGGACGGATCGGTTGTACGGTTGTTGCTGGTTTCCGGTGCACCATTGCCTGGCCATCGAAGCTGGAAATGGCTGGAACCTGCTGTGTCGGAGGGGAGTTGGGCGACTGGATGTTGATGTGGATGTGATAGTTAGGGGCGGGGGATGAGGTCCAATCTTGCGATCGGTTGAGAGCGATGGGACGATCATTGGACTGACCTTGGCGGTCTGTTTTCCCAGTCGGCCCTGGTGGCACCGACATGGAACTGTTTTCCGACTGCCTGCGAGAATTCCGTGGCTTGGGTGTTGGGTGAGCTTCGACGGGGTTCCTCGATCGACTGCGGCTGTTGACGAGTGCCGCATCGTCCCTTGCCTGTCCCTCCTCTCGTCCTGCAGTGCCTCTGCTGCTACTGCTAACCATCTGGGTCTCCTTCACATGTCGCACGTTCTCGACCTCCTCCGGTCTTCGGATGATCCGCGTCTGTGACATCTCCGGCGGCAGGCGGTCGAGAGACGCTACCTCCGGAGAGGCTCTGCTTCTCGTCGGCCTCGCCTGAAGCTCCTCAACGCTTCTCCCTTTCCTTCTGCTCATCTGAACGCCTCTCGCGGCCTCCCTCAGCAGCTCCAGTTCCTCGGCGTCGCTGCTCCCTCCAGAGATACTATCGTCCGTTGATGCATGGAGGACTTTAGTCTCCGACTTGACCGCCAGTCGATTTCCGCCTCGCTCTAAGGTCATGGTCCCCAAGCAGTCCTCGCTGTGAACCCTTCTTCGCTGACGGGGGTCCTCTGAGCGACCCCTCCGCGCTCTATCCTGGCTGCCGCTTGCCAGGCTGCCTCGGACCCCGGTCGTGGGTACGTCCGTGACCGTCCTACTGTCGCTGACGCCTGGGATCGAGTTTTCCATCGAAGGATGTCGAGATGCGGCCAGAGGATGGATCCGTCCAGCAGACGGATCAAACTCCAGGATAGCTACCACAAGAAAGTTTTCAGACCCATTATCGTGGAGTTGTATGGTCACATGATTAGTAAGTAAGTAAGTAAGTAAGTAAGTAAGTAAGTAAGTAAGTAAGTAAGTAAGTAAGTAAGTAAGTAAGTAAGTAATTAAGTAAGTAAGTAGTTTATTCACCACCAAATAAAAAAAAATGACAATACACAAATTATACAAACTGAGTGGTGGGCTACCGGTGAAGTCTCATAGGACATGATTACGTGTGTATGTATTCAGGATGTACGTATCTATGCACGTATATATGTGTGTATCGATGTGTGTGTATTTGTTTATTCAGCTGTATGCTGTTAAACACTAGCGGATCAAAAAGCTGACAAGGGACAAAAATTGCCATTGAGTACTTAGAGCATGGTGAAATTTATAAAGACCTATCTTCAGTTCTCTAAATGTTCTCTGATACATATCCATTGTCCACCTTCTCCTCCGCCGCTTCCTCTTGACCACAATCATAATCACCTTCATCATCGTTTTGTCTCCTTTGTATTCTATTCGTTTAGGTATTTTAAGCCAGTGGAGTGATTTAGGGAATGAAGTTATAATTTTTGGGCGTGAGCCAGAGCAGTTTAGTGTATCTGATGAAAAACAGACATGTAAGTTACCGTTGAGACCCGTGTAGGCTGAGTAGTCGATTGACCCAACCGCCTTCGAATACATATTCATGAGATTGCTCAGCTCAGACGTGTTCTCATTCCTCAGTCCTTCAGCCAATCGAACGTCCAAATCCAAGTAAAGAGGTATCAGAAAAACACGACGGTCTATAGCACCTGCAAAAAACGACAACAATCCATTCGGAATACCACTAATGGAATATCTCGTGGAATATCAACAGCATTTGAAACAATAGTCATAATATGTTATTACATAATAATTAGCAGTGGAACATCATTAGCTATGTGGCACATCAGAACCCATATGTATGTATGTATGTATGTATGTACGTATGTATGTATGTATGTATGTATGTATGTATGTATGTATGTATGTATGTATGTATGTATGTATGTATGTATGTATGTATGTATGTATGTATGTATGTATGTATGTATGTGTGTATGTATGTATGTATGTATGTATGTATGTGTGTGTATATATGTATGTATGTATGTATGTATGTATGTATGTATGTATGTATGTATGTATGTATGTATGTATGTATGTATGTATGTATGTATGTATGTATGTATGTATGTATGTATGTATGTATGTATGTATGTATGTATGTATGTATGTATGTATGTATGTATGTATGTATGTATGTATGTATGTATGTATGTGTGTGTATGTATGTATGTATGTATGTATGTATGTGTGTATGTATGTATGTATGTATGTATGTATGTATGTATGTATGTATGTATGTATGTATGTATGTATGTATGTATGTATGTATGTATGTATGTATGTATGTATGTATGCATGTAAGAGCACTTGTTATAGCGCCCCTTCAAGATTTCTATTCAGAGGCGCTCCCGACTACAGCGCTACATATGGAACATAGGGACGAATAGCAAATACATGTAGGCCTTTACAACAATAAAATTGGAGTAACAACTGTTGCACCTCGAAAGACAAAATTTTACAAAAATCTCCAAATCAGTATAATCAAAATATGGGACTTTTCAGTATAGGCCTAATAATTCGGCCTACAACCTGTTCAACCAGATTAGCATTTATGGCAACTTTGCGCTGTTGATACAATTATGAAGATCAGCCATTGTGGCGCTTGTCACAATGCTCGACCATAATATTTACTGCCAGATCCGCCGGAGTTAACTGAATGTTCACGTTGACTTTGCATATCCCTCTGGTTATAATAAAGGGTTCCTGATAGACCATGTGGGAAGATCGCATAAGAAATAAAAATATTGGCAAACATTGAGTTTGTGTGGTTTCATTAAAGTGCCCAACTTATCTACAGGTTACGTAGGGTCTACAGAAGCGAATTTGAGACGACGTAGGCCTACCGTCGATGAGTTGGTTGACCCGAGCGAAGTGTTCGAAGTAAGCCTTGAGCAGAACGATAGTTCCAAGTGATTCTTCGCTCTGGATCGTCTTGCCATTTCGAAACGACCACCTGCTGTTGCGGCGATCCAATGCAACGACAATCGGAGGACGATAGTTGCGCAGGATCTCGTCCAGTCGCTTCGCCTTGCTTCCTGGTTTATTATTGTACACACAAAAAGTTTCACCTCTAAAAATAGCCTATATCTAACTAACCCTAACCTATTATGCAGCTTACTAAAAAATCTAAAGAGCAAAACGTTTCATAATGTCACGTTGTTTCTCTACTTAAAATTGCAGATTATTAATATAGGCCAATGTAGTCTTTAAGCTGTTCTAGACCCATTTTGTAAAATAGCTAAGAATGTAATAGATTTATGTTGTTATTGGCATTAACTAAATTAATTAAAATAATATTAAATAAGATTGAAATGTTTCAAAAATGTACACCTAGTTAAAAATTAAAATTACGACTATTGCATCTATAGTACATTAGACTACTAAACATTATAACAATAATCTGTTCTGATCTTGATTAAAATAGGCTAATAGCAGTTTTCACTAGTAACAATTATCAGAAGTAACAATTACCAAAAGTAGGCTAACAATATTATTGTCAATAGTAACAAGACATGTATCATCTGCAATATAAGCACTTCTCCGTTAAAAGCGGGGAATAGTAGGCATAACAATCAATAATACGGCCAATTATCTATTTCTCATGGCAACGCTAATGTCAATAAAAAATGCCCATGTATCTGCTGCTGTTGCTTGATTACAATGGTTTTCATGATTGTATACAGTTTCTTACTCTTTCTATTCTTCTTGATGACTTCGAACTTGATGGGAAACGTTTCTGGAATGCTGAAGACTCGGCCATCGGCACAACGAGCAAAGATGCGTCTCTCAGCAAACACAGAGTTTATTCGCACGACCTACACATTCAATGTAGATGTAATGTCCTTAAAATGTTAAGTAGTCTAATGTAATGTAAATGTAATATCCATAGAACGTTGAGTAGACTAATGTAATGTACATGCAAAGTCCTTAAAGTGGTAGGCCTATGTAGTCTAATGTAATATAAGTGAATGTCATTAACATGTTAAGTTGTCAAACGTAATGTAAATTTAATATCCTTAACTTAAGTAGTCTAATGTAATGTCCCCAAGATGTTAAGTAGTCTAATGTAGTGTAAATGTAAAGTCCTTAATATGTTAAGTAGTCTATTATAATGTAGATTTAATGCCCTTAAAATGTTAAGTAGTCAGTTGTAATGTTATGAAACGTAACGAAACAGCGTCGCATGATGTAATGTATTAAAGTTAAGTGCATTGCGCATTGTACTGCAGTGTGACGACGATTCATATAGCTACATGTAAGAGACTCTGATCTAACTACAATTGGTGACGAGCGACATAAATCAATGGCACAATAAATATCCGAGTCCACAAATTTCGCTCTACATTGTGCATGAACGTCTGATTGTCTCGTCTGACTGAATGTTTGTGTGACACAGGAACAACTGAGTTGTAAACAAGTTTCCGGTTCAATGAGTGAATGATACACAGACATACAACCAGGCTGAGAGTCTGACTGACTCATTCACTAAGTCATTCAGTGCCTTCATCACTGACTCCTCACGGACTGAATAACTGACTGGTTGGCTGTCTGATTATCTTGTTGGCTATCTGGCTAAAGGAACTTTTGATAAAAGCCTTACTACAATAATTATTGAAATTATCTTCGTTTATTATTTCAAACCGACGCACCGCAGTATGATTACAATTTATAGTGTGAAAGGAAGATCAAAAGTTATTACAGGAGTCGAATTTAACTGTTTGGCAGCCATGAAAGGCGCCCATCACGTCCTACTGCTCATTTTACCAACGCCATCTGGCACATGAAAGGCTGAATCGACCTTTGGGAGGGTAGCAGAAATGAATCCCACGTCTGTGCTGATCTGCTCTTCGTGCCAGAGTGTTACCATTACCCTAAACCCCTCTCCCAAATCTAACTAGGTACTATATATGTACATGTAGGTATTTATCATACTTGTGAATTTGCAACCTCTGTAGAGAAGCAGAGTGATACGGATCGTTGTCTTACCAGTCCAGGAGGTAGATTTTCGACGTCGTTGCTTCCTCTATATCCCTCTGGAACGTTGACGATGCACGGTGGCTGACGGAACTCAAGCAACATTCGCAGTGTGTACGTCTTCTTCGACCATCGAATCCGATCGACGAACGATGTACTCTCAACGTTTTCAGCAGCGGAACCCATTTCATCCGTCTCTTCGACGGTTCTCCTCGAAGGAACAACACCCTGAGAACAGTCGTAGAGCTAACAGCGATCCAAACCTCGCCTATGCCCTAAGCAAAGACCTAACGTAATGGCTCAATCCAGATCCTTTGCTTGTATAGGTACCTCTCTGTGGAATGGACTTCCTCCTTCTCTACGTTCTGCCATCCTCTCTGGTGGCATCTCTACCTCTTTCTCTCACCTTAACACCGTCCTTTTCTCTCGGAGTACCTCGCACTGGAAGCGCTTCTGAAAGGCTTATGCTATGAGAAGTGCTTTGTAAAATGGTCAAATACAATACAATATAATACAATAACGTAATACGTTACCCGTTATTTTTATCGTGCTCCTCCCAGGAACAGCTTCCGTAAAATTTAACCGCAAGCCAAACCTCGCCAATCCCCTAAGGCTAAGCAAACCTCTGACGTAATAATTATGTTACCTGTTATTTTTGTCGTGTTCCTCCTAGGACCAACGCACTGGGAACAGTCCTGGGAACAGCCGTAGAGCCTAACAATGATTAAACCTCGATTATCCCTTAGGAAAAGGCTTAACGTGATGTATTGCCCATTCTTCTATTGCGCTTTGATGCCCTGACCATAATCCTATGCCGAACGGCGATCAAAACACCAACCACCCATTAAAATTGGCTTACTGTAATGAGTTTCCAGTTCCTGTTTGTGCGTTCCTACGTTCCTATATGCCTGCACTGGTGAGCGACTGGGTGTGTCGACTTGCCCACCCTGCTGCAAGGCGCTCGGTCTAACACTGAGGCCGATTAGACCAATTTTAGGCCCAATGAGTGCGATCCGAAAAGATCTTTTTGTCCGGTACAGCAAGTCAAGCATGACTTCTTCAGTTGGCAGGCATGGCACGAAGAGATCACAAGGTGGTTTCTACGCTCGAATGGCAGCCTTGTTCGGCTGGCCTAGGGTAGCTGTAAGAAACACCAATTGTAGATCTTGTCATGATACAGCCAAAGGATTAGGTGTTACAGGCCGACGTTGTAGAAAGATCGGCCGCCTAAAGTGTTACAAGCCGACATTGTCGCTCTGTGAGAACAGTAACAGCATTGTTATCATCTGTGAGTCATAAGTCACGGGTGTTTAGACCA
The DNA here is from genome assembly GCA_020284085.1 of Aporrectodea caliginosa. Taxonomy (NCBI): domain Eukaryota; kingdom Metazoa; phylum Annelida; class Clitellata; order Crassiclitellata; family Lumbricidae; genus Aporrectodea; species Aporrectodea caliginosa. The sequence goes on from JACEVL010000941.1 coordinate 290,614, forward strand.
TGACGTCTATTAAATCCACTTGCTTAGGCCTACCAACCTACCAACCGTAGGCTAACCTGCTTTCTGGTTGCTCTGACCTCCTTCTGACTAAGTTTCTTGAACGGAGTAGTTTTGACTATGACATACCATCCAATTTTTTATTTTTGTACACCCACGTCTTTTTGTCTGTTGTTAACTCGATAAACAAACATATTATGATGATGATGATGATGATGATGGTAATGATGATGATGATGATGATGATGATGATGATGATGATGATGATGATGATGATGGTGGTGGTGGTGGTGGTGGTGGTGGTGGTGGTGGTGATGATGATGATGATGATGATGATGATGATGATGATGATGATGATGATGATGATGATGATGATGATGATGATGATGATGATGATGATGATGATGATGATGGTGGTGGTGGTGTGATGATGATGATGATGATGATGATGATGATGATGATGGTGATGGTGGTGGTGGTGGTGATGATGATGATGATTTCACTCGAAGAGAATATTAAATGATGCCTATAGTGCGTAATTACGATAACGACTTTAAAAGTCGTTTAGCAACATATTGACCAACGTAGTTTTTCTTAGACTGGCGCTATATATCTTCTAATTACAGTAGAATTATATTATTTTGGTTTAGACTGAACTGGATTAGATTCGATTCTAATTCTGAGACGAAATTACTGAAAAAAGATGAGATGAGGAAATTGGCTGAGATTAGATTATATAATAGGTCTTAGGCCTATTACATTGCATTGTCTTGCATGAGATCACATTAAGATTTCTAGCTTCTTCGCTTCTTCTGTGTGGGGGGGGCCTGATAGCGCATTGGATAACATCTGGCGTAGAGAGCGAGAGGTACCGAGTTCGAGTTCCGTAGGGCGGATATGCTTTGTAGGCTGCTATTAGCGCCGTGTATTGCAGGCTGTCTGTTCTGTTAGTAGTTAAGATTTATGTCTTCTGTCATTTGCGTTCTTGTGAATTGTTTCAATTGCATAACTGTAAACTGTACCGGTTGCGATGTGTCAACCGGATTGTTTCAATAAAGGAATTATTATTATTATTATTATTATTATTTTTATTATTATTATTATTATTATTATTATTATTATTATTATTATTATTATTATTATTACTACTACTACTACTACTATTATTATTATTAGCCCCCAAAGAAGAAGCGAAGAAGCTATTATTATTTAAATCTAAGTAATGATGTGACCATGATGTGAGCTACTTCTGTTTTCTTGAGATGCATTGGAGAGAACAGAGAGAAGGAGTCTTTCTTTTAAGAAACCTTCTGATTGATTCTCAGACATTGTAGCATCTTTCCGCTGCCTGGCACTGCATCTGTACATGTATGTGGCACTGTATCTCGCGACTCCTGTATAAAGGCACTTGAAGTGAGCAACGTTTCAAATATTCGGTAGGAATTAAATTTTCCGAGGATTAGCTTGAACCCGGTTTTCACACGACTCGGGATTTTTTTAAGCTTCCATATGCCATAAGGAGCGTAGGGAAAGCGCTCGCCTACTTCACTCGGCCTCTGAACCGTCAAAGGCACTGAACACGGAACCAGCTCATCGCAGGACTTGCTGTTTAATTCCCAGCTTATGTCTGTACCAAATTATACTGTTTGGTGACATATGCACGTGTAGGCCACTTGCCCAGGGTCGCTATACATGTAGATAGCGGTGTCGCAACCGCATGATCCTTGACAGAGCATGTTACCGCTAGACCACCGTGTCGCATATATCACACAATTCAGGTTTGCGAATTAAGCAGCGAATGGTATTTGCTATCCATCATCCCCGAAACCTGGACAATTCTGACACCCTCTCCTACTGCCAAATATCTGCTGAAAAACGTTACTCAGAAAATTCAAATTTCAACCACTAACTGAATGTAGGCTAAGTATACTAAAAGCAGATCGTAGACCTTACATTGCCTTACGGACACGCAGATTCGAATCAAAATGCAGCATTTTTTCGTGGTCAGCCACCCTTCTAGCAGACATTTTTGGCTGCTTTAACCTCCCTGCCATTTGATTGATTAAACAAAATGCCCAAGTGTCAGGTCAACGGATCGAGCGTGGGTTCCTTAGTACCCCCCCCCCCAAATGCAGGTGTCTATTCAGTGTATCTTCGATTGTTGTTATTTTAGGCTTTAGTACCTTTTACGACCAAGACGAGAGATTCCTTTGAGCGTTTAGACAAACGAGTCTTTGTCGCCTGAGGCTATAACTATAGTCCAGAACAAGCATGGTTTCAACCAGACTTGGATAGGGGATAGGCACACGTGGGCCGCTTAGAGCGAAGGTTCAAGGACAGTCTAGCTGTTCCACGCATGCCTGCGCTGCACAACCAACAATAGTTGAGACCCGAAGAAGAAAACAGGATCCCACGGTTAGTAATCGTCTGTGACAGCAAGGGGTGGACATCTCACAGGGGTGGACATCTCACAGGGGAGGACATGTCAGTCACCTTCTTTAGGTGACGATAGTAGTACATTTACTGACGGTCCTATATGTCGCTTAGAACGACTGGAGATTGCTGAGCAAAGAATGTGCTTCGTCTAAACTGAAGTATGAATATGGCCGGCCTATTTATTCGGTCACGATGCCGTACTGTGATAAAAATCAAATACGTTTCAAACTACAATGTACTGTGATGTATGATCATATAAAGTAATAAAATTATAGGCTAATGTGATGTTGTATGATATGGTGCTATGTGATATGAGGTGATGTGATGTAATGCAGTGTATGATGTAGCGTAATGCATGAGATGCTGTAATCACACCATATGCGATGTAAGACATAGGCCTAATCAGCGGTGGGTTTGCTACAAGTATAAGCCTATTGAAGGAGTTACGCCCCAAATTGGCATAAGTTTACTGAAATTCACGGCTAATCTTTTTGCTAGGCTCTGAAATCAGTTCGAAACCTACATCCGCAAATGAATGTAGGCTATAAATATGTATGCTTTCTGCATGCTTGACCACAATCTAAACATAAAGAATATAATTATCCCTTGAAGATGATTGATTTTCGCACAGCACAAACAAAACATTAACCCGACACACTTTCTTACCGAATTACGAATTACGATCCCCTCGGAATTCTAAACACGGTCGTAGCTGAGCAAGGGCTGATTCAGAGTCCAATCCGGTCATGCCCCATTTCATCGTTGAGAGACACCACACTGGGTGCCCTCCCCTATCCTCGAGGCCTTATTTTTGTCCGTATACAGGCAACTCTCTCCAAAACCGGTTTAGATCTAGGTCGGCTTTGGAGATGATTGACTACAGAAAAATAGTGCATTCAGATTACTAACACAACAAGTAACGTAGAAAATATAAGGTCATGCAGCAATTCTGAAGTTGCACCTGTTTTGGTACAACTTAAGATATTTTAAGATCTGCTTTAATATCGTTTAGAAAAAGATGCCTTAGCGCCTTTAAAAGCTGAAAAGGCACTGTATAAACATCAATATACTCGACCCTTGATAAAATCCTCTACTGTGTGATTTCCGTGGAGGAAATTGTTAGCTCTTTTGAGAGGTTTATTTTCAACCTTCAAAGGCCAAATTGATTTTTTATTCTCTGTAGTAAATTATGTCTGTCACTATAATTATATACAGTAGCCTAGTCCTACACCTCTACACGATAGCCATAAAGAGGTCCAGAGACTTGTGCAACGCAACTTAATACTCGTGTTATGAACACAAAATGCTTATTATGATTGACAAAGAATGCTTATGATTGACATAGAATGCTTATATGCTTGACACAGAACTTCGCTAAGTATGTCATTTATGAGACAGCCATTGACTCGTACGCAGACAATGGATGATTCATATTTCTGTATAATATATGCATTTCAGGGAGTTTTAAGTTGGCAGTGATGTATGCACGTTTCAGCTATGCAGTCTTTGTAACGCATATGCATGGTTGCTTTCTTGATCGTGGTTTTCTCTAACCTTATAATTATGTGCAAATATAAACCACATATATAATCACACTCGTCTAGATGTAGCATATACATAACAAGTTCTGAGGGCAACTCACAAAGCGCACAGAACAGAATAGTGGAGGTCATTCGGGTATTTGCATGCGTGTTGTGTGCGCTTGCTTTCAAGTTTCAACCCCACGCATCCCGATATAGCAATAGTTCGTCACGATTTTAATATTAAAAATGTAGACTACTGAAGCAAGCGTCTGGAATAATATTAGCAGTAAAATTCGCCACTGAAGTTGTAACAGAGATACCTCTAGGCTTAAATGGAACATGTATATACATGTTGTTGTATTGTTTTGTATTGTATCCAGTGTTTAACCAATGCCTCTCCCAGGCCAGGATTTAGGCATGGTCACCATGTTCCAGTTCACATGGCCCACCACATAAAGGCCTCCACCACAAAGACAAGAAATTGTTTGATTATGCAATATTTCAGTAGTGCGCAGTGCGCTCAGACACGATTTAACACAAATGTCTAAATCTAAGAAACATTTTAAAAGTCAGAAGTCAGTTTGTCTCGAGTGTGGAGTCATGTCAAATTAGTGAAACTTTGCGTGTTTTCTTCTTCGCAAATTCCTCAAAGTTGATAACAAGCAGAATGTCAGCTTCATAGCAGGCACGTAGCGAGACTTAAATACAAGAGGAGGCAACTTGCCAACTTCACAGACCATTGGCAAAATCTTGGTCATTGAGGTCATTAGTCAATCGAAATTCCAGTATATAAGAAACGCAAGAGGAGGCAACTGCCTCCTCGTGCCTCCATGTAGCTACGCCTATGCTTCAGAGTTAGCTGGTCAACTTGTCCCTCATCTGATGTGGAATCTAGCGATACCGAGTAATACCTCGATTCTTTTATACTTGACGCTGCCGTGCACAGGGCCCCCCACCTAAGTTACGGTCCTGGCCTCTGTCCTACTGTTAACATATAGACCAGGGTTTAACGAAATCTTTTACCGCCAGGGCCATTGACGTCAATCTTGGCATAAACTCTTCGGTATATTATTTGTTCTGCATTGAAGTCAAGTCTTACGAACGTGAATATATTCTATTGTATTTAAAGATTTATAAAACGCCTCTCACAGTGCCACCAATCAGAGGCGCTCCCAGTGGTGCGAAAGTCCTCGAGAATAAAGACAAGTTTTGAGGTATCGAAAAGATGTAGCAGGACCACCACATAGTATGGTGGTGCGAACAAAGGGGGAAGTTGATTCCATAGGGAAGGGCCAATGCAGGCAAAGGCACGGAACAATGTTACGTTTGTGATGTCGTCAACCTCATCACGAGCATCATTGGCATTGCAGAGTCATCTCTACGCTGATAATTCACAGACCTATGGCTGCTGCTGAGCCTGCTGCAGTCGTCTCATTTCACCGACTCAGCATCTGCTGTTCCTCGCAATGAACTGCATCAGTGACGAAACTCGAACCCGTACTCTCCGCGTTACAGGCCGAGCGCTCTAACCAATCACCCACCGTGCTTGATAGGACCAGCTTCGCAATCCTGAGACAGCTGACATCTATTTATCTGTCTCTCTTACCCAGGATATGACCGGCCATCTCTTACAAAGTTTGATTCTGAGCATAGGCGTAACTTTCTATTGTGATGACGGTGTCCGATGATCCGATCACCACCACTTTTAAAAGTGTTGGTAGCAGTCACCCCTTTCTGTAGTATCTAGAAACACTAGATATATATGCATGTACCCCTTCTTCCGTAGATTCAAAGGCGTGTATATACCCACACACACACACATAAGTGCCAAGCATATATAAATTTTATATAACCAATGCTAATAAATAGGCCTACGAATATTATAGGCCTAGTTAGATATATCTTGCAAGCCTTGGCATTTCTATATATCTATAGATATATTATATACAGATATATAGACAGATAGATAGATATATATATATATATATATATAGATAGATAGATAGATAGATAGATAGATAGATAGATAGATAGATAGATAGATAGATAGATAGATAGATAGATAGATAGATAGATAGATAGATAGATAGATAGATAGATAGATAGATAGATAGATAGATAGATAGATAGATAGATAGATAGATAGATAGATAGATAGATAGATAGATAGATAGATAGATAGATAGATAGATAGATAGATAGATAGATAGATAGATAGATAGATAGATATATATACATAGATAGATAGATAGATACATACATAGATAGATAGATAGATAGATAGATAGATAGATAGATAGATAGATAGATAGATAGATAGATAGATAGATAGATAGATAGATAGATAGATAGATAGATAGATAGATAGATAGATAGATAGATAGATAGATAGATAGATAGATAGATAGATAGATAGATAGATAGATAGATAGATAGATAGATAGATAGATAGATAGATAGATAGATAGATAGATAGATAGATAGATAGATAGATAGATAGATAGATAGATAGATAGATAGATAGATAGATAGATAGATAGATAGATAGATAGATAGATAGATAGATAGATACATCATCCATAGGTTACTTCCTCCAAAAAAGCTGTTGGCCTATTCCCTTCGACCCCGGTCACATGACCCTGTTTTACCTTTAGCTAATCATAATATACATACAAAAAACTTTTATAGTTAGAATACCTTTATTCATATTGACTATTGATTGTTTATTGTTTATTACATGTATATATGATGTATGTACACCAGAATGCGGATTGCAACTGGTTCAATAAAGAATATACATACTTACTTACTTAGATAGATACATAGATAGATAGATAGATAGATAGATAGATAGATAGATAGATAGATAGATAGATAGATAGATAGATAGATAGATAGACAGACAGACAGACAGACAGACAGACAGACAGACAGACAGACACACAGACAGACAGACAGACAGACAGACAGACAGACAGACAGACAGACAGACAGACAGACAGACAGACAGACAGACAGACAGACAGACAGACAGATAGATAGATAGATAGATAGATAGATAGATAGATTAGGTAAATGCATGGATACATAGATACATAGATGTATAGATGTATAGATACATAGACAGATGGGTAGATACATACACATATACATATATACATACATACATACATACATACATACATACATACATACATACATACATACATACATGCATACATACATACATACATACATACATACATACATACATACATACATACATACATACATACATACATACATACACATACATACATACATACATACATACATACATACATACATACATACATACATACATACATACATACATACATACATACATACATACATACATACATACATACATACATACATACATACATACATACATACATACATACATACATACATACATACATACATACATACATACATACACATACATACATACATACATACATACATACATACATACATACATACATACATACATACATACATACATACATACATACATACATACATACATACATACATACATACATACATACACATACATACATACATACATACATACATACATACATACATACATACATACATACATACATACATACATACATACATATATAAATGCATACATACCTACATATATGCACGTACTACTAATAAATCATGACACTGTCATAATTTTTATGTCCTTCTCTGACCCGAATCGACAGACTCTGGAATGTTTGTGATTTATATTAAACGTATAATTTAGGACGAAAACATGCATCGAATTGGGTCGTAGATCTCTTTATAACGAAGCTCCATTGTACATGGTATTTGATTAAGAAGGGTAAATGTACATGCTTTTCTATATCGACAGTATGGCCTCGACCCGTCTAGGCTTAGGTGTAGCAATACCGTTAGGCCTACTGGAACCTGAAATTCTTAAAGTCATTATTGTAAGGCCAAAAAAATAATGTTGTGTTTCCGGTAACCCGACCGAGTCACTTTTTAGGCCCGAGTGGGAAAATTTTGTGAAAAAAATTTGTGAAAAAAATTAATTTTGAATTTTTTTTAATTACATTTTTTTTATTGACACTTGAATTTAACCTTTGCCTGCACGATTTGCGACATTGATAACACTGCTTTCCCTGCCAGAGGTATGTAAATAAGGGCACCATTAATTAGAGCAAAATTGGCCTTAGCAAGGTGAAATATGATGACGATATAATTCGTTTATTATTATACAACGATGCAGCATTGCATAAAAATATTTTACAAAATAAATTTTTCAGAAACCTACCTACCTACCCAGTTTTTAAAACCACTGTTACCGGAAACACACCTATATTTTTTTTTTGCCTAATGTCTAGATATGTAGCCTACGTGTACCGCCCTACACATATTCACAGGCATTTCTATTCTGTGGTCGTTAAATCTTGAGAACTGTACAGAAGCCTGGCGACAAAATGTGAGGCTACTACATTATTAGAAAGCGTTCTCCAACACGTCAAACCATAGGTCATACACGCCAACGGTGTGAATCCGAAATCTTTGTAGGTCACCGTGGTCGGTGTTTGTTCTTTAGTTGCAAAGTCAGTAATTTCCTTTGAGAAGGTCTCGACTTTCAGAAGCAAAAGTTCTATCATGTCAAGCAAGATCTATTGTCATGCATGAGTCATCGAGTGTCATGTCAGTCATGCTTATAAGAATGTGATTGTACAGCTGTCATAAATATTGTAGTTAGATGTAAGATCATCAGGACAGTAGGAAACATTTTGCAAATCGACGAATGTAATAAGAAATGCGTATCTATCTATCTATCTATCTATCTATCTATCTATCTATCTATCTATCTATCTATCTATCTATCTATCTATCTATCTATCTATCTATCTATCTATCTATCTATCTATCTATCTATCTATCTATCTATCTATCTATCTATCTATCTATCTATCTATCTATCTATCTATCTATCTATCTATCTATCTATCTATCTATCTATCTATCTATCTATCTATCTATCTGTGATAATCTGTCTGTCTGTCTGTCTGTCTGCATGTATGTATGTCTGTCTGTCTGTCTGTCTGTCTGTCTGTCTGTCTGTCTGTCTGTCTGTCTGTCTGTCTGTCTGTCTGTCTATCTGTCTTTTGAAGCCATGCATATGATATGGGTACAAAACTCCAAAACTTCATAATAAGAATATGGAGCCTGACTTCTGCTTTCTCTAACCTATATTAGCCTCCAGTCGGCATTCTTCAGCAGATCGATTACTATTTTAATACCTGAAGTCAGTGAAGTGCCAACGATTGACACCTTGTTCCTTATGCTAGAAGCACTCGAATCAAGACATTAGATTACTATCGGAACAGTTGGCTCCGTGCAAACATTTTTACACAGCATAATTAATCAAAAAATGTGCTAATCGAGTATAAGTCCATAAGAAATGCAGAAATTTATAAGAAACAGCTATTCACATTAATTATTTATATAGACTCAAGATATAAATTAGGCTTAAATTTGTCATAGGCTGCCAATGCATGCTGCAGGCTAAGCTTCTTTAGCATCGCTCAAAGGCGAACAGCATGTAGGCTACAAAATCATAGTCGACCGTCACTATCGTAAACTTATCTAATTTCGGAACTTCTACAGCGTTATAGGCTAAGTCTCTTTCTTTCATAACAATATCGTGTTTTAATAATAATAATAATAATAATAATAATAATAATAATAATAATAATAATAATAATAATAATAATAATAATAATAATAATAATAATAATATAATAATCTTTTCTTTATTAAGCGCCTGACAAACGCACTGCGCTGTACATTTGCAAGTTATGCAATTTAAATCTTAACTACTAACAGAACAGACAGCCTGCAATACAACGGCGCTAATAGCAGCCTACAAAGCATATCCGTTACCCCTACGGGACTCAAACTCGGTACCTCTCGCTCTGCGCCTGCCAGATGTTATCCAATGCGCTATCGGGCCCCCACCATTTCATTCGCGTGAATGGGTACTCTTATCTGACGGTGTCTCACCAATTTGCGAGTAACAGAAATTGTACAGAACCACAAATAATGACACGCTGAGACAGATTGAAATTAGTTGACCTTAATATACGGAATGCTGGGATGGATGGCCGACGGATACAGCGAATTAAAGGGAAAAGCACAGCACAGAGAAGAGTGGCGTCATTGAAGTTGGAACCTGCCGAAGGGCAGAGAACTTAAAGAAGAAAGAAAGAACCAATATACGGAATAGGTTCACAATAATTATGTGGTCTAGCTAAAAGGTAAACTTTTCTTTGGTTGGTCATTGGTTGCATGGTCTGTACGTCCTAAATCAAATGCAAAAGATCGAGGCGTCTTAACAGAGAGGTTTGTTTCAGGAAGCACTGCACAAAACTTTATTATTCAGTAATATTAATAATTATGTACAAACTGTCTTTAATCAGGCCTAAGCAATGACAATAGGGCCTATAGGTCTTCTGAATGATATGAAGCACTCGCTTTCGTGTGACAGTGTTTCAGGCATGCGTGTATAGACTTCAAGCCTATCTTAAATGCGGCTAGCGATCCGCGATTATAACGTCCATGCCTACTTTGGTAATAAATTTCAGTTGCATTAACGGGGCCAAAGCTCATGAAATCAAGACAGAGACCATGCAGGACCCATGAAGCCGAGGCAGAGACCAGGACCAATAGGCCTAACCATGAAACCAAGGCAGAAACCAGGACCAATGAAGCCAAGGCAGAAACCAGGACCCATGAAGCCGAGGTGGAGGGCCATGAGATAAAAAAAGTAGGGACTCAAGGTTGGGGCCGAGACCTAATGCACAGGGATCGGTTTGGACCCGAACCACCGGAACGGTGTTCCGGTTCTTTTTATGGCAGGAACATTTCATTTCATTATTTTCCTCCATGGTATTTAGCTAAACATTTATAGATTAAGTTAACATGGCGCCTGAAGCTGGCGTTCCGGTTCCTTTTTGTTTAGGATGGGATCACTGCTAATGCTAATACAACGGTTGCTGTTAACGTACACTACAAAATCTGATAGTGCATAATTATGTTTGTTGTGCATCTTCCCAGATGATGTTATTGTTATAGTTCCATTGGCTCAGCTGGCATAACCGAATTTGTATAATATAATTGAGGCTTTCGCTTTGACTATGCCAACCTGAGCGACCGACCAATTGACCGACCTACCAGCCAATCGGTCGTCTGACTGACTGACTGGATGATGGACTGACTGACTGACTGACTGACTGACAGACTGACTGACTAACTGATGGATTGACTGGCTGATGGATGGACTGACTGACTGACTGATGGATTGACTGGCTGATGGACTGACTGACTGACTGACTGACTGACTGACTGACTGACTGACTGACTGACTGACTGACTGACTGACTGGCATGAATAGGTCAACGTACAGACCGACAAAAGAGATTCAAAGTCACAAGAACCATCGGGTTCACCGGGTCCTTAGGCTTTTATATACATGTATACCTATATAGACAGACTAAGACAGTTACTATATCGTTATAACATAATAATATTATATGTCACAACCCCTTCTGTGTGGTCCTGTCATGGCCATGTTTTATTTATATCAATGGCGATTTGCCGGTCGGTACGTAGGCCTAGGCCCTATTAAACTGTAGATGAAGGCTACTGCAACTTGCTGCATCAGGACATTTTATATGCGAGTAGCTTATAAACACCATAATAAAATGTGAACTTCGAATTTCTAGCGTCAATGCTCGAGACAACAAATCACAAGTATAATAGGCCTACTTCAATAAATTTTCGTTTATTAAAAATAAGAAGACAAGTGCGCAACTTAGGCTATACACTGAACTAAGTTTGGATGTTTAAAGATTAGATCAAGACACTGTTTAGATAAACTTAAAACTATATGCATGCCGTATACATATTGGACCCTTAGTGTACGTTATAACTGCGAAAAGAGAATCAATTTATGAAGAGTAAACGCGTGTGAATAGGCTGCGTACGTAGTTCCTTGTTTTGGGGCACAAAAACGTCTGAAGATTTCGGCGAAGATAGGCCTAAAAACCACAATGTCTGGTTGAGGACGAGGCCAAGCCTCACGAGGTCGAAGCCAAACAGTGAAGCCTAACATCACGTATATAGGCTACCTCGGGTACCAGTACTGTTTCCCAGACGATCGAGAGGTCGTGCCAACTGGATTAGCCTAGTCCCATGCAATGTTGAGTATTTGTGTTGTAGGCTACTGCTTCACAAGTTGTGAGGTTACTGGAAAATAATCTAACAAATTTGAAGTTAAGGTCTGAATTCTTCTGGGTGCCACGCACCCACTGAACTTTCTCTCTGGGTGCATTGGCACCCAATTAAGGCCCCCAAGGAGTCGGCGCCTATGGTAGCCTATATAGGTAGGCCTACCTGTATTTATGTCAATTAGAGATCCTGAGTGGCCGAGTGGGCTGGTAGCCCGCTCGTCACGCCGGCGCCCCGGGTTCGCTTCCCGGTCGGGTCGGTTTAATTATCAGAGGTTAATTTCTCGATCTTTACTGCGGGTGGCTCGGTCGCAATGCTAAAAACGTGGAGTACGAGGTTGCTTCTGCCTCCGACACTAATCATCTTCGATATGAAAAAGTGTCGTTAAGCCGAAACAATTTATTTATTTTTATTTATGTCAATTAATTGCTCCTTAACAATAACAGGTGGAAAGTTACTGGAAACGGGCCATGTCAATCTTCAAACGGATGAACGGGACGCAGAAACACATGGTTCCGAGCTATTTGGACGAATTATATTTTAGGCCTATGTGGCGTGAACGGTGAGCGCTTTGGACAAAACTATAGGCCTAATCATTAAAATTTTATGTTTCATGAACATGATAGCCTACAGTAGGCCTACATCTCCGAACGCTATCCTTGTTAGCTATTGAGAACTATTTCAGTTAAGTAACTTTAACGTTTCCTTTGGACATTTAACTTCAACATTTCAGGTTTAAATTTAAGTTTGTAAAATATGTTAACGATTTGTTTAATAGTAATAATAATAATATCTTTTCTTTAATAAGCGCCTGACAAACGCACTGCGCTGTACATTTACATGTTATGCAGTTGAAATCTTAACTGCTAACGGAACAGACAGCTTGCAATACAACGGCGCTAATAGCAGCCTACAAAGCATATCCGCCCAACGGGGGCTCGAACTCGGTACCTCTCGGTCTCTGTGCCAGATGTTTTCCAATGCGCCACGCTTTAGCCCCCCCCGTAAAAATAAAGTAAAGCAAGTAAGTAAGTAAGTATATTCTTTAATATAACCAGCTGCCAAACTGCACTCTGGTGAACAAGCATGAACAATATAAATTAACACAAACGTAATCAAAATAAAAGTAATCATAATATTAATTACTGCTACTTAAGGTGAGACCTCTTGGCATACATATTCAATCCCGAGATGATGATGATGATTCCAGTTGTTTAACGACGTCCTTTGGCAACTATGGCCGCTGACGTCTTAGTGTTTTTAATGTATTTCATTTTTCTTGGCCCATTGGCTCTTTTATTGTAATTCTCATTTCTCCCTTCTTTTTCTCTCTTTTTCTATTTTTCCCTCTTTTTTGGTATTTCTCCATCTTTTCTCATTTTTTTCCTTTGGCCTTTCTGGCTCTTTTTTTTCTTTGTGGCTAATTCAGCTCTTTTTTGGCTACTTTAGCTCTTTTTGGCTATTTTAGCTCTTTTTGGCTGTTTCAATCCCGAGAGTACAGCTGCGCAAGTTTGTCGTTGTCAGTGTGACCACTCCTTGGGATTTTCCTTGATCTTGGGATTCTGGGGGCAACTTGGGATCTGGGTATTTTGCAGAGCAATCTTGAGATTTTCTAATGTCTACAGCAGTGCTGTCCAACCTGCGGCCCGCGGGCCGCATGCGGCCCGCGGGCTGATTCCAAGTGGCCCGCCAGAGCTCGCTAAATATTTGAAATTTCTGTAAAGATGAAGTAAAAGACAAAGTTACTGGCCAACTGGCATAGCTATTCGTTCGTATCTTGGTTTATCATTTGACAATGTGAACACTAAATCCAGTTCATACGACGCATTAAGCTTGTTTAGATTTCTAAAACGTAGTCTACGGATCTTAACATGAGCGGGAACCAACACAATCAAATAATTATAGGCCTACTAATGTTACAGATATCGCCATCTATCGAAAGATAAGAAGAAATAACCGGCAAGCAAAAGACGCGAGCCACGAGTGATTAAAATGAAAGTATTAAAATAAACACACCCTGTTGAAAGCATGATGTAAGAAATAGGATTTCTTACATTGTGGTTGAAAGTAATTAAACCGGAAGCGGATGTCTAGGACATACGTGCATATGTTTCAATAGTAATGACTATACGACAGCCATTCATAAAATATAGTTATTTCTAACATTCTAAAAAATGACAGTTAAATCGAGCGAAGCGAAAAAACGGAAAGTTACGGAAGAAAACCGTACGTTTGCTTCAATGCGTCATGGGAAGGGGAAAGTCGTAAATATATTATGATTAGCCTATCCATCGCGCGCCAATCCCATGATGTCGCAAAGGAATGTCTGTGGAGTTGGATTTTCTGCTATGACAACATCAAGTAAAAACGATATTCTTTTACTGATGAACATTTAGAAAATCTAATGAGGGCAGAAGTTACTGAATGCCAACCGCATAAAAAAATGCAAGCGCAATTCAAAAATATCTCACTAAAAAGGTGCTTGAGCATTTATGTTTTTACTGAACAATTGTAAAGCATGCCTTACATTCCATACATATAACATTCATCATTATTATTCCATAATTAATTTTATTACAGTTAATATATAATTTACAATAAATTTTAGTCGTTGCTTTTGAGTTTAGTGGTGCGGCCCTCGGCTTCAAGAATAACTTCTTTGGTGGCCCGCGGGGTCAAAAAGGTTGGACAGCACTGGTCTACAGACTTGTTTTTACCACACTTTTCAACAGTGGCAGCGATATCAGATTAGAAAAAACTCGCTCAGTGTCTGAAAGACGCTTATTATTATTGTTACTTGTAAACATTGCTATTTTTAATTAAATGTTATGCTTCGGTTTCTTTCTTTGCGAGTTCTTAGCTAGGCATTTGTGTGAATAATTGTGATTGTTAAACGCATTTCATATTTCATCACAACTTTGTCGTTTTCAGTAACTTGGAATTTCTTTTTACACTTTTGGTTAATCTTGGGATTTGTTTGAGAGCTTGGGATTTCCAAAAATGGAGACCGGTCGCACTGGTTGTTTTGGTGATGTATTATTTTTATTTCAACTGTTGCAAATTAAAATGTGTGCTATTCAAATACGTATTTGTATTATTTAGTTTTGATATTGTGAAGGTAAACCTGCAATTTATAGTATTTTATTATTTAATTGAACATATCCTCTATTTTAACGTATTTTATTATTTAATTTCTTTGGCTGCGTAAATGGAAATTGGATGAATTTACGTTCAAATGGATCGATTCTTTTCATCATCCATTTTACGGTTATCCCGTAGTTTAGGTTGGTAAATTATTTTATATCGTCAAATTAAAATGGAAGCTGGATTGATGAAAAAATTGTGTCTATAAAATGGAAAAAGGATTGATGAAACCATTTCTGTGTTTGAATAGAAGTTGCATTGGTGGAAATAATTTGTTACCGTAAATAGAAGCTGGACTGATTAAACTAAGCTTTGGATGCAATAGAAGCTGGATTGATGAAAAAACTGGGTAAACGTTTAGTTAGCGTCGTAAATTATCCGCCATTGGATGGGTTTCAGCGTTGATCGAAAACAAGTTGGATTGACGAAACGAATTCTTCCTAAATAAAATAGAAGTCGGATTGATGAAAATAATGTTTCCTTAAATAGAAGTGGGCGTGATGAAAATAATCTTGCTTAAAGAAAAGCTGGATTGATGAATATAGTTCTTAATTGCATAAAAGGTGTATTGATGAAAAATAATTCCTGCTTAAATAGAAGCTGGACTGATGAAACAAATTCTTGCCTAGTGGAAGCTGGATCGATGTAAAGGATTCTCGCCAAAGTAGAAGTTGGATTGATGAAAATAATAATGCTACAATCGACGAATAATTTACTACACTAAACTGCACATTTACCAAAAACTGTTTCCCTATATGGAAGTGGGATTGATGAAACCATTTCTGTGTTTAAATAGACGCTGGATTGATCGAGATAATTTTTCTCGTAAATAGAAGCTGGATTGATGATGAAACTAAGTTTCTCATTCAATAGAAGCTGGATTGATGAAAATAATTGTTTCCGTAAGTGGAAGCTGGATCCATGAGAATAGTTCTGTAACTGGTTTTATTACTCAAGTCGAGTGAACTGCATTGCATTGCACGATGCATAGCCTAATCGTTTGTATTAGCGACTTCCAAATGATTTTCTTGCAGAACTGTACTCGGACTATTAGTCTAGTACACATTACATAGTTTGAAAGTGAAATTGTCTTTGATGCTCTGCATTATTACAGTTCACTTAACCTCTGTTATTGTGAAAATGTTTGCGAAAAAAGTTTGTTAAAAAGTTTGAAAAAGTTTAACTAAATATTTTTAGTTTAGTTAACTTATTTATAAAATCAGTTGCCAACTTTTAGTTAAACGTTTTTATTTTAGTTGAAAAAAGTTATAGTTTACCTAAAAAAATTCATTAGTGCCCATCGTTTCTCCCAACTTGTTTTACAGCCGCCGCCTTCTCTTGAAAATCTCGTACTATAATCTATTTTTGTCAATATCTCTTGAGCCCTTAGAATATGTCTCCAATCCATTCCAGACTCCCATGTTTTCACCTCTACATAAAACTGAAATGCAGTGCCTTTAGCACTCCTATGCCACTCCTGTCTTCCACTGTTTCTTCCAATCTCTGAATCCAAAGTTCATGCCTTCTTCAATTTTTCTTGAACAAATAACGTGAACTTATAAAAAAACGTTTTCTGTTCTTGTTCCTATTATCACCAAGAAACTCAACCTCTCTGTCTTTCTCCCTCTTTCTATTGATCACTTACCTCTGGTTTGAAAATATTTCTCATGTCACTATGCTTCACAGAAATCAACTTCAAATGCGGTCAAATTAAATTAGCTATCTTATACTAAATATATTATTTACAAAATAATAATAATAGTGAACGAGGCATTAGATGGTAGAGCAATCGCTATTTGTTCTTCTTTTCTACAGGTATCACAACTGTCATCCGTGGCATTAATTTCAAGCAGTCTAACACCAGACCATGTGCAATCAGTATTTCTGAAGTCACACTGATGGAATTATAGAACAATTATCGTTTCTTCAAGCTCACAACTGGTGGAAACTGCATCTCCATTAACCATGTCAGAAAGCACTTATACACGTAATTGCAACGAAATCAATTTACAAACTGATGCTGAAGAAATTTCAGAGATATACCAGTTTTGTCAGAACTCGGCAGCACAAATTGGTAATCTCATGAATCTTGAAAGAAGATATTCTGAAGAAAGGACATACAAATGTCACTTATGTCAGAAATCATTTGAACAAGCTATTAATCTCGAGGAACACATGGGAATGCATACTGGTGAAAAGCCACATAAATGTCTCGTATGTCAGAAATCATTTGGACAATTTAGTCTCAAGGAACACATGAGAATCCATACAGGGGAAAAGCCATATAAATGTCTCGTATGTCAGAAATCATTTTCACAAAGTTCTCATCTGAAGGTCCACATGAGAACCCATACAGGAGAAAAGCCGCACGAATGCCAGTTATGTGAGAATTCATTTGCATGTGTTACTAGTCTGAAGAACCACATGAGAACCCATACTGGAGAAAAGCCATTCAAATGTCAGCTATGTCAGAAATCATTTGCACTCGTTAGTCAGCTGAATAGCCACATGAGAACCCATACTGGAGAAAAGCCGTACAAATGCCAGTTATGTCAGAATTCATTTGCATGTGGTAGTACCCTGCGTAACCACTTGAGAACCCATACTGCAGAAATGCCACACAAATGCAACTTCTGTGGGAAATCATTTGTACGAGTTACTGAAATGATGCATCACATGAGTATCCATTCTGGAGAAAATCCACATATATGTCCGTTATGGCAGAAAGGATTTTCACATTCTGATGGTCTTAGAAATCACTTGAAAACTCATGTTAGCACTAAGTCATCTGTAGTTGAAGTTTGTCCTGAAGTATTCAAGGATCCTAGAAATTTAATATGCAAGAAACTTTTCACCGAGAGTAACACTCGAACAAAACAGTTTAGTTTCCATTCAGCTGTACAGCCACAAGATCTTAAATTGAACAGAAACGTGATTGTTAATAATTCTGATAAATGCAGGTCATTAAGTAATTCAAGTGCTGTTGAAGGAAATGAATGTTTCACAAAGAAACTGGTTCATGATGCTAATGAAATTGCAGGTCTTCCAAAGACAGTTGGAGCTGGAGAATGTTTTATTATTATGAACAGATTGAAATCAGTTGAGGATGTAAAACCTTTTCTAGCAGAGCCTTATGGATGTGGGATATGTAACGAATTGTTTGAAATAGAGAAGGAATTTGTAGAGCATTGTTCTGGTCATGGTTTTGCACCAGCTGATGACTTATTTTCCGACCTTTTCTGAACTATTTTTCTGTCCAGGGTTAAAGGTTAAGAAAATTGGAAAATCTATTTTTGTGTCCAACTAAATTACTTCAGATTTTTGACCTACTAAGCAATTTCCTCTGCTTCAGAAATTTAATTAAGGCTGTCTACTTTTCATGAATAACAAATAAGTTAAACCATAGGTTTATTGTCCAGGTGCAGTAGGGTCATGTTTTCACAAATTGAAAGCGACATAAGTCAATGAAGACGTTCTTTCAAGAAGAACAACCATATAAGGAAGTCTTTGAAAGGCAAATGCTGAGAGCATTTTCAAAGTTGAAGAACGCTGCTAGAGAACGGACGTAGCAGGTTCGGTTCGTGGCCAGTTGAACGATGATGTTGCTAGTCAAAGGATGTGGCAGGTCCGTTGCCAGTTGAAGGACTCTGCCAGGCAATGGTTATGCTTTGCTATAAACCTGTCTGTATTTGGCTTAGGACCTGTTTCATGACAGAGTTGGTGCCATTGTAACAATGAATGTGTATCTCTTCATTCAGTTGTAATATTTTTACTTCCTTTGTTGCACTTATACAATGATTTGTACAGTGTAGCGGCATTAAGTTTCAATAGTTGGCCACACTAGGCTTTTGTTAAGGAATATTTAAAATCACACTGCAATTTCAAAGTTTACAAAAACGGCCAAAGTGTTGGAAATACAGTCATTAAGCTGTTGGAAAAATCAGTTGAGTGCTATATCAGACTCTTCATTCTGTTTCAACGTTTTTACTATTTTACTTTGACGACTGTAATATCAGTTGTTATTGGTGTTCAATAAATGTCAGATCAGATAAGGAAATCAAATCATTCCCAGGAATCAGTGACATTTTGCCTTATGACAAAGAGCAGTTGAGTAGTTCAACACTCCTACGGGGTCTACTGTTTGTTAAGCATTTTAGGTTATGTTCTAGTCATTGTATTTTTTCCAGAACTTGTCAAGTTTTGCATTTAGTTACTAAATGATTATTTATTTCACTTGGAAAATGTGTTTTCTTTGCCTTTAAGAATTATTTGATATGGAATAATCTTCAAAATTTTGCTAAATTTTTTAATGAAAGTTCTGTGTATTGAATCACCACACAACAGGCAAATCAAATTATTGTTCTGCCTAATGCACTTAAAAAGGGTCAAAAGTCTTGCTATAATTTGAATTACCCTCTCACATAAACAGATTACAGACATAGCATAACATACAACTTCAAGTCATTTTAAATCATGTGCAAAGAATCTAAACAGTGCAGTTCAAGGTGAACAGTAGTAAACCATAATTATAAACAATTAGGCCTAAATAAACATCATGAGAACTGTAAGTAACGTTTCATTTCTACCTTCTTTTGTCTTTCTGGCAATTTCCTTGTTGGCTTACCAGTTGCCACCTATCTCCAGGACCGCTCTTGTATTGTGGCTTGTGGTTCTGCTAGCCTGCTAGGTCGCCTTGAGCTCACTGAGGCAAAACAAAACTGGCTTTTATCAGCAAGCGCTAAAGATGTCCTGTGTCATCTACTGATTGAATGCATTATCCATTTCGGATGATGCATTGTAATTGATTGTGATGATGTAATTGATAGTTATCATCATGGTAAGTAAGTAAGTAACTATACATGTATCTACTAAGAGTATATGTAATTGATAGTACTCACACAGAGGGGTCCATCGTGTAGTGGTAACATCACTGGCGTGAAGAGGCTGAAGAGCAGTAGGTAGCGGGATCGCTTCCGTACCAGGGTCCGATTTGCCGGGGGTCGGGGGTTGGACCCCCTTGCTTCTTCTTATTGACCCCCTTGCTTCTAGTCTTTGGCCGACCCCCGAGGGGGTCGGCTTGACCCCTCAAATTCATTACTCACAGTCCAAGATTTCTCCAGTGGAAAGATCTTGCCCACAGTCCTACACCAAACGACTCCATTATGACCAATCAGCCTGACCCAGCTTCTACCTCCTCTCTCCTACTCTCTCTGAAAGCCCGCGCACCGATATGCGTGTGTGTGTGTCTCTCTCTCTCTCTCTCTCTCTCTCTCTCTCTCTCTCTCTCTATATATATATATATATATATATATATATATATATATATATATATTTATATATATAATTATTAGTGCAGGCCTTTGTTACTGTAGGCTAGTAATGTTTCTTCTCTCTACTCGACCACTCTCCTCCTTTTCCTCTGTCTTTCTGTCTTGCAGTTTGATATATGTGTGTCACATCAAAGCACTATCTGCTTTTGGATTAGGGGCCTAAGGAAGAAGAAAGTTATCTCTGAACAAGATGTCAACACCCATTACTGTTTGCAGGCCCAAAGGATCGGGTTTCCATGTAGTATGCTACAGGCGAGCACCCCGGCCGGTTATAACACGCTTCAAGCCTCCCATGGCTATAGGAGTCTGGATAGACGCCCTGCTGACCTTTCCCCTTTCCTTATGGCCAGGACAGTGGCACTGAGACCGCTGAGTCATAAGTCGTGGAATATCAGTCTGTCGTCTATTCGAAATTCCAGTTTTATGCGTAGCCTATTTGTTGTTTATAAAACTGTCTGCACATCGCTTGCCTTTATCGAAAATTAAGCGACATAAGTCACATAAGCTGAACGGAACTAGGTTTAAGAAATTGTCAGAGAAACGAGCAGCAGCTGCATCAAGTTCTACAGTATGGAGTTAATGGCAGCTAGTTTGAAGGGCACTGCTCAGCAATGTCAGAGGAACAATTAAGACATTGAACCCAATCATGCCACAGCAGTTTCATCAGACAGAGTGAAGTAACGCTTCTATTAATTTTGCTGAAGTTCTGAAAGACGTTGCAGATATATCAAGGATAGAAAAGTTCTGGGTCTGGTAAAAACCACATGTTCATATAATCGAATAATGTTCAATATAGTGTTTGATTAACTGTGTTTACGCTAAAATTCGAAATTTCTATTGGGAGCGCTTGCCGTTATTCGCCCCGGGCGCCAAAATACCTAGCCACGCCACTGATCAAATCACTTGCATTGTAACTGTCTCAGACAATTTAAGTGATAATGACTCCCTAATCCAGTGCTTCCCAACCTGAGTTTCGCTGCACGAAAGGGCCCCGTGAACCTGCTCATGGTTGGATGTCAGAAAGGTAGAACCATAACATTTGTGCAGCTTTTTATGTGAAAAGTGTTAAAATTTATCACTACTAACATAGGTCTATAATTATTTTTCTAAACTGAAAGTAGTGTAGAAATAGTTGTAACCCGCATGATTAATAAAAAAGAAACGTTTCTTATCAGTAAAATAAAGAACTAACTTGCAGAAAAATAGTTGAAATTAAGGTCAAAGGTGCCGCTGATCTGCCGTTTGTAAGGATGCCATGATCTGAAAAAGGTTGGGAATCACTGCCCTAATTAATCTATCAGTAGGCTACTTTATAAAATAATATGATATCTCACTCTTCTTGTAGGCTGTTACGTCGGCCACTGCAGTATGGCGCCCTATTATACGGCGCCCCGTTCGGGCCAGCTGGTAATTGTACTGCAAAAAGAACTTTGAGCAGATTGAAAATAATTTAAAAAAATTACTTGCGATCCAATATCACAAATGAACGCCAATTTCAAACAGTAGGCTACACTAACTATTGCGCATAATGCCATTATTTCAAATATAGGCTGACAGGCCTACTGTCATTTAAAGTTAATTACAATTTTGCCCTGGAACGTGGTGCCCTTCAAAAACAACCCTTGCCCCACATAAGCAATCCTGGATCCGCCACTGTTCCCGACCCCTCTGCTTCTTTTTTGACAAATCGGACCCTGTTCCGTACCCTCCCAAAGGTCCACTCAGCCTATCATTTGTGAGATGGCGCGTTTGTAAAATCATAGGCCTATGTAGGATGTGATGGGTGCCTTGCATGGCTTTCGTATACAGTTAAATTCAACTGCTGTAACTTGTAATCATCCGTTCATACTGAATTGTAATCATACTGCTTAATTGTCACTTTGAAAATATTATACGAAGATATAAACAAAATAACTATACTGTGGTAATCATCATGGTAAGTAACTATATCTATAAGAGTATTTTAGCGATTTAATTCTTGATGGAGGTAGAGGCGTGGTTTAGCGTATTTTATTATATCTCTTATCTGGCAGCGTGTGCTAAATGGAAGCTGAATTGACAACAATAATTGTTTCCGTAAATAGAAGTTGGCATTGATGAAAATAATTCGGCAAGCGCGTAGTTTAGCGTCGTACATTATTCGCCTTTGCATGGGTTTCAGCGTTGGTCGAATACAAGTTCAATTGACGAAAGGAATCCTTGCTAAATAGAAGCGGGATTGATGAAATACTTTGAGCTTAAATAGAAGTGGGATTGATGAAAAGAATCTTGCTTAAATAAAAGCTGGATTGCTGACAGAATATCATGAAAATCAGTGAAATAATTAAATTATAATACTCACGCGGCTACCTCCATCATGAATTAAAATACGCTAAAATACACTTACCACAATAATATACTTTGAGACTAAATCATTCATTCTACTCTGCATGTATTCGTTTTCTTAAATTCTGGAAAAACACCAGTGAACGTACGCAAACAGCATAATAATTTTTTTATTAATAAAAAAATTAGTTGCGTCTGTGATCGTCCCAAAAGTTATTTAAATATTATTTGCTTACTTGTTACATAGTCAACAGCAGGGTTCCAGCGTTATGCGTATGACATCATTGACGGCATTTTCATGAGGAATTGTTTACTAACATTCGTACAAAAGTGATTTTATCTCTTCTAATTATCTTAATTATGCTTAATGACAGGTAATAGTTCACGCAGCTAATTAACACGATTGCCACTGTGTAAAATCTAGTCACCGCCTTTGATAAATACCATCAGATCTAACTATGCAAAGTTTTCCTGTCGTCTGCCTCCATTCATTGAGCCATGCCGTTATTTCTGGCTTTTCGTTTATTTGAATCCGGTGAATAAGTCATTTATCAAATGCTTTGAATTTGTCGTGCTTTTGATCGGTATTTATTGAGCTTTGGGCAAGCTTATAATATCGGGGGTTAAAGGATACAGTGCGTAAGTTTACTGGCGTCGTGAGTGTCGGTTAGGGTCAGAGTTAGGGTTATTGTCGTCATTAGAAGACCTGGTACCGTCCGGCGTCCGCCCAGCATGCCCAAAGATCCTTCAGCCCACGATACTATAAGTTTGCCCACCTTTGTTAGAAATACTTGTAGGACCTTCAGGTTTTGAGCAAGCAGTGTAGAAACGATCAGCAAAAATTGTGAATTCACATGTTTTGTAATCATATCGTAGTGTCATCTTTTCTTAAACTAGCCTTTTAAACTGTTCTCTTTCGTCAGGACTGGACTAGGAGCGCCTCTGGGAGATTACCTCGAACGGGCGCTATATAAATGTTCAGAAGGAATGAATGATTAAATGCTTGAATGAATGATAGAATGTTTATGTTGCACATCTTCAATGGAAACTCTTCAGAGGACCTTAAAATTTGACAAAACTAAGCCAGGATCGAACCGAATGGTTGCAGGTGCTGATGATAATCAGACAAAGACAGGCAAAAAACTAATTTTGCGAATCACTAGGCAACCTGTTACAAAACGATGGGTGGACTATGTTAACAATTTTGCTTCGTTGTGAAATTTGTGAAGTTAGGTGGAAGAAGATTTAACGAATCCCTATGACTGTTGCTTCAATCCTTAATGTTGTGTGAACCTTCCCCATCCCACTGAGATGCACTGGTGGAGTGTGCATCATTTTCCTGTTACTCATTAGACAGGCAATCACCCTCAGTCAAAAAGACAAGATTGTGCAAGGCCATACAAGACTTGACTGGAACTTGAAGGGTCTGTGCATGATGCAATCCATGTGAATCCACGAAGACAGATTTTAGGGCAGTGGACTGTTGAGTTCAGTTTTGGAATGCAATTAACAGTTGAGTTCAGTTTTGCATTTGAGTTCATCAGGTTGCCATTGCGTTTGATGCATGTAGCTGACCACATAGTTTGTGCGGAAGGCAGCTAGGAGGTCAGCAGAAGCTCACAGTTTGAGTGTCTTTACATGTCCAAAAGTCAGTTTTCTAACTGATGCAGAACTGTCTGTGCTTAAAAGTATCTGAGCCCTAGAGTCTTCAATGATCAGAGCTGCTCTCTTTGGGCCTTGTTGGTCCCTGTTCATTGTTGTGGAGCAACGGATTTCATATGAATTCCTCATAGAAGGATGCTTCACTTTGTGTTTCGCAACAATGGACAAGAATTGTCCCACGAATTGCTCACTCGAGGAGCTGTTGTTGTGTGATTGCAGTTGTGGATCAATGCCTGACCCTAATCCAAGAAATCCACATAAATGAGTTCTATTAGTTGCACATGCAATTGAAACACTGGTTAATTTGCTATTTAATTCAGTGTTATCCAAGCATTATCAGGTAGTGGTAGCTTATTTGCAATTTTAAATATAAAACATTCACCAGCTTTAAGTTTTTTTGGAAGGATATGAAATGTTAGGTCCACTATTTAACTGATTTGTTATTATTATGTTCTGTTTCAGAAATTCATCATGTTCTATGCGCATTTCATTTTAAAGAAAAGAGGGCCGCTATCCCGAATATGGTTAGCGGCTCACTGGGATAAAAAGCTTACAAAAGCACATATTTTTGAGACAGACATTGAAGGAAGTGTGGAAGAGATTCTTTCACCTCAGGTATCTGCTGTTTTGACTGTCTTTGTGTTAATTTAGTGGCCATTTTAAGTAATAAATCTGTTACATAGATGATGACAGTGTAACTAAACATATCAAAAGTAAGTGTTTGAGTATTATCTTTGTGGCTTTTAAAACCTTCCTATCTTGAGTTACATGCTGTCATAAACAACTGTCTTCACTGTATTAGAAGTGTGCAGATATTTTGTAAAGTTTTCATGTACCAAGAGTTTATCAATTTGTAGAGCAGTATAATTGAGTACAAGAATTCAAAAGTACAGTACATACAGTGGTTTTATTCTATAAGTATGCTTAGAAGATTTTTATAAATTGATAACACTGTTTTCATATAATATTATTATTATATTTATATTATTATTATTATTATTATTGCTTATTATTTCGCATTTATTCTTCGAAATATCTCCTAGCCATACAATATTTGCTGAACATGTATTATGTTATTGCAGCTGAAGCTCGCGCTGAGGACTTCTAGTCATCTGCTTCTTGGAGTTGTTCGCATTTATTCTCGGAAAGGCGAAATATCTCCTAGCCGACTGCAATGAAGCTTTCGTCAAGATCAAGCTGGCGTTTCGACCTGGCATGGTCGATCTTCCTGCAGAAAACCGGGAAGCTAATCTGACGACCATTAACATCCGCGAAGATTTCACCAGTTTTGATCTGGATATCGTCGACTTTAAGTAAATGAATTGAACTTGCCAACTTAATCTTATAATTTATTGCTTCATTGAAGGATGTGAATGAATACTGTTATAATATACGAGACTTGAAATAACTCAAAGTATGAATTTTTCATGTTGGCCCCATTGGACTCCAGTTCATTCAATAATCTGATAAAATAGTAGAATTTTAATCATCATAGATGAGAGTTGACTTTGAAGCAAGTGTTGATACTATGTAGAAGTTGTGAATTTATATTCATTATAGTCAAAAACTGGAAGGGTAAAATGAAAGTATTATTATATGAAGATTTATGAAGTGCAAGTTTAATATAAGTAAATACTATGCAAATGCACTGTTAGTAGCTCGGATTTGTCAGATGACATAAACAGGTAAGTCTGATCTCTTGCTGAAGCTTACAATAAAAAGTTCTGGAGCATGAAGTTTGAATGACAGAAAAGTAATGCAGTATTGCTTCTAAATGCAAAGTTTTCATCATTGAACTATTACTTCCTTAATATAGCTCAGTGTGTATGCATTTTAGATCCAAATGCTCATTTAATTTTTAAGTTTAGCACAAAAGATCACCATGTGAAGCTTAATCATGGGCAATAATTGCATGTCTGCTAATAGTTACATGATGTGGCACAATACTTAATGTTTTCTGAATTTTCCCAAGTTGAAGTATTTGTTAAATTGTGCACTGGAGCTCCTAATTGGTAATATGGTACACTGGTACAGGCTATGAAAATCCTTTGAGCATATGTAATCAGGATCCAGCAGTTGCTTTCCCATTTTAACCTGCCTCCCAAGTTTCCATGAACTGTTGAATTGAATAGACTTATACCTACTGTACCTACAGATGGCAGAGGTGGACTGTGGTTTCACTTTGAAGTGACAGTTGATTGATACCTTATGCTACGTCCAATTAAGTCATTATGATAATGGCAAGTGCTGTGGAAGTCCTCAGAAGATAATTATTATGTGGTAGATTGTTAGCTTTCAAATACTGCCAGCCCAGCCTTTGCTAAGAAGAGCAATTTTCAAGTGTGAAATAAAGGTGCATATAGTGTCCTTAACCAATAGAAAATGCTGATAAGGAGGAAGTCCATTCCTGGTACATAGTAACATAACAGAAAAATGTGAAGTAGAATACTGAGGATCTGAATTAGATATGGTAGGAGATAAAAGGTATCTGGGGCTGATTATTTGGTGTTATTCTTTTTACAGTGAGATTGACTTCCATGCTCGTTTTGCGGTTAACCAGAGTCGACCAGAGGATATAACCATGCGTGAGGAAGTTGCCTGCATGCCATTTGTTGGTGATGATGGCTTTGGTAGGTACATACAATCATATTATAAGGTTAACTTGAAAGTGATTGGACATCTTAAGACTTATAACTGAAATCTTGATTTTATCCCTTTTACCTAAATAACAAGTTTGTACTTGCATTTTTAGACTTACAGTGGGGTGGCGAACTTTGTGTTATCACAGGGCCCGCAACTTAGGGGGGGCCCAAAAATGTCACTGAAAGTTAACATGAACAAGACACCCTAATAATAATATTATGGTTTGATCAGATATTCTCTTTTGTCAATATAATGAAAGTCAAATGGTACCAACAATTTAGTTTGTTTCAAAAATATATTAGTGCTATAATATGTTAACTTCCTCTATAATCTATAATTATCTTAGAATCCTCGTGACAATTAGCATTGAAAAACAATTTGACTTCTGTCGGCGGGTGCCTGTACAGTTTAGTCTGCACAGGGCCTGAAATATCATAAGGCCGACACTGAGACTTGACTCTACCAAGATGTGAGTTCTAAGATAAAGATCATTCTGTTGCTTTTATTATTTTATTTGAAGCTCATATTTGGTGTGATTTAGATATTGACATTTTGGAAATACCTGATACTTGCACAGAGTTTTTGATTAAATGCTATGGCATTACTTATGATGTTCACACATTTTGGCATAATATGCCTATTTTATAGTGTTTTACTTCATAAGCATTTAGTTGTATACTAGGGTGGAGTGAATCCGAGTGAAAAACAATTTTTTCTCGAATTTCAAAATCCGTTAGTGATCAAAAGTTGCGTATGGTATCAAAGAAATGCTACAAAAATTTTGAAATTTTTATGTTGACGTCTTCTGCCCTCTACCGGACGATTTAAGGACAAAATGGCTGCCAATTACTTCAGATGACTAAAAGTAAAGCATTTTATGTGACAGAAACACGGTTTTAGGCTCTAAATTAAGATTATAGGGTTCAAGGAATGCAATGGAATCAAAGACATATATGTAGTAGGGTGGAGTGAATCCGAGTGAAAAACAATTTTTTCTCGAATTTCAAAATCCGTTAGTGATCAAAAGTTGCGTATGGTATCAAAGAAATGCTACAAAAATTTTGAAATTTTTATGTTGACGTCTTCTGCCCTCTACCGGACGATTTAAGGACAAAATGGCTGCCAATTACTTCAGATGACTAAAAGTAAAGCATTTTATGTGACAGAAACACGGTTTTAGGCTCTAAATTAAGATTATAGGGTTCAAGGAATGCAATGGAATCAAAGACATATATGTAGCACTTCAAAAAATCAAAATGGCGGACAAAATGGCGGCCAGAATCTTAAAATGGCAATTGATGAAGTCATGTATGCAATGGAATCATGATTTCAGGGTCTGAGTCAACATTTTCGAGGTCAACAAATATGATGAAGCCAATGTCATTCAGGTAGCACTGCACGAAAACCAAAATGGCGGACAAAATGGCGTCCATATCCTGGAATTGGCTATTAGTGGAGTTCTGTATGTAATTATTTAGTATTGAAATCACGCTTTGTTTCATATGTTGGCATTATCTTTCTAGCTTCAAGTCTTGCGCGAACTAATCCATCTCTTGCATGCTGTCCAACAACCAGCAATGATGACTCTGTAACTGTCTTGACAGACCTCTCGACTGCTTGAGTATGGCATGGAAACTTTGGAAAGCGAAGTAAATCAATCGCGGAGTCGTCGGCATTGTGGATCAACTGTTCCAGGTCGTCATCATTTATGTCCTTCGTTAGAGGTGGCTCTGTCACTTCACATGACTGCCAGTCAATTAATTCTGTATAGTCGGCTGCATGAAAGTTCAAACTTGGGGGGTGAAATATGCGAATTCCTCTCTGAGGCTTCTTACTCGATCGCGCCTTCATTATTCTTCTGATTCCTAATTCTCGAATTGATTTCCTCTCATCCGTGATCATTGAAAGAAGTACATTTTCAGGATGAGCAAAGAAGGCGTTTCTCTGAATAACTGGATCAACTATTGACTTTAAATAATCAGGCAAGTATCGTGATTTGTTAGCAAGCATCCACAGATGCTTCGCACCATCTTTGCAGGAGGGTTTGGACTTTACTGCAAACCAAACAGGGGCGTAAACTTTCAAAACGAACTCAGTAATTGTCGAGAGACAGTTGCTTGGCTCTTTCGTGGCAACGTATAGGCGTAGTATTCTGTTAGCCAAAGTCAACCAACGAGACATTACTAGTTTTCCAGGACTTCGATGCAACAGTGCCTCATCGCATATACCACTAGATACAGCTTGAGACATGTCGTACAAGTATCTCTGGTCTGTACTGAGATCCTGCAGAACAGAGTCAGGTAGCACTTGTAAATCGCATTCAATTTGCTGGAATTTAACCATTGGCATGTTCTCACATCGTTGAACTTGTGTTCCAAGTTCGCCTGAAAAGCTTCGTGGTCCGGTAGTACTGCCATCAAGTTGCTCGAAGAGGTGACGTAACGGTAGCTCGTTGGTATGTAATAGGCATATGAACCAGTGGAGTGGACGCTTAAGATGTACTTCTAACAATCTGATAATACCACCCTTATGTCCTGTGTTGACAGCCGTTCCATCGCATCCCATGACAGCCAATAATTCCATGCTTATATTTCTTTCTTCGAAGAAATCCAGTATGGCCTGCTTTATACACTCAGCACTGCCACGCACTGGAGCAATATGTCCCAAATAGTTCGAGTCGGGTTCTTCAATCAATACTATGTGTTCTTCAATAACAGTCCTGCGATGTAACTTACCTCCAATATTTTCCTGCAGTAGAGTCTTGTCTTTTCTGCCGTCGAAGTATAGACCGCGAAGATCCGAAGAATGGCTTGCGGATTCCTGAAGCAAATCTTCACGCAGTCTTTTTCTTTCTCTTCGGAGTTTGGAACGGTCAATAACCTCAGATTTATCGCCAGTTGTTACTATTCCGAAATCTGTAAGTAGGCTCGAAGCAATGTCTGCTGCTGCTCTGTCAGATATTCCATATCTCTCTGACGCTTGTGCCGTGTTCGTCAGTCGTCGTCTTTGTTGTGAGTGTTGAGTTTTGGCGATTTTTTTGTCTTCCATTTCTTCCTTGCCTGCTGAAGATCCATTATCGGTTTCGTCACCTTCAAGGTTTTTGTCAGATGAATAATGTTCATCAAGCTCATCAACCGACCTTGATGTTGAAGCACCGCTTGATGTAAGTCGCATCGCTTCGTCCTTCTTTCGTTGTGCTCTAAGCATAAGTTTTTCTGTTTTCGGCCGGTCGATTGACCCTATCATCATTGTCCTTACAGTTCTTTGGTCTTTTAGAAATTGTCTTTCTTCCACCGGAATCTTTCCTTCTTTTGGACATCTACATGCGGCTGGATCTGAGCACTTGCAACTGGCAATGTCAAACAACGTATTTATTGCATGTTCTCTGAATTTTGCGACCTTCTGCTCGTAGTTGGCACTTCTTTTACATGCGGGGTATCGGATTAACTTTAGATACTGATCATGATGGATTCGCACAAGTTTAGTGATTCGATCTATCGTAACAGTCGGGACAGAGGCCCGTGTCCAAATTTCTTTCACTTTTTTTACTAGAACACTGACAATTTCGAATGCTTCGGGCTCTTTAACTGGGTGTTTACGTAAATCACGCCTTACCCATTGGTAGTCCTCAAGAAGATCTCGAATAGTTGGTAAGACATCTAGTTTCATTCGCTTTGCAACTCCAAATATTGGACAGATGCTCACTTTTCTCTTAAGTCTTAAGCGACTCTCAGCCATTTTGCTTCTACAGTTTGCTAAGAAAATGAAATTCTATCAGAATGTATTTAAAGAATACTACGAATACTACTAAGAATACATAATAGTTTAGGTCACGTCACGATGATGGAATTCTATCACTTTGGTTGACGTAAACATGAAATATTGCAGGCTAAATTGCCTGACAGTACTGAAAATCAATATGGCGTCCTAAAATCGTCCGGTAGAGGGCAGAAGACGTCAACATAAAAATTTCAAATTTTTTGTAGCAATTCTGTGATACCATACGCAACTTTTGATCGCTAACGGAATTTCAAATTCGGAAAAAATTTTTTTCACTCCACCCTAATATGTAGCACTTCAAAAAATCAAAATGGCGGACAAAATGGCGGCCAGAATCTTAAAATGGCAATTGATGAAGTCATGTATGCAATGGAATCATGATTTCAGGGTCTGAGTCAACATTTTCGAGGTCAACAAATATGATGAAGCCAATGTCATTCAGGTAGCACTGCACGAAAACCAAAATGGCGGACAAAATGGCGTCCATATCCTGGAATTGGCTATTAGTGGAGTTCTGTATGTAATTATTTAGTATTGAAATCACGCTTTGTTTCATATGTTGGCATTATCTTTCTAGCTTCAAGTCTTGCGCGAACTAATCCATCTCTTGCATGCTGTCCAACAACCAGCAATGATGACTCTGTAACTGTCTTGACAGACCTCTCGACTGCTTGAGTATGGCATGGAAACTTTGGAAAGCGAAGTAAATCAATCGCGGAGTCGTCGGCATTGTGGATCAACTGTTCCAGGTCGTCATCATTTATGTCCTTCGTTAGAGGTGGCTCTGTCACTTCACATGACTGCCAGTCAATTAATTCTGTATAGTCGGCTGCATGAAAGTTCAAACTTGGGGGGTGAAATATGCGAATTCCTCTCTGAGGCTTCTTACTCGATCGCGCCTTCATTATTCTTCTGATTCCTAATTCTCGAATTGATTTCCTCTCATCCGTGATCATTGAAAGAAGTACATTTTCAGGATGAGCAAAGAAGGCGTTTCTCTGAATAACTGGATCAACTATTGACTTTAAATAATCAGGCAAGTATCGTGATTTGTTAGCAAGCATCCACAGATGCTTCGCACCATCTTTGCAGGAGGGTTTGGACTTTACTGCAAACCAAACAGGGGCGTAAACTTTCAAAACGAACTCAGTAATTGTCGAGAGACAGTTGCTTGGCTCTTTCGTGGCAACGTATAGGCGTAGTATTCTGTTAGCCAAAGTCAACCAACGAGACATTACTAGTTTTCCAGGACTTCGATGCAACAGTGCCTCATCGCATATACCACTAGATACAGCTTGAGACATGTCGTACAAGTATCTCTGGTCTGTACTGAGATCCTGCAGAACAGAGTCAGGTAGCACTTGTAAATCGCATTCAATTTGCTGGAATTTAACCATTGGCATGTTCTCACATCGTTGAACTTGTGTTCCAAGTTCGCCTGAAAAGCTTCGTGGTCCGGTAGTACTGCCATCAAGTTGCTCGAAGAGGTGACGTAACGGTAGCTCGTTGGTATGTAATAGGCATATGAACCAGTGGAGTGGACGCTTAAGATGTACTTCTAACAATCTGATAATACCACCCTTATGTCCTGTGTTGACAGCCGTTCCATCGCATCCCATGACAGCCAATAATTCCATGCTTATATTTCTTTCTTCGAAGAAATCCAGTATGGCCTGCTTTATACACTCAGCACTGCCACGCACTGGAGCAATATGTCCCAAATAGTTCGAGTCGGGTTCTTCAATCAATACTATGTGTTCTTCAATAACAGTCCTGCGATGTAACTTACCTCCAATATTTTCCTGCAGTAGAGTCTTGTCTTTTCTGCCGTCGAAGTATAGACCGCGAAGATCCGAAGAATGGCTTGCGGATTCCTGAAGCAAATCTTCACGCAGTCTTTTTCTTTCTCTTCGGAGTTTGGAACGGTCAATAACCTCAGATTTATCGCCAGTTGTTACTATTCCGAAATCTGTAAGTAGGCTCGAAGCAATGTCTGCTGCTGCTCTGTCAGATATTCCATATCTCTCTGACGCTTGTGCCGTGTTCGTCAGTCGTCGTCTTTGTTGTGAGTGTTGAGTTTTGGCGATTTTTTTGTCTTCCATTTCTTCCTTGCCTGCTGAAGATCCATTATCGGTTTCGTCACCTTCAAGGTTTTTGTCAGATGAATAATGTTCATCAAGCTCATCAACCGACCTTGATGTTGAAGCACCGCTTGATGTAAGTCGCATCGCTTCGTCCTTCTTTCGTTGTGCTCTAAGCATAAGTTTTTCTGTTTTCGGCCGGTCGATTGACCCTATCATCATTGTCCTTACAGTTCTTTGGTCTTTTAGAAATTGTCTTTCTTCCACCGGAATCTTTCCTTCTTTTGGACATCTACATGCGGCTGGATCTGAGCACTTGCAACTGGCAATGTCAAACAACGTATTTATTGCATGTTCTCTGAATTTTGCGACCTTCTGCTCGTAGTTGGCACTTCTTTTACATGCGGGGTATCGGATTAACTTTAGATACTGATCATGATGGATTCGCACAAGTTTAGTGATTCGATCTATCGTAACAGTCGGGACAGAGGCCCGTGTCCAAATTTCTTTCACTTTTTTTACTAGAACACTGACAATTTCGAATGCTTCGGGCTCTTTAACTGGGTGTTTACGTAAATCACGCCTTACCCATTGGTAGTCCTCAAGAAGATCTCGAATAGTTGGTAAGACATCTAGTTTCATTCGCTTTGCAACTCCAAATATTGGACAGATGCTCACTTTTCTCTTAAGTCTTAAGCGACTCTCAGCCATTTTGCTTCTACAGTTTGCTAAGAAAATGAAATTCTATCAGAATGTATTTAAAGAATACTACGAATACTACTAAGAATACATAATAGTTTAGGTCACGTCACGATGATGGAATTCTATCACTTTGGTTGACGTAAACATGAAATATTGCAGGCTAAATTGCCTGACAGTACTGAAAATCAATATGGCGTCCTAAAATCGTCCGGTAGAGGGCAGAAGACGTCAACATAAAAATTTCAAATTTTTTGTAGCAATTCTGTGATACCATACGCAACTTTTGATCGCTAACGGAATTTCAAATTCGGAAAAAATTTTTTTCACTCCACCCTATTGTATACATCTCCTTGAATTTATATTTGCATAAGCTTAAGCTATGCTGATCATTTATTGGACTAAATTAAAAATTAGTAAATTATTGGCATTAAAAAAGAAAGAAACTCTACTATATATTGACTTGATCATTTGTTTTTACTAATTTTGTTTAGTTTGTGAACTGTTCAGCAATTGTAACTACCTTAGGCAAATAAACTGATTTTAAATACAGTGCATTCTCAGTTTTTAGCTAAGTTTCTCTGTGTCACAGTTGACAACGATAAACTTGGAGGGCCAGTGACCATCGAAGAGGCAGATATATTACTTGAACAGTTTAGCTCAAGGAATGCTCACTCTATTGACATCATCGACTGCTGCGATATCATTGACGAATTGCTACTTCGAAGGCTAACCAAGAACTTACCATACTAAGGACACCTCGGAAAATGATGCGCAATGCCAGCTTAGCCGACAGTGGTTTTGGAAGCCCTTCTGTATGGATCTCAGAGGCCTGTAGCAACAGTTTCATTGGGACCGGTATGGCATCTAAGTGTCTGGACATGGATTGTGCCAGTAGTAACTGTCCAAACATGATGCCAATAACAGCAACGACTGTTGGTCGACATGACAAATCCAACATATAAGGATGCTATAACAAGCCTGCCAAAGACAGCCACAATGGCTGGGTCGTAGACATACCATGCTGATGCAAGGTTCGGGTAAGAGGTGCTCTTTCAGTGAGGTCATGACGATAGTATCAGCCTGAATGAGGGCATTTTGGAGTCATCTGGCACAATAGATTGCCTTTAAGCCGGAGCTGTGATTGTTATTAAAATTGGACAAATTTTTGTAAATTTGCATTCCTTTACTGCAGTAAAATGACTTTCAAAATTGTTTTGATTTCTATGAATTAGTAGTTACATATCTATGGCCGTGGAGGGTAGGAGGGTGAGAGAGAGAGACTTACTCTCTGTAATTGACAATTTTAATCGCTCCGAATAAGAGCCGAATCATTATTTTCGCTTGGCGAGAAGAGCATTAACTAGTTTTTGGAGAGAGAGCGAGAGAGACGTGTAAAATGTTGGTGTTTAACAGCTGAATTTTTAATAGTGTTTAGCGGAAGAGAGGGGTAATATGAAACCAAAATCTTTAAAGTCAATGCAAGGAAGGTTAGAAAACCGAGTCGTTTGGTCGTTTCACCAAACGGCGAACCCATGCTGTATACACAGCGGTAAGTAAGTATGAAAATGCAAATCTTATACAGTTGATGAGTTGTGTAGAGTCGGCGTCGTGGCCAGGAATGAATGAAGTAGCATCACGCGTTTCGATGGAAATGCTTAAACTTCTATTCGCAAGATGCCACTTTAGAAGTTATCGCAAATTTTTAAGGTGTAAGAGCTCGTTACAACACGTGAAAAATGTAGAACACGAAATCATTGTGATATTTGTAAGCTTGGCTTACTGTACAAGACTTTGTCGTATTTTCACTCACTTTTCATGTTGCCATACCACGAGAGCTCGGTTGAATGAGGGAGGGGTTTTCCCCCTAGCCCGCCCGCCTACCCTATACGCTATAGACCAAAGTGGCAGTGCCACTTTGACACAGGCTTTATAAAATTTTAAAAACAGCAGGTTTACGCTCTGTAGAAGATGGAATCATCACACGGAAATGCATGTCGCAATAAACATGTGCTTAATCAGTTAATATTTTTCCGATTATAGGATTGAGAGGTAAGCTGGCTCGAATGAAGGCATGAAATTCCAAGTTTTGTCGGTCATTGCCTGAAATTGTGGGCGTGTTTCTTTAGCAGCAGCTGCAGCTGCTGCCACTGCCGAACGTCATACTTTGAATCTAAGAGAGAGAGAATTAAGGTCACCTTCGTGGCTTTCCATGCATGTCATTGCCACAACTCTGAGAATATTCGCAATCGACGGTTTTTTCTCACACAGCAAACGTGTTACTCGATAAAAAGTTAAATTATCAAAAATTCACTACACGAGCTTTATTTATCGTGTTTTAATGCCCAAGAAACAGCGCATTTTTACTGTCCATTGTCATCGTTTGCATGGTTGCTGAGCTTCAATATACAGTATGAGCTGAGGGAATGACCATGCTTACATGCCACATGTGAAATGGACATATATGCACACATTGAGTTGAAAGTTTAAGCAAAGACCATGTGTAATTTCAATGCTTCGATAACAGCCTCGCTAGCTGCCACCACAGACGCGTGAGGTTCAAAGTACATTAGAGTGGTCATAATAAGTCGACCGAGAGACCAAAGTGCTACATGCCACATGCACAAACTTGGACATTGTGATCTCCGTGAATTGATCGTTTAAACAATGGCACTGCAACTCTATAATTTCATCGGTTTGATAACAGCTTTGGCTACAAGCAGCAACAGGCCTGACATTCTGACGGCCTGTTAAGTAAATAAGTAAGTGTGTTTATCGCAGCATCTAGCGGTAGCTGTGAACTATGAGAGCAGCATTGATTCTGACAGCTTGTTTATAGCAGCTTCCAGCGGCGGTTGAAGACTATGCATTAGCATCTAATTGAAATGGTTGAGCATGCGAAACTTTACTCTCAATTTGCTTGCAGCCGCTTACACAAATTTTCATTAAATTTTAAAGCTATACCAGGTGTGAGAGATTGTAGCAACACATGCATTATCAGCAGCATGCTTGTGAACCGTTGGTTTTTTCATTATCAGGAGTTGTAAGCCACTGATTTTCATTTTCTGGAGTTGAGAACTTTTGATTCATAACTTTCAGAGCTGTGAACAGAGTTGAGAACCTTAGGTTCTCAGCTTTGTGAGTTGAGAACAGAGTTGAGAACAGAGTTGAGAACCTTAGATTCTCAGCTTTCTGAGTTGAGAACAGAGTTGAGAACCTTAGGTTCTCAGCTTTGTGAGTTGAGAACAGAGTTGAGAACCTTAGATTCTCAGCTTTGTGAGTTGAGAACAGAGTTGAGAACCTTAGATTCTCAGCTTTGTGAGTTGAGAACAGAGTTGAGAACATATATGTTCTCAGCTTTCTGAGTTGAGAACCTTAGATTCTCAGCTTTCTGAGTTGAGAACAGAGATGAGAACCTTATGTTCTCAGCTTTCTGGAGATGTGAGGCACAGTCAAAATTTGGAGATACAAGTTTAACTTTTTATCGAGTAACACGTTTGCTGTGTGAGAAAAAACCGTCGATTGCGAATATTCTCAGAGTTGTGGCAATGACATGCATGGAAAGCCACGAAGGTGACCTTAATTCTCTCTCTCTTAGATTCAAAGTATGACGTTCGGCAGTGGCAGCAGCTGCAGCTGCTGCTAAAGAAACACGCCCACAATTTCAGGCAATGACCGACAAAACTTGGAATTTCATGCCTTCATTCGTGCCAGCTTACATCTCAATCCTATAATCGGAAAAATATTAACTGATTAAGCACATGTTTATTGCGACATGCATTTCCGTGTGATGATTCCATCTTCTACAGAGCGTAAACGTGCTGTTTTTAAAATTTTATAATGCCTGTGTCAAAGTGGCACTGCCACTTTGGTCTATAGCGTAGGCCTATAGGGTAGGCGGGCGGGCTAGGGGGAAAACCCCTCCCTCATTCAACCGAGCTCTCGTGGTATGGCAACATGAAAAGTGTGTGAAAATACGACAAAGTCTTGTACTGTCAGCCAAGCTTACAAATATCACAATGATTTCGTGTTCTACATTTTTCACGTGTTGTAACGAGCTCTTACACCTTAAAAATTTGCGATAACTTCTAAAGTGGCATCTTGCGAATAGAAGTTTAAGCATTTCCATCGAAACGCGTGATGCTACTTCATTCATTCCTGGCCACGACGCAGACTCTACACAACTCATCAACTGTATAAGATTTGCATTTTCATACTTACTTACCGCTGTGTATACAGCATGGGTTCGCCGTTTGGTGAAACGACCAAACGACTCGGTTTTCTAACCTTCCTTGCATTGACTTTAAAGATTTTGGTTTCATATTACCCCTCTCTTCCGCTAAACACTATTAAAAATTCAGCTGTTAAACACCAACATTTTACACGTCTCTCTTGCTCTCTCTCCAAAAACTATTTAATGCTCTTCTCGCCAAGCGAAAATAATGATTCGGCTCTTATTCGGGGCGATTAAAATTGACAATTACAGAGAGTAAGTCTCTCTCTCTCACCCTCCTACCCTCCACAGCCCCTCTCACAAAATTCTTCGCTTCATCTCTCTCTTTCTAACGCTCTCTCTCTCGCTCTCTTTCAATCTAATACCGTAAGAGGTAAACCATAATGAATAATCGTGTACACTTGAGAGCTTTGCAGTCTGTAAGCGAGCTATTAAAAAACAGGTTTCGTCTGGTAATGGAGATTGTAGAGAGAAACTCTGCCTATCTCCATGCCTCTTTCATTCTCGCTCTCTCAATATCGCTGTGTCCATGCCCCTGTAAATGTCACCTGCTATCCAAAATTAACCAAGTGGGGTTTTTCCATGACTCTAGAATT
Organism: Aporrectodea caliginosa; assembly: GCA_020284085.1. Taxonomy (NCBI): domain Eukaryota; kingdom Metazoa; phylum Annelida; class Clitellata; order Crassiclitellata; family Lumbricidae; genus Aporrectodea; species Aporrectodea caliginosa. The sequence continues at coordinate 329,356 of JACEVL010000941.1, forward strand.
TCAATGAATTTGAGATTTTTCAGAATTATGAACCATTTGTGGAATGCATTACACAACTAAAAACATTTGATTGCCTGCCAACTGTCGTAAAAGAGCACTATGCATGGTCTCAAAACACCTCTCCATACAACAGCTCAAACCCTCGGTTCGCTAAATAAACTCTCAACTTAAGTCTCCAAGCTGTATAGAAAATTATAAGTCTGTTAAGTAAATACACACATTCTAAATGACGCACGTCTACAATTGGCAGGTTTGCTCTACAAACTCGCAATATTCTACTGTGAAGCTCGCTTTGAGTGTGAGTTTTAGGTGTCTGAAATGTAAAAGTTGTAAAACCACCAGGTCAGAAATATAAGCCGCGCATCTCTCTCGCTCACACGCTACTTGTCTGCCAAAAGCGCTTCGCTCCCTCTCTCACTCTCGCTCCCTCTCTCTCTCTCTCCCCTCCAGCTCTGCCAAACGCCTCTCTCCATCTCTCTCTCTCTCGCTCCCTCCCTCTCTCTCTCCCTCCAGCTCTGCCAAACCGCCTCTCTCCCTCTCTCTCTATCGCCCCCTCCATCTCTCTCTCCCTCCAGCTCTGCCAAAACACCTCTCTCCTTCTCTCTCTCTCTCTCGCTCATGCGCCATCTGTAAAAGACACTTACAATCCGAAACTGAACCGAGAATTTCAATGAAACTGAGATTTCAGTTTAACTTTTCTCAGATTTAAGTTCATTTTGTTGAAAGATTTGCATAACTAAATGCATGAGCTGTAGGAGAATGCAATAGAGCAAAGACACCTGAGTGCTTTGCAAAAGTTGAATACCATGCTAAATTCAGTTTAGGCGATGATTGTGCAAGTGTAAAAGGGCCTAAGGATAATGAATATTCAATAAGGGTTGGTCATCCTTGTAAAACAAGGTAAGCCCAACGAATGTCTTGCTGTCTAAGAGTAAAAGGTTGTCGCTCTAATTCAAGGCAAGCGCACAAAAACATTGCAATTTGTGCCTATTGAATAATAAATTGGCCTTAGTCAGCCATGAAAAACAAGGCGAGCCCAAAGAATGGCTGCCTAAGAGTAAAATGCTGTTGTGCCTCAAAAGGGTGCAAGTACTAAATATTCAACGCTAAATGGTCAGGCAAGAGCTGTAATGGCATGCAAGCGCAAACACTGGCTGCCTTGGCTTCCACACTAAGTGCTTGCGCGCCTTGCTGGGTGACGAAGATGGAGTTGCAAGGTTTGTAGTTGTAGGCTTGAGCCTAAAATGTGTGCGTGCCTAAGAGAAAATGGCTGTATGGTCCAAAAGAATTGAGTGCTTGCGTATAATGGCCTCTACCATTAAAGTTGACCTAAGTGTAAATTGCTATACGCCAAACAATGCACATGTAAAAGAAAGCAAGTGCAGCTACGAGAGTAAAGCCTAGCCATGTTGGACTCCAAGCTTAAATGTGAGCTATGTGAAAATGGCCAAAACAATGGCAGCTTGATTGTAGTAAGAAAAGTTGTAAAAATGGGCGCCTTGCAATGCTTGAGCAAAGATGGATGATGAGTAAAAATTGAGTGCTATACATGCAAGAATTGGTAGCTTGCTTGTATAAAAATTGGCTGCACGCATATGCGTGTGAAAGGCCCAAATAGAATGCCCAGCATGCAAATAATGAATATTCAATGAGCTTTGCTAAGGCGTGTAGAGTGAAAGAAGAGTGGAGGGGAGGGGTAGGGGCACACGCACGCCCCACCCAAGAAGAGGGACCCTTGCCCAAATTTAATGGGTGTCTGTTTTTAGCGGAGGCCGTGGTCGTTTGACCTTTGACCCTGTATTCGTACCCAAACTGATGTCCAAAACGGGAGTGTAAAAGTGGGTGGGGTATAAATTGAGGTCCAAAACGGGAGTGTAAATGTGGGTGGGGTATAAATTGAGGTCAAACGGGGTATTCATAACTACTGACGGTTAAGTAAAAGCCTTCAGAAAGCTGCAAGACTAAGAGTAAGGCTGTAGGTTTCTAAAACATTTTTACACATAACAGGTTGCAATTTAACGCTTGCATAGAACTCAAGGAGACCCAATTGACTCGCATTATAAGCGCAAACGACGTATTGGCATATTGCAGCCAGTTCCTAGCTAAGGTAAACAGGAGAGTCGGAATATCACTTATGCAGGTGCACGTTCCTTAAAAGAAAGGACTGCAGAATACAATAGCACATAACAATCATAAAAAAGAAGTCCGCGAAATGAATAGGTGTTCAATAGACAACTACTTTGTGGCAATATATAAAATGAGGAATTCTACAAACCAAGATGTAACTAATAAACAAAACAGCACTAGTCTCGCACTTGGTATTGAAATGCATTTCATAAAGTTTCATGCGCAGTACTTAATAAATAAATACGAGACATGAGACATGATTCATTCCTCTAATATATTATTTTCTAACTATAGGCCACGTGTGGGACAAATACAAGAACAACTGTAGGGAGAAAAGACCAGAGAGGAAATGCCCTGGGAATAATGACGATGGGAAATGTCCGTGGGTAGGCCTAGGCCTAATATTCCGGGGGAAGATGTCCGGAAACCGCGAACAATAGTAAAACGTTAAAATATTTTTAAAATTAGTAGCCTGGCTAACAGTTGCTTCCTCAGACATATTTCCATCTGTGATTATCAAATAAAGTGAAAGAAACCAATGAATTAACCTCCATTTTGTGCTGACAAAACGTCTTTCCCATGGCAACGATCTTGATAATATCCTGGAAAAAAGTGAGATAGTAAGATTAAGCATACACATTCCTTCTGGGATTTACACGTTTGCAATGTAATTAAACGTGATATACATGTAGATTACATAAATCTTTGTAAAGACGCAAAGAGAGCGATGGAACGAAAGACGGATGAAGGAATGGTCTGATGGGAGGAATGATGGATGGGTTTGTCGGTGAATAAATCAGTGTATGGCGGTGGGTAGAGTAAGACTTGGTACGTTTCATGTACAAGCTGAGACGACAAGGTAAAAGTCATCAAACATCTGTGAGGTGAAATAAACCAATATCTGAATGGACGAAGCATATACTACAACTAATTAAGACAGCTAATATTATCAGCAACAGGTATGTTTTTCAATATTTTGAAACCTGAGTGGCTGAGTCGTTCCTGAAACCTTCGTAACTTAATTAGGCCTATGATTACGGTCATATTATAGAGAACGATGTATTGTAGCTCACAAAGATTTAATAGCTGTAATACCTGAACGGTGACACCAACCATACACCACAACGCCGTCTTGGCCAATTTGACGACTATTTATAATAGGTTCTCCCAAAAACCGTGCTGTAGTCTTGCGATCAGGCAATGTTCTCAGACGGTTAGTTACTGTGCAGAGACCTTTAGCGAGTCCTTTGCTCAGAATATTGCACAGAGCCATCGATGTTCTCGTGTTCTGTCGTATGTTCGTGTGCACTTCTGAACGTTGGAAGGAGGGCAATTGTATTGTATTGTATTTGATCATATATAAAGCGCTTCTCACAGCATAAGCCTTTCAGAAGCGCTTCCAGTGCGAGGTACTCTGAGAGAAAAGGGAGGTTTTAAGGTGAGAGAAAGTGGTAGAGATGCCACCAGGGAGAATGGTAGAGCGCAGAGAAGAAGGAAGGGCAATATCGAGGTACAGTTGCACTGTATTGTATTATATTCGGATGACACGTGACAGTAATCTAATCTAATTCGATGCAAATGCTTTAAAAACGTCCCTTTCTAAATACACTCTGCGTCAATGGTTCGTTTAGAAATGAACTCGTATACTCAACAATCCAAATCCGATCGAATAATCCAAGAAAGAACCGAGAATTTAGATAGATCAAATGTCTCAGTATGTAGGCCTATGTCTTCAGATGCGTCTCCTCATGTTGACAAAGCTATTCACTAATCTAGCGACTTCTATAGCGCCGTTATCATAGTGCATAAGTCATCACTCTATAGTCTAGTCACTTCAGGTAAAAACTTATAGACTTAAAGGTAGTAGGTAGTGATCCGTTGGACAAACGCGGTCGGAATCGGATCGGTAAGAGAAATAGTAATAGTTTCAGTTTAACGACACTGTCGCCCTGCTCCTTTATCCAGGCTTGGGACTGGCACTGACAGAGTGCAATCAGTGGCAAAGTTTTCAGAGAAATACAACATATAGCGCCAAATAAAAACACACAAACAGTCTGTAATCGACTGACAGTGTCTTGTATGTGTTATTGTAATGCCTTAGTGTTACTTTACTGCAAATATATAAAATTCACCTATTTTGAGAGGTAAGCTTAGTTTAAAAAGTCGTTATATTACAGGCTTTTGCTACACTTATACATCCATATTTACTGACTGACTTACTTACATACGTATTTATACATATACATCCATCCATACATTTCAAACATTCACCCATGAATACACACATTCATACATAAATAAATAAATACACGCATACTAACATATAAATTATAGACTACATAAGCACATACATATTTGCATAGGCTACTATCGTCCATTGCCAACGCCTACATGCATGCGTATAATAGGCCTACACACAACGGTCCTAAATGCCGCCGCCAGATTAATAGCACGCCTACCACGGTAGGCCTACTCTCACATTTCTACTTTCATGTTTGAACAACTGCATTGGCTTCCTCTCTCTGCTCGCATTAAATTCAAAATCCTCATTCTAGTCTTCAAGGCACAAAGGGGACTTGCCCCAAAATATTTAGCTGATGTATTACTCCGGCCTCTTTCAGCCTCCTCCCATCGACCACTACGCTCATCAAACAGACTTGAGCTTCTAGTTCCTCATACTATAACAGGTATGGCTCAGTCCCGGTCCTTTACCTCAATTGGTCCCTCTCTTTGGAATGCGCTGTCTCCATCTACTCGCTCTCGAATTCTAGCTAGTAACCTCTCTTCCACCTTTGCTTTTCTCAAAACCTGTTTCTTCTCTTTGGCCTTGCGCACTGGGAGCGCCTCTGAATGGTTCACCCTATGAGAGGCGCTTTATAAATGTTTGAATACAATACAATACAAACGTAGGCCTAGTTACAAACTCTACAGCTCCTTAAGTTACTAATTAGGCCTTGATCACAGGAATACTCCAGAATACTGTCTGATCCCTAAATTTCGCAAAGCTCGTTAACGAAAAACTGTCATCGATTCCTGCATTGTTTGTGTGACCATCCTGTGCAAATAAATCACAACAATGATCTTAAACTCCAAATTTCTAAAGCGTTACTCTAAAGCCACGTATACAGAGCCCCAGCTTATTCAAGAGCGTCGTGTCAGATACGATATCTGCCATGCCATGAGTTCTACTAGAACTCCGTCTTTGCAATGAAAACATTCCTCGCGACGAACGCAGTTCCCGCAAGTGAACAAGTGAACTAATTTCGTGTTGGGCGATGCCCTGGGGGTTTGAGGGGGTGGGGGTGGCGTGCAAGGGAAATGACGGTAACTAACTTACGATCGACGTTGAAACGTTGGCGCCGCAGGGAATCACGTGATCGACGATTCATAATTCCCACAGATTGACTTATATCCGGCCACAGAACAACATCGGCTGACTGCGCTTGCGTCGGGATGATTATTGTGTGTATGTATGTATGTATGTATGTATGTATGTATGTATGTATGTATGTATGTATGTATGTATGTATGTATGTATGTATGTATGTATGTGTGTGTGTATGTGTGTATGTATGCATTTATTTGTGTACATGCAACTATGTGTATAACTGTATATATATATATAGGCTTACCTATGCATGCATGTATGCATTTATGAATTTGTTTCAATCAATCAATAATAAATCAATCCTTTTATTGTTTTAAGAGAATAGTTTACAAGACTAGTAGTGATCCAGAATAATCATTAATCACCGATCATAAGTTTGGAAATTTAAAGCAAACAGATCACATGATTATCTTATTAACTTTTTAGGGAAACAATCGGGTACCCAGAAGGGACTAAAGTCCCGTTAAGTTAGGGATACCCGTGTAGGCCTACCATATTAGCAGAGGGATGACGGTTGAGTATACATAAAATGTCAGAAAAAGAAATAAGAATAACTAGCTTAACTAACAGAACTTAACTAGGTCACTTAACTAATTGTGGTTAGAATAATTAGTTACCAAAATTAGATAACGCATTGACTATTGTCAAGGAGGTAGGTTCTGATCTCTTGTTTAAACAGGGCAAGATTCTGGAGATTGAGCAATGACTTCAGTAGGTTATTCCGGGGAGAAAGACCAGAGCATCTTATGGTAAAATGCTCTGGTACTTCTGCCGGGAATTTTATGACTAAATGGATATAACGGTGTGCATGTACGATTGTATGCATGATTGTATACATATGACTGTACAGTATGTATGCATGTATTTGTGTATGTATGTTCATATGTATAGGCTACATGTATGTCTGTATGCGTGAATGGATCTGTTTCAACCTAAGGCTTATAATAGTCTGTAAAATATTGAAATATAGCCAACTATAGTACATAAAACATGTATGAATCTATGTATGTGACTATGAAATGATTATGAAATTTCATCATCTGCACATATTATTCAACTAGGATGTAAGTGCAAAATCACTACAATTTTCGCCCTATAGGCCGACCGATTTTAACCTCCCAGCCAAAAACGAGAAAAACTATATACCAAGAGCTCTAGGAAATAGCAATCAAATTTCTGATGAGAACAATGATAGCAACAAACTCTGATCTTCTATTTCATGTAACCTGTACCTGGTCGCGGTGTGGCATCCAGAATGGTTAATAAACGTAGATAAATGCATACCAAAAGTGAAAACTGTTCTTTGAGGGACGAGCTTTTTCTGCTGTTGGACGTAGATTTCAAAATCTCTCCTTGCACCTGCTTGCACTGTTCAACCTCTTATATCGATCTCAACTTGAAACAACCTCCGATATCCAGCTTATCCACCGCAGATTGCCTCTTTGTCTCAATGTACTGATTTTCAGGGCATCCACCTGATTAGGCCTACGACTTGACTTAAGTAAGTAAGCCATTTATTGACAGAGCATCAAATACCATAAGATCACAAGATCACAGTAATCAGTACAAATTCAAGAAAAAATTCCAGTAGATGAAAGCGCAAGACTTTGGTGCACCCTCGGTTCAACTGTCGTGCATTAGAGGCCGGCCCCATAGCCCTGCCAGAATAGTTCACTGGCATTAGGTGGAACCCGTATGGACAGTAAACAGTCCCATATGGAATATAGTTCCTGTATTGGCTCAATATGGGCATGCTAGCAGAGTTATTATTGTGTTAGTCCGTATTTGTAATTATAATCATTACTCCAAACTTCTAAAGCGTTACTTTAAAGCTTCGAGCAAAGCACCAGCTTATTCACGAGCGCTGTACTGTAGTATGTATGTACATAAATATTATACGTATGAATGCATGCATGTAAGTGAATAATTATGTATGCATTTACGTCTCTGTATACTTATATGGCGCCCTAAGGAGATCTCGGATATGTCAAAATAGTGTCATCAATCCTGCTCTGATAACTCTGATAACTCGAACGGGGGAGTGAGAACTCTTTCTTCCCGAATGTCAATAAACACACCCATAATGGTGTTTGTGTGTCGAAGTATATGTGGGTGCGTCGAAGCGATAAACTTTCAATCCTCATCTATGTATAAAGCTTATCCAACAGGGTTAACAGTCTATGAGGATTGAATAGCAGCTGAGTGGATCTTTGACGGATCCATAAAAATGTTTACTGAAATCACGGATGAGTAAAGTCAGTCGTTTATGCTATTGGGAAAACAAGGCAAAGCATACAACAAGACTGGCTCCATCTGGAATGTTCTCTACAACCCGAAGCACTAGGATTCGAGTATATAGTAACCAATAATTTGTAATTGTAACATTTATATAGCGCCGCTCTTAAATCAGCAGCGCTCTCGACCTGCGTCGATATCGGAAGTTTCATTACAGCAAATAAAAAGCTAATGTGATTTCTAGGTAGGCCTATGTATGCACGAATAAGATATTATGATCATCGTGGTGATCTTTTGATGCTATGATCGATCATCCGGATGATCTACGAAGCGTTCGTGACAATAATGCACATTTCATCTGTCTATTTATAGCAAAATGCACACATACACTTTTCCAAACAACAGATTCGTGTGCATGCATGTGTAGTTGTGTACGCGCCTTCGTGAGTTTCTTGTAAGGCGCTATATAAATGGCCATATACATACTTACGGATATGTACCTACTGATGCGCGAGTATGTGTGAAAGCTATGCTATGTAGGGCGATGTAGCAGCTATATTGAACTGATGATAGATTTCGACAACTGCAAAGGTCCATTTCTTAAGGCAAGGGCCCTGCCTTGACATATAAAGACCATTCAGTCTTAGAGTATGGCAGGATCTTTTAAATACCCACACAAATGAACACTTTATTACGCCCGAAGCTACGAAGCTAGGAAGAAACAAATTAAACGTCACAGCAGAACAACTTAGGCCTACATGCGAAATGCTGTAGAAACATGAAGCCAAACGCACAAACTGCTCAAATGTTTGTGTCATTCAAGACATTATCTTAAGACGCACATATTGGCTGTGGCCGACAACCAGACATTAAACTTAATAAACTGCCCTTTCAAGTAAACAGGAAAAATTGTCTGAGAGCGGCCATAATGAATATAGTCTGACATGAAATAATATTATGCATACAAGTGTGATAAATAAAATATACGCTGCCATGGCGCCTGTTTATAACTCACATTAGCCTACATGCAAGAATGTTGCTTTAAGATGAGAAGCTGCTTTCGGCGATGTTGTTATTGACGCCGAAGACGACACTTGATGATTCTGCATTCCTCCCGCGGTTCCACCTTCCCTCCTCCTCCTCTTAAATCTGCCCTTCCTATATCCCCCGATGAGAGCACGATATGAGCTGTGTTTGTACTGGACAAATTCCCAGTTGGGTGCAATCGGTTTAACGGACGTCAGACGGTGATGTACGAGGTATGCGACACAGGGGGCGATGCACCCGATCAGAGGTCGAATCGTGTGGCGAGAGGAGAACCACCGACGTCTCTGCTGGTGAATGCGTTCAATCAAAGACTGTGTATGACTCACAGTCAACAGATCTCTTATTAGTTCGTGTGTGGGGAGATCCTTCGCGTGAGGCGCTATATATTTTTAACAGTATACGATGCAACTTCTTGTATTCTGTTGTCCAGACTTCATCGTAGACGTGTAACAGGTGGGCTCTTGTATTGCTAATTCTTTCATACTACTACTGCTACTGCTACTGCTACTGACTTACTACTACTACTACTACTACTACTACTACTACTACTACTACTACTACTACTACTACTACTACTACTGCTACTGCTACTGCTACTACTACTACTACTACTACCACTACCACTACCACTACCACTACCACTACCACTACCACTACCACTACCACTACCACTACACTACCACTACCACTACCACCACCACCACCACCACTACCACTGTAACCATCCAGGGTTTCAATACATTCACTTTGTGCGACAAATTCTCCACCTATGAAAACATGCCTAGTCTTTGGAATCCTGAGGAGTTTATATCAACCCAGGGTAAGAAATATATTATTAATATAGACCACGAACACGACGCTAAGATGTGAACCAGAGATCAATGCGAGGACCGTGCCGTGAAGTAAGTTCACCAAACCGTTCTGTGCAGATTTCAACAACAGTTCTCCACATGGAGGTAAGTTCAGTCCGTAAGTTCACCTCTTCGAAGGCAGAAGACGAAGCCCCAACCTCAATAACTACGACTGTCCTGACTATGCCACTCGGCAAAGATCTAACACTTCTTGCCGAGCTAAGTCATTACTATAATATATACAGACCCTTGACGCCTTGAAATCAACGGACGTCAACGATATATCGACACCTGTCTCTTGCACAACGATAGGAGACACATTTTCCACCGATAAAAACTTCCCTAGTCTTTGGAACCCTGAGGAGTTTATATCAACCCTGGGTAAAAAATTTAATATGCTATTAATGCAGACCAACACCAGAATCGCGGCACTGTTCCCATCATGCGACAGTGCAGCATAGCTTAGATATTAGTGCATCTAACGCTGCTTATACGTGACATATTCATAAATAACTGAAGACCTGAACGCCATGTTTTCCGTAAAACAGCGTTAAAGTATATGCGTAGTAGTAGGCCTATGTTTTACACATACATGTACATTGTACAAGCACACACCTACTCACACACATACACACACTACACACACCTACACACCAACACACACATACACACCTACACACCAACACACACATACACACACAAACACACACACAATACATATAGTTTAAAACTGCCGGTTTATAATATCTATGCCGCAAAGTGAAGGAAGATAGAGCCGGGAATGCAGTGTCGTTGCATATAACTATTTTAGTAACTGAGTAATCCAAATAGGCTGTGTGATGTGCCAGACTCTTAAAGTCACCAAGTCATAAACACAGAAACGGGTTTATGGGGACATTTCGAAACGACGAAACGAGCACGAATCTGAGCGCTCTTTATGTGACTCAAGGGCATAATTTTTATGATGACCAGGGTGACGTCCGCCCGAAATTTTAGTCCCGTATAATGTTGATTATGTACCGACTCATGTCCCAATAAACCGACAATTTAAAACTAATATACATATTCATATAATTATATATACATAGGCTATGCACTGTATATATATATAACCATATGACCATTTCCTATATATATATATATATATATATATATACATACACATATATATATATACATGTACATGTAGGCTATATTGTAAGCAATATATATATATATATGCATATATATTATTGGAAATGGCATAGATGTTGAGCGTTGCTATGGATTCGGTGGCATATATTAGCTGCCAGACGTTTTCGGTCGGCTGCGTTTGTCAAATTATCGCATGGAGATTTTCTTATTAAAAGGCGGCGTTTGCGGTTTTTCCTTTGGCGTCACAGAGTCTCGTAATGGTCGAACTGCGTCAATGACATCACGGGCAAAGTCATATTTTGCCGCCAACGCATCTGAACTAAGGAAAGATGAGTAAAAAAGGCACACAGATAAACAGACAGTCAGACAGAGAAGCAGACAGACAGAGAGGCAGACAGACATACAGACAGGCAGGCAGACAGACATACAGACAGGCAGACAGACAGATGACATAGATATATAGATGGATAGACAAATAGGTAAACACGCAGGATCCAGAAAGACAGACAGATAGAAGGACGGTCAGACGGATTTACAGATAGTCAGAAATGCCGAAGACGGACAACCTCAGACAGTTGGACTGACATACAGATCGAGTTGAGAGACAGCCATATAAAGACACAGACAGGTAGACAGGTAGACAAGAAGACATAGTCAGACTGGGATAAGACAGACAGAGGTCAAAGAGAAGAAAGACTGAAAGACAGACATCAGGTAATACGATGGGGTAAAGCCAGAGAGGGAGAGAGACAGACACAGAGAGACAGAGACAGGTAGACAGACAGATAGAGACACAGAGACAGACAGACACAGACAGAGACATATAGAGAGCAGGATCACATGAGGTAAAAGGACAAGAGTGGTCATCGGACTGTTTCAGAAACGATGATCACTGGAGCGATGGAGCAGATAATCGAGGAATCGAACCCGCCGCACTCAGACCAAAACAACGCCTCTTCAGTGGCGTCAGCAGCATCATCAACAGCATCAGCAGCCGCAGAATCCTTCCGGTGGAATTACCCGATATACTGCAGCCGCCTCGTCGTTCTGCTTCCCTCACTACAAAACTCATTAATTCCAAACACATCAGTAATGACTGTCTGCCTGACAGTCTCTCTCTCTCTTTTTTCATTCATTTATCCATCCATCCACTCTATCTCATCCCATCTTCCATGTCTCCATCCATCCATCATCCATCCATCCATCCATCCATCCATCATCCATCCATCCATCCATCCATCCATCCATCATCCATCCATCCATCCATCCATCCATCCATCCATCCATCCATCCATCCATCCATCCATCCATCCATCCATCCATCCATCCATCCATCCATCCATCCATCCATCCATCCATCCATCCATCCATCCATCCATCCATCCATCCATCCATCCATCCATCCATCCATCCATCCATCCATCCATCCATCCATCCATCCATCCATCCATCCATCCATCCATCCATCCATCCATCGATCATCCATATTAATCATCCCATCAATCCATAAATCAAATCAGTCAAATCCATCGATCAGATCAATCATCCATCCATCCATCCATCCATCCGTCCATCCATCCATCCATCCATCCATCCGTCATCATCCATCCATCCATCCATCCATCCATCCATCCATCGTCAGCATAGGTCTATATTCTTTCTGTTTCCATGTATAGTCTATTTAGTAAAGCAACTGGTCAGTTACTTTACATGCCTTATTCACCAGGGGCGATATTCATGGGACATGACTAACTCCTATTCACAGCTTAAATCTGGCCTACGCGGGAGTAGCGGGTTAACTCGGTATTCATGAGACAGGTGCAACGCTCTACGCTGCGAATAAGGCTACACCGAGTCGGAGGTAGGAGTAAGTCCTCTATTCACAGCTTAAAGGCGATAAACACAATGGCGGCCGTCGTAATTCGTTGCATTCGACGACGTTTTAGACATCAATAAGTGTTAAAGAGAATCTGTAATTAACTCGTTTCGTTCGCCAATGTCGAACTGTAAATTGCCTTTCATTTCGCCGTCACCAAATTTTAAAATTTGACGAGATGTCTTACAATGTTGCATTCGAAGTGCCGCGTATTTCCGTTAGACTTTGATGATCTGTCCCAACTTCACCGTAAACTTCAAAATCTTTTCACTCTTCCTTGTCATTTTCTTACTGTACCTTTGCTGCTAACGTTCACTCTCATATTTAGACCTACTGTAACAAAAACGCCTCTTAATTTTAAATTTATATTAAATAAGATTTGTTTTAGTCTACCGCCGTCTTTCAATTTTTATTTGTTTACATTGTCCTCGCAACCGTGAAATTCGATGTTCCGACCTCCTCACAATTATTACTAGCCTATACATTATTTTCCCTCTGTTTTATTTACATTCTATTTCGATGCAAATGCTGCGCGTTTGGTAGTGGGATAATAAAGTCTAGACTTACTTGCATACTTACTTTACTTTTCGTCGGTATAGGCCCCTAACGATTGCAGATGTGCGCATGCGCGATCAACGATAACCACTCAAATATTGGGAAAACCCAGCGTCAGCGCACTTTACGCCCAGAGTAACTAATCGGCCGTCTACTCCTGTTCTATGAATACCGACGACGACTAAGTTTTATTCAGGGAATAGTTATTCCTGGAGTAGGCGCTACTCCCGAATAGCTTACTCCTATCTTCATGAATATCGCCCCAGTAGTCCTGACACTAGAGGATTTTTGGCTTAAGCAATTCAAGGGATCCAAACGGTCGTATGTGTGATATAGCCTAATGATGCTGTCACATGTCGAATAATTAAAAAAAATCATCAAATGAAAAAAAACAGAAGGAAAGGGTTATCTCGAAATCATTCTGACGTCAATGTAATTTAATAAAATGTCACGCTATGTAATGGAATCAAATCCTATGACGCTTAGCTCCATTGTCATTAAGCATAATGCAGTTGTTCTGTCTTGCTTAGTTCGGCCAAGTCAACTCTATAGCATTTATAAAGCTATTATTGTAACTCGCAGAGAATCAATCGACTGACAGCGCATCAATGCCAATCCCAAATCCTCTCAACTTAGATAATTATAATCAGCCCAAAGAGGCTGCATAAACGGCTGCAGACGTTGGAGAGAACAGATGAATACGCAAATAGGCGAATAGACTCCAATACGATTGCTAGATGCTGCTCTGTATTTCTTAAAACCTATCCTGATACCTTTGTGTTTCTATTTCTGCTGTGTTTCCTTTGCTTGTCCTCGTGATTCTCAACTATTTGCTGACTGTTTTCTCTGTCTTTGATTCTCTGCGTCGTTTGATTCCTCCTGAGACATGACCCCTTCACCAGCCTCTCTCTGTTGCTGACGCCTTAAGTGATTGATGCTCTTGAAGAATCGTGCGAGAAACAGTCTCTTATTTTCTCAGATGCTCCGAACGTCCTCTTACATGTCATGCTCTTACATGTCCGCCCTCGCTTCGACTATATGCCAACTTTCTGTTTGCAGACAACTCAGATCTCGAAGACAAGAGGCTTCAACTCATCCAAAATGTCCTGGCCCACGTGGTGTACGTGTCTGTACTCGAACAGACTTCTTAACCCTGCTCGGCAAGATGTATTGGCTTCCTGTTGTATTCAGAATAAGATTTAAACCGGCCTGGTTGACCTCTAAAATCCTTACTACAACGAGCACTCCTATACCTACTTTCGATAACTATTATCATCATACTTCTCAATGTCTTAGATCTTTGGAAATGATGGGTCTTTTGGATGAGCCTCGATGTAAATGTAAATGTTCGCGTTTTTCTCTAGCGACCGTATATGGCCTCGACTGCTCACTTTTCAATGAATTGATCGGGTGAGATCCTTCACCACCGCTCGCCCGTTTGAATGGACGCCACGCCATTTAAGGTCCCCGTGCAAGGACGTGCTAGCCCGAGATTTAAATCTCTGAAAATAAGCCAGCATCGGGAAGCGAACCGCGATCCTCACGCTCTCTTTCTCAGAAGCGCATGAGACGCGCAGCCAACGCCTTTAACAATGTAGCTAAATGGACCAACATGTAGCACTTTCATGGGGTTCTTTTGAGCAGCACGTTGGGGACGAGAACATTTAACCCAGTTAATAGTTTCTTAGAGCCTGAGGGATTGTTTCTACCTCGGGCGAAAAAAATTATAGTAACAATAATTATGCTATGCGGATAGTTCCGCTATTCACAAGTATTCATCATGCTTCATTCATGTATGACCGCGTTGCATCAGCTTAAGTCAATGCCTAATTTAAAATCCAAAATACTATTTAGTGCTGGGTTTAGAGAATGTGTAGATCTAATTGCCATGTCCGCTGACCGTTGACCTTCTATTGGAGTTTACTTATCAAAATAAAAGCAGGATTAAGAATTCCGTTTCATAGAAGCAAGTACTCATCACATAAAGCGAACATGTGGAAGTGTCTACAGAGTTCACTGAAGACAGATCAATTCTTCTTCGATGCCAATAAATATCAGAAGTTTTGTTACAGCAGACAAAAAGGTCAATGTGTTTTCTAGGCCTGTAAGCACGAATAAGAAATGATCATCGTGGTGATCTTTTGATGCTATGATCGATCACCCGGATGATCTACGAAGCGTTCGTGACAACAATGCACATTTTCTTCTGACTATTTGTGACGCAATTGGTCAAAACCCGTCGCTTGTCGCTTCCTAGATACTGAGCTAGAAGCTGAAATAGGCGAGAGGGGTCAACAATGTAGAATATTCTTCAAATCAGCAGTTGCCTGTGAATTTGCAATAACTTGCAAAGTAGTAATCCGATTTTGATGCCGTTTATTTTATTCCACACAAAATATAGCCCTTTATTGCAGAGCTAAGTTGCAGGTAAAATAAAGTAATGGTTGCTAAGGACTTTAATGACATGAATATTCCGAAACTTTTTATTCGATTTTTTCACTCTATGCCAATGAAAAAATCAAACGCACATAACTTCAGTTAGAAAAAAAGATATTTTCATTCTGTAAAAGTATTTTCAAGCGTATTAATTGTAGAATAGGGGCCTATGGCTAAATAAAAAGGTCAGAAACCGACATGTGACGGGTTTTGACCCCTGGCGTCACATTTGTGGCGAATTGCACTTCACTTCTCCAAACAACAGATTCACGTGCAAGTGCATATTATTTCTAAACTGTTGCTTCCATGGCGACGTTTTCGTTTTAGCATGGTCTTTCGAAGTGAACCCACAGCCAACTATCATCATCCTTAACCTGGTCGAAATCTATAGACTAAGAGAAACCAGGAATCGGGATAAGGAGATTAAGTTGAAATTGACGAGTAGGCCTAACAGCTGAATATTGCAAAATTGTGTGAGAGATGTTACATATAATTCCAACACAATTCTAGTACAATTCGAAAACACAATTCTAGCACGATTCTAGCACAGTTCTAGAACGATGTGCTACATGCAATTCCAACACATTTGTAGCACAATTCTAACACAATCCAACACTATTAATTCTAACACAATCCAACACTATTAATTATAACACAATCCAACACTATTCTATCGCAATAATAGAATTATTCTAACAATTCTATGCGTATTACAAATACAGTGCATGAGTAGCCTAATATGAATAGTAAACATAGCTCATAGTATTAGCGTTTTCCTGTCTGTCTAATACAAAACAATTTACGTCAATCACGCAGTCATGGATTCATTCGCGTTTTCATTCATTCATTCATTGACGTTTTCAGACTTCCTTCCTTCCTTCATTTTCGTTTCTCCTTCTTCCTTCCCTTGTTTCTTAGTCTTCCTTGATTTCTCTTTGTTCCATTATTTCTTGTTTCCTGTGTTCCATCATTCATTCTGTTCTATACCGTATCAATCAATCAAAAACGACAGTCAATCTATTCCAGAGGGTGAACGGTTGTCCATCAGAGTTAATGCATGGGCAAAGTTTGTTTCATGCCATGGAATTGAGGACACGGTTCGTCTCCCGTGGCAACACCACGTCGATTGATTCTCACGAGGTAACAGATATCTAGAGGATGCAAGCCTGGTGCCATGGTGATGCCAGTCTGCGAGTCTCGGTTCAGTCTGTGCGAGTCTGCGACAGTTTCGGTTCAATCCAGTCTGGTGCCATAGTAATGCCATTATGTGAGCCTCAATTCCATCTATGACAGCTGTCTACAGTTTCGGTGCAATCTTTATGTCAATATGGTACCGCAGTGACGGTATCCTATGATCTTGGTTCATTATGTCAATTTGGTGTCAGTCTCGTGCTGGAAGTGCATTTAATCGGAGCCGGTAGGATGGCGATAAGAAGCTAATGTTACGAGTCATATATGGGATCCGAACCCAAAGTTAGCCCACAAAATGAGAATCCTCTTAAGAGAATTAGATTTCAGTCATCCGATTGAAATGTTGAGTCCAGGACCCTTAGAAGGA
Organism: Aporrectodea caliginosa; assembly: GCA_020284085.1. NCBI lineage: Eukaryota > Metazoa > Annelida > Clitellata > Crassiclitellata > Lumbricidae > Aporrectodea > Aporrectodea caliginosa. Next base: position 346,563 of record JACEVL010000941.1, read on the forward strand.
TCTGACTTGGTTGACAAAACGTACGATACCTTTAGTTATTCAGTCATCTTTGACTTGATAAACACAATTCCGAACCTCACCCTACCTGTACATCAATCCTTTATCGACTGAGCGTCTATGTATAAATGCCCAAATACAATACAATACAATACAATGAATAGGCTGATTCTCGCGACTTAGGTAGCTTTCAATGAGCTTTGAAAAAATCATTCAACATTCTCTCGAGATTACCATTGTGCTTGATATATATGGTAAGTACTTTAGCGTTTGACTAGAGGTTCTGAGGTCAGCAGTATGTATGTATTGTATGCCATAATTTGCAAGCACGTAATGTTATAGATGCCGTCTTCAAGATTTCTACTCAGAGGCGTTATTGCCGATTGCAGCATAATCACTGAATCGGATTTTCAGGCCGAAGCACATGAGCAATATTCGAGTGAAGGACTCTTGCTAATGAAAGGGTCCCTACGCGCATAACTTCAGTTAGAAAAAAAAGATATTTTCATTTGAGGTGGTATTCGAACCCGCAACCCTCCGGCTAAAAAGGCACCGAACACGGGTTTTGACCCCCTACACCACATATATGTTAAGTCCTGTAGCGTTTGACTGGAGGTCCTAAGGTCGAAGTAGTGTTAGTAGTCCAGTTATATCTTGTCCAGTTTGCCGTCTGTTCGGAAGTGTTCTCACTTTCAATGCTACTAAAATTATTGCCACGTCACAGTCTTTCTCCCTCCATCCCATCGTCGTCCTAATCATTCACGATTTCAGCGTTTCTATCATTAAGATCATTTGCTGTTTGTCATCTTTATCGTCAGTTTGTATAGATAACTGCGTATACGAGTACACCCCCCCACACACAAAATATATATACATACATGTATATAGATGTATATATAGGTTAGCCCACATCGTAAATAACGTGATCTAATGTAATCTTGTATAATATATATATATATATATATTTATAATTGTAAGCTATATATATTTTGCGGACATCTAAGCGCCAGTGTTAAGCTGGTGTCCCATGTGTGTGACGCTGGGAAATGTCTAAGAGTTACATTTAGGCCTATGCATGTTTGAGGTATGTGATGCTCTATTCAGTGGCGTGCTGAATTGTCAATCTTTAGGTCTCGGGTATCATTTCCCCGCCAAGACAGGATATTGCTTCTGTATACATTTCGGTCCACTTGGTACCCTTAACCACTAGCACTGCAAGACATTGACCGTACGTTCATTGTCATTGGGAAGACCATACGGAAAGGCAGAAGAAAGGAAGTTGGAAAGGTAGGCCTATACAAGAACAGTATTTGGATCTTCCGCCATGCATATTAAGCTTTTCAGTGAAAGCATAATGTTTAATATGGTAAGATATAATATTGCTTATTTAAATGTGAAGAATAAATTATCGTGTTATTTTAAAAACATTATCATATTAGAATTAAAATGATATATTTAGTAAATATTACTATATAGGCCTACACCAGAAACAAAAGGCATGAAGTTTCTAACAACAAAAAACACATCGGCAATGACAGAAACTATAAATAGTGTCAAATGATGTCAATAATGAGTTATGATTAGTAATAGTTAATAAAGTAGACTATGATCGTAGGTAGGTCTCGCTTACCTCAATAACGAGAAGACCAAGTATTGCGATACTTGCCAGGTGCAGTCCGTGTGCAACCTCGTGATAGACATCGTGCTTGTCTCGGTGTAAAGTTGGCATCGCTTCGATCCTACACTTCCTCTTCGGGGTTAGATTTCGTCCGTGGCCGACGGAGGGGTCGTCCGAAAGACCTTCACCGTCGCCCCCAACCATTCCCGACAGGGGGTCAGAGTTGCCCGGTGGGGGTGCATCGATCGTCCTTTGGTCGTTCATTTCGTGCGCCGTAACGTCCGACAAGCGCCTGGAGTCAGCCGATAACTCCGCACGGCTGCTATCTTCGTTCACGCCATCCGCTTCCTTCTTCTCTCCGGAGGACATCTGCCAGATGCGATGCCGCCTCAAACGACCTACCCTCCCACCGTCGACATTCCACCCCGCCCTGTCCTCCAGCTCTTTCCTCCGTCTCCGATGCTGCTTCGTTTCCACTCTGTTGCCTTCTTGATTATGGCGGACCTGGAAAGAACGATTTGATGTCTTTGCCCCCGGATGTGACGCATTGGTCGGTAAAACTGCTACGTCATCGTTGTAAGAATGGCAGTCGACCAGATCGTGACGTTCGTCGAGGACTCGTATGACGTCATCGATGTCGTAATTTCCGTCCTTTTCGTGCAGCAGGAGGTCAGACCGTGTCTCCTTTATGTAGCGCATGAGTACTTCGAGTTGGATGTCTTGGTGATGCAGCATCTCTGCGGATTAAGAAATGAAAGCAGTCGTCAGTGTTGCAGAACGATATTCAATGAACAGTGACAGCTGATTCAGTGTAGTCGAATTGTTTTCAAAGTTATATTTATAATAAATTATAATTAATTATTTATGAATTATGAATTATTTCCTTTGGTAAACAATATGCTACTTTGTTACATTCTATATACAATGCTCAGGAAAAAATGCACATTATATATCAGAAGTAGGCTATATATAGATAACAAGTCAAAGGTACATTTCAGTTGCTACTTGGTTTAAGTCAACGTTATAGTCTGTGACATAAAATCGTTATTATATGGCAGTCAGAATTTTATACTGAACCTTAGACAATAATGAAAAATGTTTAGGCACTGAATTAACTAAAAAGTTTGAAAATCTCTAGTCTTAAAGTTTTAGGCAGCATCTGATCTATAGATAATTACGAATCTAATTAATTAATCCACCATGTAGGCCTATGCAACTAGAAAATAATCAAAATGAGATGGTAATAAGGCGTCCACACGAAGTTAAATGAAGGCAGACAACCGACAACGTGAGAACAATCCTAATTGGCTTCTATACCGCCATCATCAGGTAGGCTATTAAAGAATCAATCAATGATCGTTTCAAGTGAACTTTTGGTTAGGAATAAGATATAATTCGCTGAAGCAGCGTGGCTGAGATCTGATAAGTCAGAGAAATAGGAAGTTAGGTTACCAAGAGTCAGAAAGCAGCTTGAAGATTAGTTTCAGATGGGGAATTGACAGAACACTCTACCTGCGGGGCAATGAATTCTCAATCCTCTGATCAGCCAACGAGAACACCCGATAGCCAAACACTGATGCTAGACAGAGCAAGAGGTAGGGTTTCCGTTGATCGAGCGTAATATTTTATGGCATGAACGGTGAGCATGGAGCGGAAATAGGCTGGTTGATTTGATTTCCTCTTTTCATGGCACTAGTTACGTGATTGTGAACGGCAAGTAGTGCAGCGTCAGTGGAATGGTATTCATGACAGGCAGACTAGAAAGGGAGATACAGCTTATGTGATGAAAGGTGACTACTCGAGCGGTTCGTAAGTATTTTTTCCAGGATTTTATAAATGAAATTGAAAGTATAGATACTCTCCCCTTGCCGATAGGTTATTAGGTTTTTTCTCAGACTAGATCTCGGGTTTCATACTCCTGTTTCTTATATTCTAAAAGACAGAGATAAATTAAGGAGAACAAGAGACCGGACAGATTATTTTATACACGGCAAGTATGAATAAATTGATCTAGAAATTCTAGATTAAAAAGTACGACACTTTCCTGAAAAATCTCTAAACTACAAACTACTATCTAAGAGTTCGTGCATTGAAGTGAAATTAAAACGCGTTGAACGCCTATTCAATCAACAGAATTTAAAACAAAAAAGCATCACTTCGACTAATTTCCGCTTACGTTCAGACCTAAAATAGTTGGGAATTAAACTGAAGAGTAAACAGACATTCAAATGAAGTCCAAGCGTCTCGACGATCGACAGTGTGACAAGAGTCATGAATAGCGAGTAACATACATTTTTATCGTCATCTGCCTCATTGCTGTATAAAAGCCAATTAGGTGACTGCTTGGTTCCTTGAATCTGACGCTAGCAAGAGCAGTCAAGATAATCAACTTTGAGCTGGGTATGTACAATGTGCCTTAATGGGCTGGAATATTAGGCTATCTGAGCCAACTCAGCCAGTCATCTCTCTAAACCAGTATACGAATACCAACACAACTTGAGATTTAAAAGGGTTTCCTGTCGTTGGAATGCTGTTGCTATGTTTAGGCCTATTATCATTTGCACCGTTGCTATATTACAATTTTTTGGGTTACCCTTGCCTGTACCGTTGCTATATTACCCTTTTTTGTGTTACCTTTGCTTGTACCGTTGCTATATTACCCTTTTTGTGTTACTCTTGCCTGCACCGTTGCTTTATAACCCTTTTTGTGTTACCCTTGCCTTTAGGCTACTGTTGCTATGTTACCGTTACATTTACCATTATTATATTGCATTTATCTTTAAATGTTGTTGGATTATCCTTGCCTTTACCGTTGTCATAACTGCTTACCCTTAACGAAACCTGCCTTAGCAGCTCCTGACTCTCCTCTCTCTGACAAACATAGGCTGTTTGAATCTTCCATTGACATCTCAGGACAACTTCTCTGACTTGATGCAACGCTTGTGAATTAGTTGATGCCCTGCTCTTAGCTTTACAGTAGCGTTTCAAAGATTGTAAACGTTGGAGTTTACGATTACGATTAATTTATCGTTGTTAAGGCTGAGCTACGGTTTTCCTACCCTTGACGGAGTTGATATCGAGCAGAATCTGAGCAATGACAATTCCAGCGTCGAGGAGAATAATCACACAGAGGACGAACTGAACGGGGTTACTCTGCAACATCTTCACCACCTTCTGTCGGGCTCTGCAATAAGTAATTATAATTTAACATTTATATAGCGCCACCCGGTATCATCATCATCATCATCATCATCATCATCATCATCATCATCATCATCATCATCATCATCATCATCATCATCATCATCACCACCACCACCACCACCACCACCACCACCACCACCACCACCACCACCACCACCACCACCACCACCACCACCACCACCACCACCACCACCACCACCACCACCACCACCACCACCACCACCACCACCATCATCATCATCATCATCATCATCATCATCATCATCATCATCATCATCATCATCATCATCATCAGCATCAGCATCATCATCATCATCATCATCATCATCATCATCATCATCATCATCATCATCATCATCATCATCATCATCATCATCATCATCATCATCATCATCATCATCATCATCATCATCATCATCATCATCATCATCATCATCATCATCATCATCATCATCATCATCATCATCATCATCATCATCATCATCATCATCATCATCATCATCATCATCATCATCATCATCATCATCATCATCTTTTCTCTGCCACTTACTCTGAGGTAACCAATACAATGTAACCTTGCCAGTATTTCCGTGGGAATTAGATGCGATCCACATGGGCTCTACATATTAAGACGAGTTTAACATAAAAATATGAGTCCCATATGGGTTCCACGTGAGCATGCTGGCAGGTAATAAATAAATCGTCTATATGATGCAAGCATCCATCATGAAATTCAACATTTTTGTTCCGTTTTCGTATCTACCACAGGCTGTAGGCCTATCTCAGTCTTTGCGGATAGATGTAGATATTTACCTGACTGTATACCGCTTGGTTTTGGTGCACCATCGGTTGACGCCTTGTGTACTAGACATCGGTGCGATAGAAGTGACTAATTACAATTACAATTACATTTGAATAGCAGTTAATCGATGTTCTTGCTTCTGGAAACCGACTCTTAGTATTGAGGGTCTTATAGTCAGGCAATCTTTAGTTTGTTTGACAACTGCTGGCCAACCGTTTGACAACTTTTTATCAAGCTCTATAATAGACCAGCCTGTCCCTAAGTGTGTTCAGCGGAACACAAGGATTCCGTGAGGGGAAAGCTAGGGTTCCCTGAGG
>JACEVL010000941.1:357500-403303 GCA_020284085.1 Aporrectodea caliginosa
AGGCTACTAATTTAAGAATACGTGCAGTGGTTTTGCGGCGCTATGCTAAGTGAAGTTACTGATAAAAGATGAGTAACCTAACTGTAATATGTAACTGTCCTTGTTCTAATGCCTATATAGTTTTTGGCACTGAAGTTTGCGCAATTAATCCCGGATTTTGAAGAATTAAAAAATGAGAAGAACTTAGAAAAATTTAATATTCGTTGGTAGATTTAATATTCGTCAATATTCGGTGATTTCTACAAATATTTATATTCGCAATATGCGCACACTCGTTCTATGTTCATGACCTTCTCTCCTAATGTTTTTATCTCACCTTAAAACTGTTCTTTTTGGCTGTGCTGGAGTCCGAAGCGCCGCTGAGTATTTTTTTTATTGAAGGGGCTCTATACAAATATTCGATATAAATGAATGAATGAAAAGTTTAATCAGGCTTTTAAGTTAATTGGCTAAATGATTTGATGTTTATTGAACACCAATAACAATCGATTGCATAGTCATTTAAAGAAGAGCATTAATAGGAATCTAGATGTGAGACCAGAAATGACAAGTCCCTCTATCAGAATCATCTACTATCTTCTTACAGATTTTCATGACGGCATTTCCAGCAATTACACATTTCGTCAGTTTTTGGTAATTTTATAGTGCAATAAATATTTCCACAACCATGTACAATTAACACTGTGAATGACAGTACATTGAGCAAATGTAATGACACTCAACTCACACAGCCAGTCATATACTCGGTTATCAAATACTTTGTAGGCCTACGTTCGAAAAGCTCTATATTCTGTCTGTTTGGTCTGTTTGTATCTGTCTCTTTGTGTCTGTCTCTCTGTCACTCTCTTTCTCCGTCTGGTCTGTCCATCTCCCAATACAAGTATGTCTGTCTGTCTGCCAGTCTGTCTGTCTGTCTGTCTGTCTGTCTGTCTCTCTGTCTATACGACCTGGCTGCCGTCTACTTCTGATTTTACTTCTCCATCTCTCTGCCATCCATCCTGTTCTATATATATATGTGTCTTCTCATTTTACAGCTCCGTCTCTATGATGCCCTGTTCCCTCTCGCAGTCAATCTGGTAGACCTTGCCCCATGGGATTTCGCTGTCCCTCTCTAGTCTTGTTTCCTTCAGTCTCACTATCCTTTTCGTCCGTATCACCGCTCCGCTCCTCCAATCTGCCCTACTAATAATCCATTCCTCTGTTTCTTCCTCTTCCTGATCTCCTCTTCAATTTCCAGTAGTTCTTGTCTCAGTCCACTTTACAGGCCCTCTCCCAACAACTCTCTCAGTCCCTCTCCCAACAACTCTCCCACAGTCCCTCTGCATGGTTGTCTCTCTCCCAGTCCCCCGCCCAACAACTCTCCCAGTACCTCTTGAAGTCCCTCTCCCAACAACTCTCACAGTCCCCATTGTAGTCCCTCTTCCAACAACTCTCCCAGTCCCTCTTGCAGTCCCTCTCCCAAAACCTCTTCCGGTGCTTGTCCCAACCCCTCTCCCAGTTCCTCTCGGTCCCTCTACGACGTCCACTATGGTTAAATGGAGCGATTGTTATGCAAATGGCGGAGGCGGTCGTTGCAGGTCTCTTTCTCGTCGCAGTCATTCCAATTAGACATCTGTCGGTCCTTCGAAGCATCGGCTGAATGCTCAGCCGATGAGGTCTCGCTCTGGCGACTCAGCGGTTGCGGCGGCGTCCGATGAACAACGGCTTAGAGAAATGAATCGTCTCATTTCACGGACCAAAGCGAACCGTTCAGCCGCCAAAGAAGGAACTACATAAATTAGAAAGTTCTTTGCGGAGCAATTGATATGCGTCGTAAGATTGGTGGCGGAAGAGATCGATGGTTTAGTTCCTGAAGACAAGGGTGGCGACAGAAATTCCGGGCCCCTAGGCAGAGCAGTCACGGGCCTCTAGACTATCTTTAGAAGCTTTATGAGAACATTTTAAAAAGACATTGAAATAATAGAAGTGCGGGTATGACCATGCGATATTATATGTAAGCTTATATATACAACAATGATTTTATTCAGTTATTAATTTTTAAAAAAATTCAAATTTATACTAAGTTTTACTTATTCAGAAAGCAACTTCTCTGGATTTAACTGCAGCAAATTCGTTCATAATATCTCCGTAGTTCAATAATTTTGCCAAATCATACTCGATTGCAAGAGTAGGAAGACCATTCAGTCTGTCTTGCTTCATAACAGATCGCTGAACACTTATAATTTGCTCGAGCCTATACAAGTTTTCATAAGTTCATTGCGGACGCACCCCCGGGCCCATAATAAGTCGCGGGACCTCTAAAAGTCGCCGGGCCTCTAAGCATTTGCCCTCTGCCCTTCTCGGCGGGCCTGCCTGCCTGCCTGCACTGTATTGTAGCGTGCATTGTAAACTTACAACATAGACTGAATTGTAAAATTCATAGAAGAAGAAAGAGAAGAGCAGTCCCAACTTCTAATACGTAACCTCATTTGTTTTCCCTTAGTTCATTTCTTGTTGGTGTAACTTTCTCTTCATATTGAACTGTATCATTGTTTTGGATCTACGGATCAATAAATGATTTTGATTTTGATTTGAACAGATAGACCTACGTGTGGTACATGGAATATGCATCGGCGCTGCAGAAATTCAATATGCAGGCCAATGCAAGTCAAAATTCATATATATATATATATATATATATATATATATATATATATACATATATATACAGAACATCAACACAGAGAACATAACCCCTATTTCAAAATATAGGCTAGAGTAATGAAATGTATTCGTAACTATAATTCTTTACCAAAGATACTTAAAAATTGTGAGCGCTGTTATGTAAATATCTGGATTGGCTAAACCTCGTCAAGTTCCGATATATTATTATCATTATTATCATCATTGCTATTAATTGTTATTATTACTGTTGTTACTGTTACTGCCATTGTTTTTGCCATTATAATTGTCGTTGTTGTTGCTGCTGCTGTTGCTGCTGCTGCTGCTGCTGCTATCTATATGAAAATGCTTGGACAGCGGACACGTGCGTGTTCAGTCATTGGTACCGCAGGTGAATACAATTATAATAATTAGCTGAATGACCAGCACAATTAATGTGACCTGTTATTTCAAGATATTCTGAGACGTAAATAATTTAAAGTTCGTGAATCAATTTCGTCTGACAAATTTCAACATAAATTGTCATAACAAAATGTCATTCACTGTTCATTAATAGCAACAGATTAAAATATAGATCCACACCACAGACTGCTTAGCCTACTTGAAAATTGATTGGTATAGTTAATCAGCAGGCAAGCTGCAGATAATCTAAGTTAATTAAATACGGTAACGCAAGCTCTTACGCCCATAATTATGATATCGTTAAAAACAGGTTGCAATCTTGTTTGGCAATATCCCCTAGTAACATTCCAACCATAGCATTGTAAATGTAAATGTTCACGTTTTACTGTAATAGCGACCGCATGGCCACGACCGTGCTCATTAATTTTAGCAATGAATTGAACGGGTGACATCCTTAACCACTGCTGCTTATTTGAATACGAGGCATAGCTAGGGGTGGAGCATGGAAATCGGTCGCTCCCGAGACCATTTTCCAGAATGTGGGGCCTTTCACAGTTTATTTATTCGGACTATTCAAATCGTTCGAACAACATAAAAAGCTGTGTCCTTAAACGGTTTAACGTCTTTCAATCCTTTCATACTTATATGTAAGTTTTTAGTGTATAATATAATGGTGAGTGGAGCCTTTTTACGCGCTTGTTCCCCTGGTGTCAAAACCTGGCTACGCTATTGATTTGAATGGATGATAACGTCGAGTAGACATCAGTGGCCCTGGCAACGATAGGATGTTGTTAACAACTGGATTCTACTGCATACAGTATTTCCATAGCTTTTGTTGCAGTCGATGGATCTACTCTGTATAAAATTATTTTTAATAACGCCATTTATCTTCGATATGACGGCGTCATGAAATGCGCGATAGGCCTATGTTGCATGCAGACAATGAACTCTGCTTGCATCGGCAGACAATAGATAAGCCCTACTAAATTGAGTACGTTATAGAAGCACAGACAGTGTAGATGAAAGAAATGCTACCTCGTCGGTAGTTAACCTCCGCGGTCTGGGTTCGAATATTGGGTTCATTGTGTAAACAAACATGATCGAATAATAGGAGAACCGTTTTGGCAAGTGCTTTCATGGTTCCTAGGCTACCGGGATAACAGCAGATACTTGAAAAACGCACGAGAGAGACGGAGACAGACAGAGAGAAAGAGAGTAAGAGAGAGAGATAGAGAGGGGGAATTGAAGGCCGCCAAAGCGGAGTGGAAATTTACGAAAGGGCGATTGGGAGAAGCAGCGGAATGGGATCTTGAAAAGATATATTGGAGAGCGGAGAGGTAGTGGGGGATGAAAAGGAAAGAGGGAGGGTGGAGGAAAACCGATCGAGATAAACGAACAGGGAAAGGGATTTAAAAAATGTAAGAAAAAAAAAGCACGCGAGGGGAGGAAGCATGGGATGGAGGATAATACCCGAGGAGGGATGGGCTAATGAGAGAGAGCGGGAGGCATGGGATAGGACGTTTGATAATGTCCCGAGGTAGGGGAACAACTCACTCCATAATATCCGGTTGGGCAAATGTACTTTGGAAGGCAACAGCATTAAAGCATTAGACGAAGAAAGTTACTCAATCAAAAATATAAAGTAGGTCCTAATTTAATGTATGAAATTTAATTCAGTGACAGGTAATGAAAATGTAATAATAGATTATAGAATATAGCGAAACCCATGATGAACATAATATCGAGAACGAAGTAAAACTCATTGGCTTAGCAGAATAGACCGTAAAGGACTCCCACCTCAGTGCCATAGGCAAGTACCCGTCCGGAAGACATATTGCTTCGACCAGAAACCACGTCGACTATCTGATAGGATACAAACTCTATCGAGGATCAAACACGTACAACACCAATACAAAGGGAGAGAGCCACCCACGTTAAATGCCAAACCACTTATGCAGCGCCAGGGTTTTGCCTCTAGAGAGCAGACTGAAGCTTAGAAATATTACCTAATGAAAGTCCAGCAAAGATATCGTTACGTAAGCCCTTGTTAGTGCAGATAAAGGCGCGTATTGTAGTAGTACTGACGTAATACATAGTCCTTCTCGTGCAGGTCTGCACATCGGGCAACGCATCTCCTCCACTTGTCTTGAAGTAGTGATGGCGCGAAAGATCAGGGCGCTGCTGATGGTGCGGAGCTGACAGAGGTGGTATTACCATGAGCAGCCGGCACTGCTAACATGATAAGCCAAGGAGAGATCCTGGTCTAGGACAACTCCAAAACCACGGACTGTGGAAGAGAAAAGAATGTTCAGAAACCTCTGGCGTGGAGACACGATGTCGATCTTAGCTAGCTGTGGAAGACCACCAAGCCAAAAGAACTGGGTCTTATTACAGTTTAACAGGTGGCGGTTGGAGGACATCCAGAGCTCAAAGGCAGATGTTGTATCAAGAATCCTCTCAGCCAAAGAAAGAGCAGCATCCGCTGTGTGGTAAGCAAAGACCTGAGGACTGCATACCGAAGAGGGTCCAGACTAGAACCTTGAGAAAGGCCAAAAGGAAAATGGGACCAGGTGGAACGTTTGGGCCCAAGGACAACGAAGTGGGAGCGATCCCACTCCGTTGTATTTTTATTTTGATATCCTAATGTAGACTTCTGTCGAGGGTCAGTTTCGATGAATAACCTGCTGTTGCGGCCTGGTCACCGGATCAAATGGTCTACAATTGCAGCAATGTTGGTCAATTATATACTGTTGATTCTGTGGTTTTATGACTAATCCGCGGTAGCTTCGGGAAATGATGACTCAATCGATCTCTCTCTCTCTCTCTCTCTCTCTCTCTCTCTCTCTCTCTCTCTCTCTCTCTCTCTCTCTCTCTCTCTCTCTCTCTCTCTCTCTCTCTCAATGCCATGCCGCCTCTGGGTGGCCATCGCTCTGTTGCATGTTGCGGCCATTTTGCTATTCGTTGGTTGCTATGACATCGTGAAATGAGGTCACCCAATCGGTCTCCAGGGATTTACCCGAACCTGACGTCGCTGTAACCACGACAGCTGAACCGAAGGATAACAAGGGATCAACCCTTCTCACATCGCATTTCGTTTCTTCAGTAGAGCTGACCTAGAACTTTATCGAGGAAATCGTCTAAACAGCCACCCAGAGAATTTCTGCCCTGGAATCCAAAGGCAATAAAACAATACGTGTCCTTGGTCCGCAGAAAAAAAACTATGCGATTAACAACTGAAAATAGAGCCTATATTTTTGTTTAAATTTCTTTATCGAAGCGAGCTGGTTATGATGCTACAATACTTGTTATAACGTGAAAGAGTAGAAAACATGTAGGGGCAGATTTAATGAACAAACTATACGTCTTTATTAAAGAAGCCAATGCTGATGTACTAGCGCTTGATTTAGTGTAAGAATGACTGTACCGATAATTATATAACTATACAGCGTATAATAATACAAGAAACTCCTTTTTCGTCAGACGGAGGCTTTGAAAATGTGTAGGCCTACTGAAGTGTTGCAATTGACCTGTCAAGTACTCGAAACCACAGGCGCCGTCTTCTTCACCGCAAAAGAGTCAGCTGCTCAAACTTTGCTTAAACTCATCCCTTTTAAATAACTTACCCCAAGTTAGCAAGTATAATCTGTATAAACTACTCATCATTAAAAGTAGTTCCATTGCTTTGTGAATTCAGGCAGCATTCATTACATACATATGCCCAACACAAACTTATGTATGTATGTATGTATGTATGTATGTATGTATGTATGTATGAGCACTTGTTGTAGCGCCCCTTCAAGATTTCTACTCAGAGGCGTTCCCGACTACAGCACGGACACTGAATCGGAGTTTCACGCACATGAGCAATTGCGAGTGAAGGACTTGCCCAGGGTCCCTACGCGGCGGCTTGAGGTGGATTCGAACCCGCAACCCTCCGGCTGCAACCCTCACACACGTATGTGAACACAGACATTCAAACGTTCACGCATACACACGCACATACACACATACATGTATTATTATTGTTAAGTAGCAATAGTAGATTCAGTTTAACGACACTGTGTGATAACAAAGATCATTACGTCGCCCTCCTCCTCCTTCATCCAGGCTTGGGACTGGCACTGCCTGGCATATTAAGCAAGGGCGTAACTTTGCCCCAGAAAGTGGTGGTGACCAATCCCCTCCTAATTTTTAACGTAGGCCTACTTCTGGAAAGCTACATAAGCGCAGGACACTAGCTCATTCACAAGCGCTGGAGTGTTGTCCAAATTGTGTTCGAAGTCCAGTTGCGTATGAGACAGAAACTCTAGCAGTGTCGAAGCCTCAGAGACACGCTACGCATTGTCCGGCTGCTAAATGTGGCTTTTTAATGAATATCGTTATACTATACTACCAATAATCGACGTTATGGTAACAATAGTCATTGTCAACGTTGAATGGTTTTCCCGTAGTTTAAGTTGGTAAATTATTTTAACGTCTTGACGCTGGTAAGTACGCAGTCTACCAATGCCCATGATAATTGTCATCAATCCAGCTTCCATTTAGGAGATAACATTTTATCAATCGAACTTCTGTTTAAGCAAGAATCATTGTCATCAATTTTAACGTCTATTTGACCAATAATTTTTTTCATCAATCCAACTTCTCTTTAGGCAAGAATTATTTTCGTCAATCACACTTCTATTTAAGCAAAAAATTTCATCGATCCAACTTCATTGAGGCAAAGACTAAGCTTAATCGATCCAGCTTCTATTTATGGAAACAATTATTTCCATCACTCAAACTTCTAATTTAAACAAAGAATTAGTTTAATCAATTCAACTTCCATTTAGACCAACAATTATTTTCATCGATCCAGCTTCTATTTCAAATTAACAATATAAAATAATTTACCAGCCTAAACTACTGTTTACCCGCTAAATTAACATAGACTGCAGTTAGAGCTTACAGTACCAACGTACTACCACGGAAACATGAGACATTGCATGCACAATTATAACCTGCCGCGGTCTCTTTACAATGAATCGATCAATTTTTCCATATGAATTTGATAATTTGACCTTTTATAGAAATAAAACTGATGACATCACCAAATTATGAAACCAAACAAATGTAAGCAAGGTAGTGTGGACACACTGTGAAGGCCTCTTTTAGCATTGCCGCCATTGCGGTGTTAAGTATGCATGAATAGCCTATAGACGGTAGACAGCCAAATGCTTTAATGGACCAAAAAGTGGTGGTGACTATCACCACCACTTTTAAAAGTGGTGGTGACCGGACACCACCGTCACAATAGAAAGTTACGCCTATGATATTAAGGCACGAACGTGCAGTGGCGGAGTTTATAATGTTAAGGTTCAACGACTTTCGACATCGACTAGAAGAGTCTAAGACAGAGTGGTTGTTATGATGTAGAATGGACAGTTGAGAAGCATAGAACGATTGGATGTAAATGTAGGCTAACTGAAATTAAATAAATGTAAAATGAACTTTTCAAGAACGGTTAGCGATAGAAGGTTTGGTCTACGTTTCTAAAAAATGTTACATGACCTGTGCCGGTTGAGTAATGTAACTGTAGTTCGTAGCATTACTTACACAAACATGCGTACACACATACATGCACATCTGCAATCATACTTACATTCATATACACGTATTCGTACACACTTACATGCATGCAAACCTGTGCTTTCTGATTGCATGCAAACATACATAGGCCTACATGCATACCTACATACCTACATACACACATACATAGTCCGCGCTATTCTACAGTCGAAAAGTTGAGAAAAACTCATGGGAGACAGAATAACTTGTAGACTGAAACTCTGCTGAGAACTATGTCCGTTAGTCTGTCTGCTTATGCGCATGTATGTATGTATGTCTGTCTGTCTGCTCATGTGTGTATCTGTCTGCCTATTTGTTTGCCTGTCTGATTGTGTGTCTATCTGTCTGATTGTGTAGTGTGTGTCTGATTGCCTGTCTGTTAGATTAGATGAGGTTAAGCTGCATGTTGAGAGGCTATAGGTGAGGTTGAGATGAGATTGATGTTCTAGAACTTACGTCAGAGGAACTTGGTTGACCCGCAGTGCTTTCAGTTCCTCCTCAAGGATTTCCGAGTCGACGCTGTCGTTTTCCAGCTCCCGCAGGAATTTCGAATCACGCAGCCACGTACAGTACGTCGAATACTTCTCGACGCTATACATAGAAACAAGAAAGAGACTCGTTGTCATCAACTGCGACAGTATCAATTGTAGCAGATAATAATAATAATAATAATAATAATAATAATAATAATAATAATAATAATAATAATAATAATAATAATAATAATAATAATAATAATAATAATAATAATAATAATAATAATAATAATAATAATAATAATAATAATAATAATAATAATAATAGTACCAATAATAACAATGATGATGACGATGATGATGACGATGATGATGATGATGATAATAATAATAATAATAATAATAATAATAATAATAATACCAATAATAACAATGATGATGACGATGATGATGACGATGATGATGATGATGATGATGATGATGATGATGATGATGATGATGATGATGATGATGATGATAATAATAATAATAATAATAATAATAATAATAATAATAATAATAATAATAATAATAATAATAATAATAATAATAATAATAATAATTAAAAGAATAATAGTAATAATAATATAAATAATAACAATAATAGTAATAGTAGTAATAATAATAAAAATAATAATAATAATTATGGTAGTAATGATGATGATGATACTGATAACTATAATGATGAGGTGATGATAAAAACGATAATAGCAACTACAACAACAATAAAAATAATACTAGCCATACAACAATAATGCCATCCCCATTTTTTAAATCCTGAGGGATTACATGCAGGCCTACCTCAGGTTAAATAATAATAACGATAATAATAACAACAACAACAACAATGATACTACTGAAATATAACATTGCCTTTTTCAATAGTTTAGAAATGAACACTTTACCATACGATAGAACATCGATGGTGCTATATGTGGAGTGAAAGAAACTTCAACAAACAGTAGTTTGCAAAAACCTTCGAATTTTACAAAATATATTTTCCATCACTGTTTCTCTGGAAATTATAAAGACTTCTTACTTTCACAAACTTATTCCTTTACAGCCTCTCCGCAAATTGCTGTTAAGTTTGGTACGATGCATTATTTCAAGTAAATCCAGCATAATGCTGATTCTGAGCCTTTGAAATGGAAAGATATTCTGCTGACGGCGGGACTAACCGACTGAGGAAACCGATGGCCAGAGATGGGTCAAAAGCGCCACCTGGAGGATTAATCGTAAGTCGTGGAAGAGGAAGCTGCTGTTAACTGTCGTAATGAGACAGCAATGACCGGAAGACGTATACGTTGGGAATCCTGGGATGCAATTCGGATGCATTTCCGCTCTCTGCTCGTTTCGCCATGGACGGTTTCCGACGCCATGGTGACACAGAACGCCATACAGTCCTCTTCATTACTACCTTGTGTGGTCAAAACTCTTGACAACCTAAGTTGTCTGGCAGTAGAACGTGGCACCGAGCTTGAAGCCAAACACTCTTATCGGTACTACCTCTATAAACTGCGTTGCCCGGTGTTGCTATATGGCGTGGGTCATTACCAACAAGTTAACGCAGAAGAGTGATTTAGTCACATTGATGGCTGCCTCAAGTAGACATGACTTCCTGGAGTGTAATGGCAGACGTCAGTCGTGGCAGTGGGCGACTTAAAACGGTAATTCCCCGACGGGTGACATAAACCTTTCTGGCTCCGCACATACGAATCCTTATGCCGTCCCTAGCAGTGGGGGTATACCTCGGTGTCTGATTGTCGTCCACGTATTGTCCCTACAGCGTGATACGTCTTCGATCTGGAAGGTTTTAAGAGGTTTTGCCGAGGATTTGTTGAATTCCTGATTTTATCTTCACCAATGGAGTGCCATTAGATTGCAGGTGTGGAGATAAAGTGGCAAGAAGGGGTGCAGCGTGGAATAACGAATATGGACTGGAAACCACCAGAGACCCGGAAAGTGCTTAAAAGTTGTGTGAGTCAACCTGAGCCAAGTGCAGACCTGAGGTGGATAAAAACGATACATTAGGCCTATATCCGTTATATTTTTATTTCTAAGAATATTTTTATCATTTTGCAACCAGAAAGAAAAAAATCGTATTGGAATATAAATGGTTCATTTAACTGTTGTAGGATAATGCATCTCAATAAAATAATCGAGTAACTGATGGAATAATTGAGTGAATGGATAGGAGTGAAAGCAATACGATGAGAAAAGTGAGAAAAGTGAGAAGGGAGAGGAAGGGGTGGAGTGAGAGAAGAGAGAAAGAGGAGAACCGAAGTACACAGTGAGAGGAGGTATAAGAAAGAATGATCGAAGTGAGAAAAGAGACAGGAGTGAGAGCAGTCAAATGAGGGAAAGGAGTGGTAAAAGTAAAAGGAGGGGAGAGGGATGCTGACGGAGATGTTGGAGAGATACAGGTATATGAAAAGAAAGTAGTCAAAGCACTGAAACGAATGAACGAGAAAGAAAGAGACCTAAGCTATAAATGCTGACAAAGATAGGCTATAGGGCTATACTGTTAGAGAAGAAACTGAGAAGGAGAAACCTACAGAGTCTTTTCAATGTAATATAAATCGCAATTGAAACAGATTATTTTGATGAGAACTGAAGAGCTTTAGAGAGAGGAAAGAAGGCAGAGGAAGATCTATTCAGAATAAGAGAGCGAGGGATAGCATACGGGTGACAAAGAAAGAAAGAAAGAAAAGAAAGACAGACAGAAAGACAGACAGACAGAAGGAAAGAAGAAGGAGAGAGAAAGAAAGAGATAATTATGTATATCTCGTTGGGCGCGGTGGTGTAGGGGTATGTTCGGTGCCTTGCAGCCGGAGGGTTGCGGGTTCGAATCCACCTCAAGCCGCCGCGTAGGGACCCTAGGCAAGTCCTTCACTCGCAATTGCTCATGCGCTTCGACGTGAAACTCCGATTCAGTGTCCGCGCTGTAGTCGGGTGCGCCTCTGAGTAGAAATCTCGAGGGGGCGCTATAACAAGTGCTCATACATACATACATAATTATAAACCCTGAGATCATGAAACATTTATCCGCCATGTCCTGCCTATCCGTCGTAGCGGACTGATCTTCTACACTTTTACTTGATTACGGCTTGAATTTGGTGCGCCATCGTTTGATGCATTATACATAAGACAACGGCGCTATATAAATTACTCATTAATTAATCATGTGAAATTCCTATCTGCTCAGATGCGACCAGGAGAGGTATAAATGCAACTAGACAGGAAATGTTGACTCATAATTCGCTTTTATAAAACTGGGCACAACATGGAGATCATGCAATGCCGTTATACATATAGGAGAGTCCTTGTATACACGCAGGTGAAGGATGACTTGACAGAGCCAACGATGTCCATTGCTTCATGAAAGACCTTTTGTCTGTGATCGACTGCATAATGATTCTGTTTTGACATTCGGCAAATGCAGATGCAAGACCCTTCGTATATTCTATTCACTGCGATCCATTACGAGATGGAATCATGAAACATTATTTATGCACTTCATGTTAACACGTCGTTCCCGTTGGAAAATGTTTTGCCACACTGTTGTAAATTATGCCTTGTGCAAACACTGGATTCTATTTCTGTACTGCTCTCCACCTCTGTTATCCCGTCACCCTGTCTTCATCTGTCTGTTTACTTCCTTGTCTGTCTGTTTGTCTGTCTATATACCTGCCTGCCTGTCCGTCTGTCTGTCTGCATGTCTGCCTGCCTGCCTTACTGTCTGTCTGCCTATTGTCTGTCGTTCCGTTTCGCTGTATACCTGCATGAACTCAAATGTGCCTGCTGTCAACATGCATTGAGTTAGTACAACGCACATTCATTCCGTTTAACAATTAAGTGAAAACCGCTGAAGCAATTCGGATTATCTATGACTTATTAAGTCCAACATTACATCCGTCATTCCATAATAGGTTTAAGCTATAAAAGGCAAAACGTGAAAGATTTCTCTCTCTCTTAATAAGAGCTCAGTTGTTAAGGGAGTAATGGACTGGACTCAGTCTTAACTGATTGATTGGTTGCTTTTCCTGTGTGTATTATAATTCGGTAAATCACTGTCCGCTTGACCTCGTCTATGAAAATGAATTTCGAAGCAGGATTAACCTATAAACTTTTTCAGCCTCAAGTCCTAAAAATGCCTTACTTGTAACACCTATATTGATCATTTTACCTGTAGTTCTTGTTCTGTATTTAACAATAATATTATCTCAGCAGGAGTCCTTCTTGCTTCTAATCTGTTCTTCTCTTCTTCATTCTCTTTGTCCCTGTAATTGTCCGTCTAAATGTGAGTCATCTTTCTATTTTGTCTAAGTTTCTTTACTTAAAGATGAGCTTCAGCTTACTTACTTAATTATTCTCCTACCTCTCCTTCCGTTTGTTTTTCTAGTAATGTCTAGATTTGCTTCTGGTTATTTACCTAATGTTCTCTCTGTCTCTCTTTTCCTATTGTACAGGTAAATTATCCGTTCTGCAGCACCTTTCTCGCTTTTTGCCATCCGTCTAGACCTCATCCCTTCTTGTTTTCTTGTCACCACTTCCAAAAGCTGGTTCTGGGACTTTCCGATGTTTCTGAGTCTAATCTGCAATTCTGAGTGTCCCTTGGCACAACCGGGTCGATCTACCAACACACATTCGTCTTTCCTTTTCCTTTATTCCGTTCTCCTGTGTGAAGTACCAGATTGCGGTTTGTCAACCTGTTCGCTGATAAACGAATATATATATATCGCCTGTGTGGACGATGAGGACTAGTGGCTTCCTCCTCCAAGAAAACTGACCGTGCAGTCTCGAGCGACGCAGAGTATACGCCTACACTTAACGCGTCTGGAAAGGCTTCTTCCGACGTCTGCATGGAAAGCTTTTCCAGCGTGGTACCTGACACCCAATAAAGAAAGCGTTGAATGAAGCACTGACGTGACTGTGCCAACGCGCAACGGGTTCCGCGTGTGATGCATGCGTGCATTAGGCAAACCGAGGAACTCTGGACATGTATAGCAAGCAAGGGAGATATCATTCACAGCGAATTGCTCCTACAAGTAGTGTCGAAAAGCGTCAGTCACTAATGCATCCATCTGCCTCCAAGTCTAATAATTATAATCTAGATATTTCTGTAGCGCCGTTATCGCATATAAGAAGCATTAATTCATAGTCGCTCGTAAGCAATAATCGCAATCAAAAATTAATATTGCCTGTAAGGAACCGTGCAGTCAAGATCAGTGAAATACCGGTACTCTAAAACCGCCTTATAAGACGGCCGTTACTGTGCTGTCAAGAGGCCTATTTAGTGTGTCCTATAGCCAGACGGCTTTTGGCTTTTTTAGGGTAAAATAGGATGGAGCTGTAGGGCCTAAGTGATACTGTGGTTAATACCCAGCAGTGTATGTGTGCGAATGCTGTCGTGATCTGTATTGTGGTATTCTGATTCTTACTTAGATAACCGTAGAATGGTTCCGCGACAACTCGTCTACAGACTTTTCGTCTACGACACTTCGTCTACCGACATTTCATCTACAAGTGTATCTTTATCCGTTACGGCTAATCAACGGAGGCCGCTTTCTTATAGTTTCGCTAAAACGTGCTAAATATTCTCAGGAATCCAGCTTCTAATTACGGAAAAGATTATTTTCATCAATCCAACTTCTATTGAATGGAAACTTAATTTCATCCATGCATCTAGCTTGTTATCCAGCTTCTATTTACGTAAAAATTATTTCGATCAATCCAGCTTCTAGGCCTATTTCAACACAGGAATGTTTTCATCAATCCCACTTCCATTTAGGGAAACAGTTTTTTCATCAATCCAGCTTCCATTTTAAAGTGACAATATCAAATAGCTTTGTAGACGAAATGTCGGTAGACGAAATGTCGTGACACCCCGTAGAACGCAGTAGATTATGGTTTGTGCAACACTGGTGTCATGCGTTCGGCTGAATTTTTAAGCGAAGATACTTGAGCATAGCATATGGTTGTTTAGCATCGCATTTTCGTCTGTGTACCTCCAAGAGTAAATAAGGTCTGTACTTTATGTTGCTGATTAAACAAACCAGGATCTAACTGAAGAGCGTCTCTCTCCAGAACTTATTTATTTATACCGATCGATATGCACTTCTGTCAGTAGTGGTTGTCTGTTTTGAAGCGCCTGGTCTGTAATTTAAGGTTTTTGGTTTGGCGCCAGCTGAGGGAACGCCATGAAACTACATCTGGAAAGTGCTTCACGCACAATAATAGTGGCAACAAAATGATGGCATTTTTTATCCATTTACATATCGTAGAACTTAGTTCTTTATTCCATTTCCTTCATCATTCTATGAAAAAGCGCAACTAAACAACCATCCTCTGCTGACGTAGATCCTATTCTCGTTCCAAAGATTAATCTCAAACCATTTCCCATTAGTGTCCTTAAAAACGAAAATCTACTGCTTCCCAGGGCTACCAAATCCCATCTCACTCTTAAATCACCCTAATTAGTAAAATAAACTGCCATGGGGGGCCCGTGACGCATTGGATAACATCTGGCACAGAGACCGAGAGGCACCGAGTTCGAGCCCCCGTTGGGCGGATATGCTTTGTAGGCTGTTATTAGCGCCGTTGTATTACAGGCTGTCTGTTCTGTTAGTAGTTAAGATTTAAATTGCATAACATGTAAATGTACAGCGCAGTGCGTTTGTCAGGCGCTTATTAAAGAAAAGCATAACATGTATTATTATTATTATTATTATTATTATTATTATTATTATTATTATGTCCCTATCGAAGTGTAGGGGAGGCGCTCAGTTCCTCTTCTTAAGTCTTTGATCCGGAGTTGACGAGTCGTAAGAGCACATCCAAATTTGGACTCACCGGAAGTTTGTTTTTATGTGGACACGTACACTAAGGAAGGCTCTATACCCCGGGATTTCCATCTTCTTTCCATCTCCTCCTCTCTTCATCCTTCTTAGTATCCTTCTTCTACTTCTGTTTGTCCTATTTCTCATACTCCTTTCTCTTAACTTCGGAGGAAGAGAACCGGACTTTTATTGGTCGTTTTTCTTCTATTATCGCTCATTTATCATGCATGTGTGTCACTTTAGGTTCTGCCAGCTCTGCAGAACAAAGGCATTCGTCGATAGAGGAAGTCAACGACGTTTAAGTTCCAAAGATTAATAGCACAGATCAAAACCTGGCCAGATTGAAAGCTCGTTATTTGTCAAATTAACGATCTGAGGATGTGCTTAAATCAAATCTTAACCAATAAAATGTCGATCTCTTGTGTGCATATTACGCGAGCAGTTGGTGATGTATGATTAGAGTACGTGATTCTATTGGTTTTGGTGATTCTTAAGGGAATATTAGAGGAATAGTCTTAGAATACCACTCCTGTTGTCTGATATACCACCTTCTACAAACACAATACAAACGATAACGATATTGACGGTGACGACTACAACGATGATGACGACGACGACGAGAAAGGAAGAATAAGAACAAGAAGAACAAGAAGAATAACAAAAACAAGAAGAACAAGACCAAGAAGAACAATAACAAAAAGAACAAGAAGAACAAAAAGAACAAGAAGAACAAGAAGAACAAAAAGAAGAAAGAAGAAGAAGAAGAAGGGAGAACTACTACTACCAGTACTATTCCTTTATTGCACAAACTCGTTGACACAAACGCAACAAAGTTACACAAATCTACAGTTTAGATATTGATTAAACAAAAATAATAGTCAAAATGGCTAGGAGGCTAAGGAATGTATTGCTAAAGAAAATGATTGTTTAGTTTAATACACCATAAAGCACTCTAGATAATATGAAAAAGTGGGAAAAGAAGATAGAGAAGACGGAGAAGAATGAAAAGGAGGGAAAGGAGGTAGTAAATAAGAAGAGGAAGAAGAAAGATGGAGAAGGAGCTAACAGTCTAAGACTCTAAGCTAACCCCAAGAGGTTATGAATGTGGATATGAAGTGTTAACGACTTCATGTTTCTTAGCTTCGAAATAGGTGGGTGTGTTGCCAGTTCTCTTACGTTCTCTCCCTGCCCCCTGATCTTCCCATTGAACATCTAACGGTCATAGCAATCGTTAATGGTCGAGTTCGAGAGAGAACGCAAGTAATTGTAATTGTAATTGTAATTACGACCATTTATATAGCGTCGTTGGTAGCAAGCTGAACTTCTAGGACGCTTAAAGTGGAATAGATTGGTTAAATTATCTTTCAGCTCCGGCAGGGATTTGAACTTCCAACCTTTGGCTGATTGGCTCGACGCTAGCAACTGGGCTATCGTGATTCCCTAGAGGAAATAAACAGGATTTTGCATGATGCTTAGTGATGTTGTGATGCGTTCCACGGAGACCGGTCTGCTACACGGGTCCAGATTTGTTCGAATGAATGACAATGATTGATGATCAGCGGGTGTTGATGAACGTGCGTTTAGGAACGGATCCCTTCAATGCGCTTTTCTCGGACGAGACTTGAATCCGCACCATATGCGTTGCTGGATAAGAACTCTAATATCTGACTCCAATGTTAGTTTCTGTATAAGGGTGACATAGGCCTATAATTTACACAAACATGGCGTAAGCTCATCTGGCGTTAAATAGATTTCGCGCACAGTTTAACTCTGTCTCTCAGTCTCTTTCTATGTCTGTCTGTCTGTCTGTTCCTCTTTCATTCGAGATGGAAATTGGTATACTGGGATGGCAAAAACTGTTTACCAAATTAAACATCAATTTTGTTCATGAAGTTATCTTGCGAAAATACCATCCATGCGTATGCATTATCTGGCTGGGGTCTCGAGATCAAGTGCTTTTTACAGAAGTTTTCGACAACTATTTGATCCGCCTCTATGGTTTATTGACACACACACAGACAGACACACACACACAAACAAACAAACACACACACACAAACAAACAAACACACACGCACGTAATATATCAATATATTCGCCTCTGAGTAGTTTCCTTGAAGGGGCGCTATACAAATATTCGGTATGAATGAATGAATGAATCAGCACCAACATATAAGAAGCAAAACATAAATATAACATAATTATACCATCTAACTGTAATTTAAGCATAACGTTGGTGCATCGTAGGGAATGGGTTAGTGACCAAATATAAAATGGCTGCAGACTCATGGAGCACGCTAAGAGCCAATAAGACAACTGATGTGGCATCGTACATTGTAAGTTGGTCAGTTCGTGACGCACACTCTTTGGGTTTAATGATAAATCAACAGTTAAAACTGTTCACAGTCATGCATGTAATTTTATGTATCTAGACGCTTAAGATAGCGCATCATAAAAGCACCATAGCGAAAGGCTTAGTAGTAGACTAAAAATAGCCTCCGCCCATTGCGCTTTGATTCCACCGGTTTAGATGCTGAACACGATTTAGCCTACACGTGACGAATGCGTAGTCCTTTAGGCCTGCTGATGATGGCCGTATGCATGACTGACCCGATAAGCTCTAAAGCTAATCCACGCAGAAGGATTGCACTCAGTGATCTCGGTGAGCCGAATTGAAACCCAGAGGACTGTGAACCACTTAAGGAAATCGATCAGCTGGTTAGAAAACGTGTGATTTTATATCCTCAGGTAAATTTGGTTCTTTGCATATCGTTAAAGCTTACCTGGTTGCATATAATTAAAGCCCACCTGGTTGTCCTTGCACGTTTCCTGGGGCATCCTTTCACACACCTGTACTGTTCGATAAGAACACCCACTTTCAACTTCTCTACTGTTGAGATCTCTTATAAGACAGCCATGTTCATAGCACTTTTGAGGGCTTCCTAAAATGCGCTTTATAAATGCCCAGATACACGCATACAGATACCTACAACAAACCTTTGCAACAACCGTGATGCACGGTGCTATTGAAGTCATAGCGCTATATGAATGAATGTCTATTTACATCAATACCTCGCTGTCTTCGGGAACAACAAGGATTGCCTCATACCTAGACCGTCTTATAATGAGGTTGTTTTTTCTGTGGCTGAACTAACTTTGAGATTCTGACCGTGTTATATCAGCATTCGTGTTGTAATGAAGCGTGTTATAACGAGCGTCCGGTGCTCATTATATCACTACATTGAGTCGGTTGAATTGTAGCAGATTGGCAATGCGTTTTCCTTTTGCCTCAGCGTCCTCGAATAGAAACCCGATGTCGTCTTATATTGAAAACGCCGCTAAAATTTAACTGTCTTATAAGTTAGGCCTAATTACTATTTATTTAACGAAGCTCTGTCATAGCGGATATGATTAGTATAGCCCTCCTTCCTGTCAGAATTTTAATGGGCAGTAGATGGGACCCAATTGGGCTCTATATGGGCTCCATGTGGGAATGCTGGCAGGGCTCCTTTAATCAGGCTTTGGACTGGCATTACCAATAATCGCGGGGCAGCAATTTGACGTTTAACGACTGTCAACAACGTGATGCATATTCAGAACCTTGGAACAGGTCTCTTACCAGACGGTGCACTTGGCAAAACCATGCTATACAAATGGGACGAACGAACGACATATGCATGTATGTATGTATGTATGTATGAACACTTGTTATAGCGCCCCTTCAAGATTTCTACTCAGAGGCGCTCCCGACTACAGCGCGGACACTGAATCGGAGTTTCACGCCGAAGCGCATGAGCAATTGCGAGTGAAAGACTTGCCCAGGGTCCCTACGTGGCGGCTTGAGGGTGGATTCGAACCCGCAACACTCCGGCTGCAAGGCACCGAACATACCCCTACACCACCGCGCCCCACACTGTATATGCAGTAGGTGCGTGTTAGCAAGCACCGAATTAGCCTCGTGATCAAGTGTTACTCGTCAAACTGCCATGCTCGGAGTTCAGAGCTCTCGGCTACCGTGTCATCCGATCAATGCAGAATCTTCACTGCTTCTTCCGTAGCCTGTCTACTTGAAAGTCTCCGCAGAGACTTGGCGTGCATAGGCAACGGATGAAGGCACCGAGGACGATGGAATAAGCCTCCTTAATTCTCGCTCCTCATTTCTCTTCTCCTCTTATATACCGTGTCCTGCTATTCCTATTGTTCCGAGAAAATGAATCCTCGAAGAGTTGTCCGTGTGGGACTTTGATGGATTGGATTTTTGGGGTATACAGCCGTGTGCTCACCGGATGGAAGAGCGTGGAGCATGCGATGGACGAAAAAGCACATAAACGGAAAGGAAAGGATGGATTCATTTGTCTCCAAAAAACAGCTTTGTTTGGTGGGAATAAGATAAAACGGGAGAGAAAGAAAGACCAGAGTCGAGTGAAGATAAAAATAAGGGAGAGTAGTGAATAGGAGCGAAAATCGAGTGGGTCTAAGATGTAGATTATGCGGAAGTTAACGGGGAAGAAGAAAAGAAGGAGAAGTGAACAGCACGAGGAAAGAGAAAGATGACTGAGGGAAAAGAAATAGGTCTAAGATATACGAAAGGAGCATGAAAGAGAGGAAAACCGGATGACATGCCGAAGCACTCAAGGAGAAAAATTGGGATAAGAATGAGACTCAGAACAAGAGAACTTGTAGTATTAGGCCCTATTATAAATACGACGAGCTTTATAGCATCGTCGGTATCAAGCCACTTCTAGGATGCTTTACAAACTCTGTCTACTGCCAGCGCAAATGCTAATGTTCGGAGTTACGTAAGAAGCACATGTTTAGCTGTCTTTTTTAAACAGAAAGGCTTTTGGCTTCCCGAATATGTGCAGGATTTAGTTTCAGTAACTGGCACGAATACGTCACAGGACGATAGACTAATCTATCGTTTTTAGAGTCCCAAATTATTCGCCCATTGTAATTCTCGCCTAAGATACCAAAGTTCATGACAATTGTCATCAATCCAACTTCCATTTACTCAACTACTATTTTCATCAATCCGACTTCTAGTTTAACGTTTACCATTGTCATCAATCCAACTTCTACTTTAACCCTAGGGCTACCAAGCTTTTTTACACCGGCTACCAAGGGGTGTTGGTTACCACCCCCTGGATTTCGTGTTTGGTTTCACATATCATAACTTGTAATATAGCAATGGATTCAGCATTCATTTCTGCACAGAATGGTATATTTAGTTGTACATTATGTGAATGCACTTCGAAATTACATCACTTTTAACAACGGAACCCATTAATTAGCAATATTTTATATTATTGCGTACATTTTGTACTTTTTGGATAAACAAATATACGATTATGTGTGTTTTGAAACTAATCTATGTATAAAAGATACACACAATCATCCCTACACATGTTTATATAGTATAAATGTACATCCATACATATATATCCATACATACATATCGGTTTACGTTGTAATGCTGTATTCAGCCATTTTCACACAGATTACGCGTATTATTATTTATTTTGATCACTTCCGGTATTCAAAAGACAAAGATGTAGGTACGCAAATGAAGCCCTACATTCCCTCTAAAGAATGGTATCTTTGTTTCTCTTCCAGGAAGACAAATGAATACGCTACAGACAAAAAACTAAGGGGGGAGTGCTTCCATTCAGCCATTTTTCACGCATATTACGCGTATTATTATTTATTTTGATCACTTCCGGTTTTCATAAGACAAAGATGTAGGTATGCAAATGAAACCCTGCATTCCCTCTAAAGAATGGTATAATTGTTTATCTTCTAGGAAGAATAGTCAATAAGCTATAGTCGAAAAACTAAGGGGGTGGTATCCACCCCCTGGTGCCTCGGGTATATCAGGTATAACTTTTGAATGGCGTGGGCTACCACCATGATGTTTACCTCAAACTGTGCGCCAATGAATCTGCTACAGCTACCTAAAATGCAAAAATTATATTCCATATGGGAAAAAAAATTATGCATAAAAACATAAAAACGCAACCCCCCCTTGGTAGCCCGAGGGTTAAATTTTTTCCATCAATCTAGCCTAACTTCTATCTATAAGCAAGAATTATTCTCATCATTCCAGCTTCTAATTAACCAAGAATTTTGCCATCAATCCAACTTCAAAGTAAGCAAGAAATATTTTCATCAATTCTTCGTCAATCGAACTTCTATTTTCATCAGTCCAATTTCTATTTCTAGAAACTGGATCGATTAATTTTTTGCTTAAATAGAAGTTGGATTGATGAAAATAGTTACTTATTAAACTAGAAGTTGGATTGATGAAAATAATAGTTGCGTAAATGGAAGTTGGATTGATATGTCAAATGTCATGGATTTTTGGATTGAGATGCCTTGTACATAAAACTATTAAACGATATGTTATAATGCGCACATGATCAGGGACGCTAAAAAAGATAGATTACTTCACAGGACTGATGATCGCAACCGCGACCTATTGGGATCGTCCTCTAGCGGCCTGACGTATGACCAGACGAGCAGCAGGGTCGATAACCCGGCCTGAAGCCGGATGTCGCTGCGCTGTGGCAAGCCAGCAAGGGCGCACGCTAGAGGAAATACGAATAAGATGTAGTGTGAAAGAAAATAAGATGACAAAACTTCGACGATGCCAAGTATGAGATTGATGAAAGGGACATTGTAGCAAACCCACGCAGAACACGATTGAGTTATTTTCGAAGCAGCCACTAAGTCATCAATCACAAGAACCGGCCGGTTTTCGTTTTGTCATCGATTTATGGTGCCTGGATACACTGATGGAAAACGACCAAAACCTGTATCACTGATCATACGTAGATTTACTGACTTCTTTCCCCTCTCACTGTGGGACACAGTAACCGTTTGGTTAGGCGCTCGCTTTGTAACGCGGAGAGTACGGGTTCGAGCCCTCTGATACGGTTACTGCGTGTAGGGACCTTAATTGAGCATATCCCTTCACTCACAATTATTATTCTGCAACATCGACTGAGCCTTTGTCATTAAATAGTGGCGCTTAATAAATGATGATGATGATAGTAGTAGTACTAATATTAATAAATATCATAATGATTAGGCTATAATAATAATTTTCACGGATTGCCCTAGGCTGAACTGTGTATAAGGTCATAATAGGCTATCTTATAGGCCTAGACCTAGGCTATAATAATTTTTTATTTGGCAATGTATTTTTAAATTAGATAATGAATTAACAAATAATCGATAAAGCATTAATATTAATACATTTCCAACAACTAGGCTACTATCGAAAACACAATTAATTAATTAACATTACTTTAAGAGAACTAAAATAAATAATGATATGGTAGGCCTACAGTAGACTGCTGAATTTGGGCGCATTTTGAGTAGGGGCCTAAATGTTTTACTAGCACTGCAAATAAAACATTTACTCAAAATGCGCCCAAAAGTCATGGTGACTAAACTGCGGGCGCCAAAGTGTCTGTGCGCCCAAAAGAATGCCAATATGAAAGAAGGATAATGCATGTGGTCAGCGCTAGATTAATTTTGAGCTTAAATTTTGGACGTCTGAACAGCCGATTTACGGTCTGTTCAGCCTATGTAACCTACTTTGTCAACCACCTAGCGGCCCGCTAGCATTCCGATTTGAAAGACTGCCTGGCATGTAATGTAATGTAGTGTAAATCTTCGAAAATTTCTCAGCGCCCACAAGCCATGTTAGGGAGACCAGCCTAACCACCGGCGCTATAACCACACAACACAACACAATACAACTGGGGCTCGGTGGTATAGCGGTATGTTCGGTGCCTTGCAGCTGGAGGGTTGCGGGTTCGAATCCACCTCAAAGCCGCCGCGTAGGGACCCTGGCAAGTCCTTCACTCGCAATTGCTCATGCGCTTCGGCGTGAAACTCCGATTCAGCGTCCGCGCAGTAGTCGGGAGCAGGGGCTTTATCCCCATACAGGGCGGGCGCAAGTTGAGTCCAGTGAAAAACAGGGGAAGTGTTTTAAATTTTTATCACACTTTCTACAAGTTACAGAGTCTACACTCACAGTCCTATGAAAGACCCAATTTCCTTGTCTAAATTAGTGTGAACCGGCGACATCGTCTGATTAAGTCGCTCGAATTTGTTAACTGTAGCCTACTTAATGTGTTATGGAGTTCTTGCACTTAATTGCGCGACATTGTCGTCTGCACAGTTGTGACAAAAATGAACTTTTACATTGGTTTCAACTTAAAAATATGCTTTCACTTAAAAGCTGATACAACGAACAGAACTGGCAGAAATAGGCTAATTGTACAGAGGATTATGTCCGGGGATTATGTCCTATGCAATATGGGAGGGGGAATTTTGTCCGGGGGATTATGTCCTGCACCGGCCCGGTGGGGGGAGGATTGAGCCCGGTTGTTGAGGGGGGGATAGAAGCCACTGGTCGGGAGCGCCCCTGAATGGGCAATCTGGTAGGGGCGCTATAACAAGTGTTCAAATACAATACAATACAATATGAAATCAAGTTCGCAATAGCGAGGTTGCTCTGTTCCTTTCAATGTCAGTTCAAAATCCAGAGAGGTCAAGCTGAAACACATGGTGCTACGGCCTAATCGGTATTGATGGTGGTTGTGTGGCGGCGCAGGAATAGAATCAGGATGTGATAGTTTGAAGAGTTCGCCTTCCAGTCGTGAGTGGAAGGTAGCACATAATATTAGTGCAAGCGGAGGAGAGGTGAACTTAAGAGGCGAAATTGGAGGGTGAGGATTAGGCCTAGTACTCCATTACAAGACAGTCTGGCGGCCCTCTAATATTTACATTTTCGTAATGACTTTCTTTGCTCATATAGTTGTACTGCATGTGAGTAATGTGACTTAATGATGCTTTCAACTCATCCAGCTGCACGCTCAAATTAGTTCACAGTTACAGAGACATAATATGAAATACAAGACATATGAAATAGCACTTGAAGAAAGAACAGCACTCACTGTTTGATATTTAACAATGCCAACTTTCTCATCATAAGCCATTTTGAATCAAGTAATTGCAAAAATTCAAAACCATTCAAATCATTGCAAGACACAGAAGAAACCCTGAAGCCTAAACACAGAAAAACTTCGGATACACAAACAAACCCAACAAAAAACATAGCTGCCCATGTTGAACAAGATTCTCAGGTCACAAGGCGGAAACTGAACCGATATTAATGCGTAAAATTAACAAATTGAAACTAGGAACTTTTAACTAATCTTTCTTCTCTATTCCAGAAAAGTAACTTAAAAGGTGCTTTTCAAACTCAAAGACTTCCAGAAATGTATCTTTCTGCGAATCATCACAAGAGTGATTATAGCAATGCTGCAAAAACTCACTTTCTATTTCAAAGATCCCATCACACATTCCACAACCGTAAAATCTCAGAATGAAACAATCAAACAGTTCGAGAAATGTATCTTTCTGTGGATCATCGTAGTAGTGATTATAGCAATGTTGCACAAACTCTTCTTCAATTTCAAACTTTTCGTCACACATTCCACAACCATAGGGTCTCACAACAAAACGATCTGTGTCAGGACTAAATATTGAATGACCTCCAGAATGTTGCTTTTCATCTTGAGATGACTCCATACTCTGTCTCGATAAAAGGCTTTGCGAAATTTCTGTTGTTAGCAAAACTTTTTTATCAACACAGCTGAGATTGTCTGAAGATAAAGTACATAATGTACTTGTATGCCATTTCTGTGTCATGCTTGACTGAGTGATTCGACACAATTCAATTTTGCATAATTTTTCTCCAGAGTTAGTTTTCAAATGGTTTTCATGTTCAACCCTATGTCTGAATGCATTGTCACATAATTCACATGTGTAAAGTGTGTCCCCAAGGTGTTTTTTCATATGGATTTTGAGATTAAATCTGCATCTAAATGTTTTGTGACATACATAGCAGTCATGTGGATTTTCTCTAGTGTGAGTTCTTACATGGAAATCCAGTTGAGTCTTCTTTGCAAATGCTTTGTGACATAAATTGCACTTGTACAGGTTCTCTCCAGTGTGTTTTCTCATATGATATTTCAGAGTGGTCGTCTGTGAGAATGCTTTATGACAGAGTTTGCAGTTGTATCGTTTTCGTCCATTGTGTGTTCTTGCATGACAATTCAGCTGACCCTTCATTGTAAAGGGTTTATCACATAAACTGCACTTGTATGGTTTTTCTCCAGTGTAGGTTCTCATATGGATTTGTTGGCAACTCTTCTTGGCAAATGTTTTGTCACATAAGCTGCAATTATATGACTTTACCCCAGTGTGGGTTTTTATATGGGAAACCATTTGACTCTTCCTCGGAAGTGTTTTGTGACATATATTGCACTCGTATGGTTTTTCTCCAGTGCGGGTTCTTGCATGAATATTGAGAAAACCCTTCAATGCAAAGGCTTTATCACATAAATTGCACTTGAATGGTTTTACTCTATTGTGGGTTCTCATGTGGTTATCGAGGTAAATCTTCAGTACAAATGTTTTGTCGCATAAATTGCATTTGTAAAGCTTTTCCCCAGTGTGGGTTTTTATATGGGAAACCAGTTTACAATTCCTTGCAAATGTCTTGTGACATATATTGCACTTGTATGGTTTTTCGCCAGTGTGGGCTCTCAGGTGGTATTTCAGAGTGCTCTTCCGTGCAAACATTTTGACACAGAGTGTACACTTGAATGGTTTTTCTCCACTGTGGGTTCTTGCATGACAATTCAGCAGACCCTTCATTGCAAAGGCTTTTTCACATAAACTGCACTTGTATGGTTTTTCTCCACTGTGGGTTCTTGCATGACAATTCAGCAGACCCTTCATTGCAAAGGCTTTTTCACATAAACTGCACTTGTATGGTTTTTCCCCAGTATGGGTCTTTGCATGGTAACTAAGCCCAGACTTAGAGGCAAAGGCGATTTTACATACAACACACTTGTATGGTTTTACTCCTGTGTGGGTTCTTATGTGTGAATCCAGGTAACTCTTCCTTGCAAATGCTTTGTGACATGTAATACATTTGTATGGTTTTTCGCCAGTGTGGGCTCTCAAGTGGTATTTCAGAGTACCCATGTTTGCAAATATTTTGCAGCAGAGTTTACACTTGAATGGTTTTTCTCCACTGTGGGTTCTTGCATGACAATTCAGCTGACTCTTTGACGCAAAGGCTTTTCTACATAAACTGCACTTGTATGGTTTTTCTCCAGTGTGGGTCTCTGCATGGTAATTCAGTGCAGATTTCGATGCAAAGGCTTTGAAACATAAAAAACACTTGAATGGTTTTACTCCAGTGTGGATTCTCAGGTGGTTATCCAGGTAATTCTTCAATGGAAATGTTTTGTCACATAAACTGCATTTGTAAGGCTTTTCCCCAGTGTGGGTTTTTATATGGGAAACCAGTTTACAATTCCTTGCAAATGTCTTGTGACATATATTGCACTTGTATGGTTTTTCGCCAGTGTGGGCTCTCAAGTGGTATTTCAGAGTACTCTTTCTTGCAAACATTTTTACACAAAGTGTACACTTGAATGGTTTTTCTCCACTGTGGGTTCTTGCATGACAATTCAGCAGACCCTTCATTGCAAAGGCTTTTTCACATAAACTGCACTTGTATGGTTTTTCTCCAGTATGAATCTTTGCATGGTAACTAAGTCCAGACTTAAAGGCAAAGGCGTTTTTACAAACAACACACTTGTATGGTTTTACTCCTGTGTGGATTCTTATGTGTGAATCCAGGTAACTCTTCCTTGCAAATAATTTGTGACATACAATACATTTGTATGGATTTTTGCCAGTGTGGCCTTTCATGTGGTATTTCAGAGTACCCATGTTTGCAAATATTTTGCAGCAGAGTTTACACTTGAATGGTTTTTCTCCACTGTGGGTTCTTGCATGACAATTCAGCTGACTCTTTGACGCAAAGGCTTTATCACATAAACTGCACTTGTATGGTTTTTCTCCAGTGTGGGTTTTTATATGGGAAAGCAGTTTACAATTCCTTGCAAATGTCTTGTGACATATATTGCACTTGTATGGTTTTTCGCCAGTGTGGGCTCTCAGGTGGTATTTCAGAGTACTCTTCCATGCAAACATTTTGACACAGAGTGTACACTTGAATGGCTTTTCTCCACTGTGGGTTCTTGCATGAGAATTCAGCTGACTTGTTGATGCAAAGGCTTTATCACATAAACTGCACTTGTAAGTTTTTTCTCTTGTGTGTTTTCTTCTGTGGTATTCCATGTGACTCCTGTTTGCAAATGTTTTGTCACATAAACTGCACTGAGTTGGTTTTTCTCCAGTGTAGATTCTGATGTAGAAATCTAGTCGACCCTTCTTTGCAAATGCCTTCTGACATAAATTGCACTTCTGTGGTCTTTCTCCATTGCGGATTCTTATGTGTGAAACCAGCTGACTCTTTTTTGCAAATGCTTTGTGACATAAATAATAAATACAAGTGCAATTATTGCATTTGTATTCTCTTTCGTCACTGTGAGTTCTTACAAGGGGTTTTTGAGATATAAATCCATTCCAATGTTTTGTTACAAACTCACATACAAATTGGTTTTTTCAATGAAGATTTTTGCTTGCATATCCAAATCTTAAGCAAAGTAAAAGCCTTAGAAAACTGGTCTTGTCTTACTTATCAAAGTTACTGTGGCATATGCTATGAGTTCAAATGGGTAGATACAAAATTATGTGTGTAGTCTGCTATAGAATACGTTCTGCATATAGAAAAATACTGGCAACAAAAAAGAAAATAATAACCTTGAATATTAGTGACTCAATTGCCAAATTGATTTGCCCTA
The DNA here is from genome assembly GCA_020284085.1 of Aporrectodea caliginosa. Lineage (NCBI taxonomy): Eukaryota > Metazoa > Annelida > Clitellata > Crassiclitellata > Lumbricidae > Aporrectodea > Aporrectodea caliginosa. The sequence continues at coordinate 386,325 of JACEVL010000941.1, forward strand.
CATTATTATCAACAGAGCGAAAAATTGAGAAATTCTTAGATTTATTAATACCAACCTCATTGAACAGCATGTTATGATGGCTACTAGAGGAAACAACATTCTGCACTTCATAATAACAAAAACTGATGAGACCATGGCTGAGAGTCTTAAGTGTGACGAATCATGTTGATCTTACTGTTTGTCAGAGATCATGTAGGTACTTCACATTGGTACTACTACCCTTCATCATGTAGCCAAATGCGAATAAGCAATGGAGCTTAGCGGAAAGACCGAACTTAATTAGATAACACTATCAAATATAGAAATGACAAGAGTGCACAAATAGATTAAATAGATCCTACATATTTGCATAAGGAGAAGGGATGGTTATTATAAGGTAGGCAATGGCAAAGATTTTCAATGCATGTATGTGCACAGACATGCACTTCAGACAGATACCAACATCTCTTTCTTCCTTGGCCAGATGTAAAAAAGGGCCAAAGTGTCTTGAAGTGAAAAATAACCAATCAACTCAGCAAGGCCGTCGATACCAATTCTTTCATGAACAAACACTATCTTCAGGACAGCACACCTTCAGCACAAAGGTAGCAGAACTTTGGAACAGATTGTGTGATAGCGATTGTTCAATTGTTGGGTACTAATTAAATAGCAACTACTTTGAAATGGTATTTAAATTGGTCATAACTATTAATGTAACAATTTAAAATAGTTATGTAAAAGGACCTATACGTCCTTCCGTCCTCCTCCATTTTTCTGCAGAGAAACGACCCCAAAATGCGCAAGTAGCCTACACTTCATGAAATCAGAAGATGGCTAACCTGCAAACTTAGCATGCATCATTAACATTGCTCAATATGCATAAAACTGGAATGTAATTATAGAGGTATCTATCAAAATATAAATAAGTGATATTATATGATTATAATGATACTTAATGTTAAATCGAGGACGCTAGACAATATTACTTACCTGACCAGTATAACAAATAAAAAAAAAGTTTGTGAATCCAACAACCTAAGGTGTGTGAATCCTTATGACGTCACACTCAAGAAAATGGCGTCACATAAAAGAAACTTAAGTAAGTAAGTATATCTTTGATTGAGAAGCACTAGCAAACGCACAGCACTGTACATGGCAAGATTAATACATTCAAACAAATAAACACAAATTTATATAGGCCTATGCAACAATGAATTGAATGAGAAGCTTTAATGTACATCAGAGGAGCATAGAGGAAGAAGAGCCAGGGCTAGTCATATGGAAAAATGAAGGGTTTAAATAGCCAGATCTTATGCAAATAGAAGTAGGATAATCGGTGTCTCTGAGTCTTGTGCTAGAGCACAATTCAAATAACATATTCACTTTACAGATGCAATTAATGTATGAAACTTAATTGCTTTGTAGCCCGGTCTTGACGACGCTTTGAGCAAGGAGACTAATTTGATAGTGGAGGGAGACGTGTATTTTAGCGCATTTAATTATTTCAATGATTTCATGATAAGGCCTAACTGTAATAGTATTGAATCCAGCTGCTGTTTAAGCAAGAATCTTTTCTTCAATCCCACTTCTATTTAAGCTAAAATTATTTTCATTAATGCCACTTCTATTTGGCAAGAATTCTTTTCTTAAATCCAACTTGCATTCGACCAACGAGAAATCCAATGCAATGGCGAGTCATTACGACGCTAAACTACACGTTGTCATCAATCCAGCTTCTATTTTAGCAAACAACTATTTTCATCGATCCGACTTCCATTTAGGCAAACGATTATTTTTATTAATCCAGCTTCCATTTACGGAGCCACATAAGAGAAATAATAAAATACGCTAAAATAGCCTACTCGGCTGGCAGCATCATGGATTAAATAGGCCTACTCTAAAATACACTTTTACCGATTGAATTGCCTTATTTTATGTTACTGGTAGGCTACATGCTTAGTTGTAAGCCTAAGAAGGCCTAGGTTATTAGCGCCTCTGAATAGGAATCTGGAAGGGGCGCTATAACAAGCGTTCAAATACAATACAATACAATTAGTGGTAGGCCTAGTAGTGGCATTAGGCCTAATGGCTAATAGTCAGTTAGCCTAATGATAAAATTAGTATTTAACCGTTAGGCCTATTGATATTTTCTGTCTCCACGCAGACCTCGGGGAGTTGAAAAATCACTTGTAAAGTAAAAAAATTATGGAATGGCTGAAACTCATCAAGGGTAGGCGAAGCAAACGTTTCGTGAAAGACAATGACGTTAAAGCGTTGGATTGTAATCGCTATTCCCTGAAAATGCATATTTCTCGCGTTTCGTTGCATGGTTAAACAATAGGCCTACAACGCCCGAACTCTCTGAAAACTATAATAGGCCTCTGCTGTTAATTGGACCGGGAGTCTCAAACGCCAACAGGACGGAGTGGTAGGCCTACATCTGAGCGCAGTGGCGGCGCCAGGGGGCTAGGGGTGGTTAGCCCCCTAACTGCGGTTCAGCCCCCTCCTCAAAGGAAAGGTTTTAAACAAAAAGGTCGTCGCATCCCAATGGGAATAACTTACCTTGGCTTTTGAGCTTTAGCCCCCCAAACCTGAAATCCTGGCGCCGCCACTGTGTAGCGTGGTACTGTTTCTGCTCGTTCTCTTAAGACTTTTATTTTTTCGAGGGACCCTTCGCACAGTCGCACTGGAAGCGTCTCTGATTAGGTCGTACTGTGAGAGGTTCTTTATAAGTCCGTAAATAGAATAGTAGGCTATAGAATAGAATTATTATGTTCTGTCAGGAGGTAGCCTACATATTATATATTGTATTGCATTGTATCGTATTTGAAACTTGTAAAGCGCCTCTTGCAGTGTAAGCGTTGGAGCCAGACGAAACAGAAATGTCTTTAGCTAAGGAGTGAACAGGAACGGAAGAGGTCCCAACCAGTATCTTATTAGGGATAGAGGGCGGGAGGTCATTCCATGAAATACAATACCCACAATAGCGAAGGCACGATGTTGGGCCACAGTGGTCCTTGTCCGATGGACAAAGGAATCGAGACAATCAGCGGAACGAAGGAACCAGAGGGAGACAGCGGAGGAGGGCTTACGCATAAGATCACACAGGTAGGCCTACTTAGGAACCTTCCCCATCTGAGTTTTGGAGACCAATAGCAAGCGCTTGAATCGAATTCAAGAAACAACGGGGAGCCAATGCAGTTAATTAATTCGTCATAATATTATAGGTTGGAATGTGTATAAAGCGAGGAAGGCGGACAATGCGCCTAGGAGGCGACTCTGAATCATGGTTCACTAGTCACAATGAAGTCATTTCGCTGAAAGAGTCAACGCCAGAGTACTTAAGGATGGCTGAAGCAAAAGCTATGACAGACAACAATGGCGCATGCCCTCCATGATTGCAGAAATTATAGGAGCTTTGTTACTGGAGTGGTTAGTCTTTGCAGCTGGTTTTATCGGTGGAAACTGTGGTACGATAAGCGATGATGCGCTGGACGCATGGTAGATAAGCGCTGAAAGAGGAAAGCAGCGTTTCTGTTATCTCCCGATAGATGGGCAAGGCGGTGGCTGAGGAGGAGACTGCTGAAAGCAAGGCCATCTTGGTTTATTGGGCCCAGAGTCACAAGGCAGTGTCATCAGGGCCACAGCAAGCTATTTTTGGTCCCTGTGCCAAGCGTAAATCTAGCGCCTTCACCCATGGGCATATTTGGCGGTGGTTTTACGGGTTCAACCCCCCATCCAGAAATGTTTCTGGAATTGTTTTATATGCTTTTACATGCGAAATACAAAAAACTTCACTCTTTCGACAAATCTTCAATGGACCCCGAAATCTTTTCCTGGCTACACCCATGTCTTCACCCTCCCCAAAGATCAACTTAATCAATAACGACGTAAATAATGCAATTATGAAAGCATACATGTTATAAACCAAATGAAAATATATAGATATACGATAATAAGTACTTAATACATTAATGTAATGTAAAAGTTCTGAATGGCGATTTACTAATATGAAATGGGAGTCTTGAACTCTTTCCTCGTGAGCCTAATATAGCCTAATAGATAAGATTGGATCAGATGAGAAGATATTCACTAAGAGATTAGATTACATAATTTTAGATTAGATTAGATTAGATGATATTATGTTACACAGAGTCATAAGATGACTTTAGATTAGATTAGATTAAATCGGATGATACGAGATTAGATTAGATTAGATGAGGCGAGATTATATGAGATTAGATTACATTAGATTATATTAGATTAGTTTCGAGCAGATGATACAAGATATCTTTTGGTCTGTCTGGTGCCTTCCTTTGCTGGTTGGAGTCCTTCCTTGGGGAATGTGTGGTCCATGGGTCAACTAGGTCCCCATGGGTCCCTGCCCCCTATGGGCTACCTCAGGGCTCCGTCTTGGGACCTCTCCTCTACCTTATCTACACTTCTGACCTTGCCTCACTGCTCGCCTCTTATTCTGCTTTGGCCCAGCTATATGCAGACGATGTCCAGGCCTACTTGCATTGCTCTGCCTCTGACGCTATAGCGACCACTAGGCCTATGAGCTCGATCATGGGAGCCCTTGAGACCTGATATGTCGTCAACCGGCTGCGGCTAAGCTAAAACCCAGTTCATCTGGCTGGGCACCCGCCAGCAACTACATAGAATTTTCACCTTCTCCTCTGTTGTGCGCGATTCAGATTGGACCGAGAGCTTTAGCTCCCCATTCAAGAGCCGTGACTGCTTCTACCAATGCGTCAGCTCATCACTGCTGATATTACTCTTGTCCACTCACAACCAGACTTGATTACTGTTGTTCAATGCTGGTCATGGGGTGCTTGGATCGGATCCTGCGTTCTGCTGCCCGCCTTATTGGCCGCATAAATATGACCATATTCTGGATACATGCTCGACGATCTCCAGCTCCCCTCTTAAAGCGGATGCGTACAGAACAGCTGATTAGTCTGGCGCTGATTATTCGCTCCTTAGAGCTCTGCTGTCCTGTCCTTAGTGCTACAAGATCCCTATATGAGGCACTTAGTCCCTTTTGCTCGAACCTCCATGCAGAATCGCGCTTTCTCGGTGGGGGCCCCTACACTAGATTGCTTCGTTGATCTCCTAGGACCTTCTTAGTTCTTTTCTCACCTTAAAGTTTGGCCGAGCAGCCTCTGATACTTTGAAGCGCTATACAAATGTTCTGAATGAATGAATGAATCTTAGATAAGATCAGAAAAGACAAGTAAAGATGAACCAAGGCAGAGCAAGACATAACAAGATCCAGTGATATCAATCCCTTCAGATTACTTTTCCAGATCACGTAGTATTTTCCTTTTCACTTGTCATCAAACGACGAACCGCTACCGTTCCTTGCTTTTCACGCATCGTCTTAAAACAGCGCTGCAGCCTTTGACGTTGAGCATTAAACAGAACGCCATCATGATAGACGACTCTGTCTCGACTCTGGGGCCACTCCCTCCTGCCATCAAGATACGGAGGCTGCTAGAATCATTGATGCGTTCCAACTGACGTTATGGACCAAGTAACGGCGCCTGAAAACATCATCTCAGCGTCTCACAGCTCCGTCCATATAATCCGACCACGAGATAAAAATATAGGATTGATGTCCACGTATATTGATTTTATATGGATATTTATGTAGTGCTTTTAGAAACTCACAGATATAAAAAATCATATATCAGTATATCCCATCTCCATCTACATCCTACATATTTATATTATTCAACAATATGGTGAAAGAGGGAAATAGACAGACAAATAAACAATGCAGAACAGACATGCAGACATACTGACAAGGAGGCTGAGATAGGGAACGAGAGTTGGCGTAATATAGATGAAAGGACAGGCTTTTTGCGTCAAAAAGGATCAGAGAAATGAAGAAACTGCGAGGAGAGTAACCTTCATTGCCTTGTAAAAATACAAACGCGTACATTATATCTGGCCAAACGAGTATAGACGTCTTTAGCCTTTCGCTTTATAACGCATGTATATATGCATAGACATTATATGCTGTGCTCATTTCTTTCCTACACATAAATCTTTCTATATGTGCTTTTGCTAGCTTTTATTTCAAATATAGTAAAAGCAGACTATAAAATAATACGTTCTGTAGCTTGTATTTTATATATGATACATACAGTGAGTGAGCTTGTATTATAGCGTGCATATTGCGATATTGCGATACATGCAGCGAGTAAGATTTAGAATGTATTCTTTTATAGCTTGCTTTTGTGAAAAAAAATATATAAAATAAAGCAAGCGAAAGTAACTATATATTATATGTATATATATATATATATATTTATATATATATATATAAATTGATGTCTTAGAGCCATGAATAATGCATGTGACTTCATATTGTATATAAGGAAATAACGGTATATACATATATAATATATATATATATACAATGAAGAGGAAACATAGCTAGATAGACAGACAGACAGAGATAGAGACAGAGGCAGTGAATGAGTGAGTGAGTGAGTGAGTGAGTGAGTGAGTGAGTGAGTGAGTGAGTGAGTGTGAGTGGAGTGAGTGAGTGAGTGAGTGAGTGAGTGAGTGAGTGAGTGAGTGAGTGAGTGAGTGAGTGAGTGAGTGAGTGAGTGAGTGAGTGAGTGAGTGAGTGAGTGAGTGAGTGAGTGAGTGAGTGAGTGAGTGAGTTGGTGGGTGGGTGGGTTTTAGGTGGGTGGGTGAGTGAATGAGTGAGTGAGTGAGTGAGAGTGAGTGAGAGTGAGCGAGTGAGAGTGAGAGTGAGTGAGTGAGTGATTAAGAAGAAGAGCCAACCATCGTGCATGTGTGATGCAAAGAGCAGAAGGAGACAACTGCTGAAGTGAGATTCATTTGGAAAGTTGACATGAAGCCTAATTCATCATAACAGATATTATGTCAGCAGTGTTTTTTAAAAGTGCTATAGGCCCTATATAGAATTGTGCACATAATCTATATATACAGCAAATTGATATTATGAAGGCTTTCAAAGGGGCTTGATGACTAAAGTCAACACGGTCTATGATATCCTCTTTCTGAAGGTATGCGAGCTATGCTTATTTTATCTGCGATCCGTCGTTTTCTCTTTCTCGGCTTATGTGTGCATAATGCATGGTCTACGGGTTCTGTGGTTTTATCTTTCTTTTCCTCTGTGTGCATAAGCATAAGCTTAGCTTCTTCAGTCTCTGGTTTCAGTTAGAGGCATTTTCCAGTTTCTCCGTGGTCTCCTCTTTCCCAGTATTCGAGTTCGTATGAGTATTTTCTGCGATCTCTCGTCTTATCTTTCTCTCTGTATGTGTGCATTTGTCGATGATCCGCTGTCTTTGGCTATGTCTTTCTCAGTGTATTTTGTGCGTAACCCTATGCGTTTTTCTGTCACCAGTGTTTTTTCTCAGCATTATTAATATCCTTTTTCCAATTTATCAGTTTCCCTGCGCTCGTGTCTAAAATTTCTGCTGTCTCTGGATTCATCTTTCTCAGTGTCTCTGTGTCGTATTTTGAGTCCGAACATTGATTTTTTTGACAGACGACGTTGAATGACGCTCTGAATGACTCTTCACGTGACGCTTAGAGTGACATGCCTCTGACGTCGCCAATTGAAGTTCTGCAATGTTGGTGAAACAGTTTGGTCGCGAATGCACCATAATTATTGTATAAGCTGAAGTTTTTTCATAACGCTTTTATCCCTTTTATGCATCGGCAGCAGACTGACTAAATCGGAGCATCGTCCAAGGGAATTTCAACATGTAACTTAAAATAAGGTAAGGCAATTCCGGCTGGCTCTTTATACCGCACTATATTTATTTTATACAATTTAGTAATGCACTGTAATATTAGTTAACAAATTTCTAGCGCTTCTAGAAGACAGCTTGAAGATGAATTGCAGTACTAAACCGCATTAAATTTAACGAAATGCTTATGGAAAGTATAGGGGCGACACCTACCAAACGAATAAAGATTAGCCTTCAAGATAAACACACAAAAGTTGGCAGACGAAACAGAGAGACAATTTTGCATGCATGCTTTTCATCAGTGTGATAGGCAGAGATGCAAAAGATCGGTTGGAATAATACATACCGTCACTTTGATGACATTTATATCGACTGTGCTGAATCTACAAGGGAACCTAAGAAGCTAACCTGTAAAATCGGTAGGCCTATTTACCTATCTAAATTTTAATCTCCAACAGCGCTTTTCCGACAACCTGCTATAGACAAGACGTCTATAGCAGCTTGTCACATACGAAAGCTAGACATCTTCTTACAAAATAATCCTAACATCTGCAACGATTCCACAGCATGCTTCTGTGTGAGTTTGCAAACATAGCCTACTCGTGTTTCACGCAGTTGCACTGGGATGCTTGTACGACGTGGTTACGAAGCAGGATGAGCGTAAAACAAACATACAAAGCATCTGCCTGATAGCAAGCTCAAAGACCTGTGTGTGTGTGTGTGTGTGTGTGTGTGTGTGTGTAGGTGTGTGTGTGTGTAGGTGTGTGTGTGTAGGTGTGTGTGTGTAGGTGTGTGTGTGTAGGTGTGTGTGTGTGTAGGCGTGTGTGTGTAGGTGTGTGTGTGTGTGTGTGTAGGTGTGTAGGTGTGTGTGTGTAGGTGTGTGTGTGTGTAGGTGTGTGTGTGTGTAGGTGTGTGTGTGTAGGTGTGTGTGTGTAGGTGTGTGTGTGTGTGTAGGTGTGTGTGTACACTGTGTAGGTGTGTGTGTGTGTGTGTGTGTAGGTGTGTGTGTGTGTAGGTGTGTGTGTGTGTAGGTGTGTGTGTGTGTAGGTGTGTGTGTGTGTGTGTGTGTGTGTGTGTGTGTGTGTGTGTGTGTGTGTGTGTGTGTAGGTGTGTGTGTGTAGGTGTGTGTGTGTGTAGGTGTGTGTGTGTGTGTAGGTGTGTGTGTTTGTGTCTGTGTGTGTGTTGACGTATTCAGTGAGCTGCTAATGCGATGCAGGCTCGTAAACCTAAGCGCAGTAACTATAGCTACCTAGAATTGACGGTTTTAACCAAAGCGTGGCAAACGACGATTGCTATGATCGCCTGACTGCTGCACACAATCGACAAGACGGTTACGTAAGAGGAAGAGATGAAGCGACCGAGAACGTAAAGCAGTCTCATTTGGCAACATGATAACAAAATAACCAGATAAACTGTTGCTATATCCTTTCGTCCAAAGCAATCAACAAACATTTGACGTGTGCATGCGTTAGACCTGGGAGTCACTTTGGTCAGCCAATCTGACCCCACTTGACCCTAAAGTGACTTGAGGTCGACTTGAAGTCGACAACTTGGAGTCAAAACGACTTGACCCGACTTGGCAGAAAACAACCAACTTCCGACTTAAAGTCGACTTCTGACATGGTAATTACGATTACGTACGGCTAATAATACAAAAAATGTCATGCCAATTTGCCTGGCAAGCATTAATTTCTTATACTAATGAGTAATGAGATCTCAACACCTGATGAATAAAATTGCTTATTAAGCTTGTTGTGATTGTTCTTGAACAATTTTGTAATGCTTTAATGGGTTAACAGAAGAATCTGCAGCGGACCCCGGACTGGTTGCACTGAATGGCGTGTTATAATGAAACAGTTTAATTCTGTTGTCATAATTATTTGGCCACTAACGTCATTCAAATAGCAATACATGCGTATCATCCCACAGTACTAACACTCACCGATAATAAAGTCGATCATTGTCTAATACAACCGCTTTTCCGTCTGCAAACGACTAATAAGTGCACCAAAGTAGCGCCAAACGATCGATTGATTAGTATGAGATCCAGATTTCTTTTGATCGAATTCACTGACGACTAAAACTTAATTGGTTTGCGCGCGTTCAGCTCTTGATAAGGCAGCTAGCTAGACGTGCTAACATTTATATTAACATTTCGATTCACCAGTTTTATGAAACGTACGTGTGACGCTTTAACATATAATAACTCATGATAATTATAGATAAATCGACACCGATAAAAATAAGTAGGCCTAAGTAACTGCAGGGAGAATGGAAGGGAAAAGAGGGAGGGGAAGACCGAGGCAGATGATGCTGGGGTGGATGGCCGACGGATACAGCGAATTGAAGGAAAAGGCACAGCACAGAGAAGAGTGGCGTCATTGGAAGTTAGAACCTCCCGAAGGGCAGAGAACTTAAAGAGAAGAGAAGTAACTGCTTAATTAGCCCAACCGCCGCAACCGGCGTCGATAATACAAAATAATAGGCCTATCGCAGTACCGATCTGCATTTTTGAATATTTCTTCTTACTCTTTCAAATGAGATGAAAATCAACTTTTATCTTCAACACTTCAATTCAGTGTACATCGTCAACATAAATCAACTATATTTCTTAACACTTCACTCTCAAAATACAGCTCTAACTGTATTAAGACAACTGCATTATTCAAATCGACTGTAATCAGCAATTTCTAACCTTTCCCGCGCTATTAGCACGTGCTCAGTACAAGCTATATATATATATTCAGTCAATGTTTACGTAAGACAAAAGGCGCTGACCGCCCGCTCAACTAGATCATGTTTATACATATATAATATACAGGTGTATTGTCATGACACAACCCTAACATACAATAGGTCTTAAAAACGCTTGTTCACACTAAAAACACTATGTATACAACTGCTTAAACGCCATCGTGGCCTCACGATCATTAGTGTGGCGAGATAAATTTAGATTTGTTTGTGTTCCAAGTCGGTTTAAGTCGACTTCTGTAGAAAACAACTTGAGGTTACTTTTCAGCACAAATTCGACTTGGGGTCAGTTGCGCTAAGCAGAAACGACTCGACTCGACTTGGGATGCCCAAGTCGACTGGGGTCGACTTATTGGGGTCGACTCCCAGGTCTAGCATGCGTGTATGCATCCGCGCATGTATACCGTATGTATGTCGTGCGTAATGCGTATGCATGTATGTGTGTGTATGTATGTTTGCATGTTTGTGTGTTTGTAAGTTTGTATGTATGTAGGCCTATGCATGTATGTATGTATTCAATTCAATTCAATTGTATGTATGTATGTATGTATGTATGTGTGTATGTATGCATGTATGTTTGTATGTTTGTAAGTTTGCATGTATGTACGTATGTATGTATTCAATTCAATTCAATTGTATGTATGTATGTATGTATGTATGTATGTATGCATATATTTATGTATGCATGTATGTATGTATGTATGTATGTATGTATGTATGTATGTATGTATGTATGTGTGTACGTATGTATGTATGTATGTATGTATGTATGTATGTATGTATGTATGTATGTATGTATGTATGTATGTATGTATTTGTGTATGTATGTATGCATATATGTATGCATGTATGTATTATGTATGTTTATAATGTATGAATATATGTATCTAGACTGTATAAAGTGCATTATTACGCTGCGAATGAGGCTGTCGAAGGGAGCAACGTGCGTCTTAACACATTTAGAAAAAGTGATTAGAGCAGAGATAAAAGGAACAGTTCGAATATGGTAATCTACAGGCAACACCTTAAATAGATTGCATTTGTTTTGCTCTCCTATTTTTCTATTTAGCTCTCCTTTCATTCTCCTTCCTTTCATTCCCCTCTTCAGTTACTTCTATAATTCCATTGGACCAATCCCTTGCTCCAATTTCATAATCATTATTCCCTTTCCATTTCCTTAAGTTACCCTTCCTTTAATGTTCTCTCCTCAAATTCCTTTTGTCCTATAATAGTCTTTCCCATAAGTCGTTTTTTCCAAGCATTAATTCACCAAGTGCTTTCGCTCGACGTTTTTAGCAATATCAACACAGAAGGAAACATTTGCTGCCATAAAATGACACCTTTGGACCTAAATTATTACTACATCTGCATGTTTATTCCATAGCATAATGCCAAATACACCTTCGCACTGAAAATATTCAAATACAGCGAAAAAACCGTAATTTGATAATACCGTCATTACGATGTTTAAAAGTTCATACCGAAGCCGTATAACAGGAAACATTAAGAACCATAAGTAGATTGTAGGAAGTAAGTTTACAGTATAGAGCGAAAGACAGTCTCGATCGGTAGGAGAGTTGCGAACATAAGAAAGTGGAGAATTCCAGATGGAGAGACCGGCAACTGTGAATGATACAATATACAACACAATACATATGAAAATTTATAGCGCGCTTTAACAAAACAAGTCTTGCACGAGAGCGCGTTTCGCTACATTCTTGGTCATAGTGCAAGATAAACAGATGAGTTTTTAATTTTGTTTTAAACTGTGCAACAGATATGCACTGTCGAACTGAAGCTGGAAGACTGTTCCATTCTAAGGGTCCTGAGACAGAAAAAGCATGTTTCCAAACTTCCGTTGGAGCAGCCTCTTTCCTACTTCCTGACTATGATTTAACTTAAAGAGATCATCAATTGATGCCTTCATCCATTCATTCCTAGAATTTATATAGCGCCGCTTCAAAGAGCCTACTCAGAGGCGCTCCCAGCCCAGCTACGGCTAAACAGAGAAGACTTAAGCAGTTGACAGAAAGCATGCAGGCATAGTGTTGCGGGGCAGCTAGCGCAGCTCAAGTGGGAGCCCATTCCAGGTGGATAGTCTAACAATTGAGAAGTCTCGGCGCCTTGTGCATTTTGATAACATCGCTATAGAGGTAACTGGGTTAGATTAGAAGAACCAGAGGCCAAAGAACAGGACTAACATAATTTATAGCGGGTACATTTCCTCAATGCATCGTCTGTCGATATTTCAATATTTGAACCGTAAAGCAAAAAACACTGGTGGTTCTTCAACAGAAAAGTATCGATGGTTACCAAATAGAAATCCAATTAAAATACTTACACGTCTTGCGAAGCCATCTTAATATTCCGGAGACTGCCAAAGACTGAAGCCTCTAAACGATGAAGAAAACTACGGAACATGTGTTCATCTGTTCTTCGTGTCAATTTCCTTCAGCTGACCATAATATTTTCCTTTCTTTGCAGCTGCAAAAATGCAGCAGGCACGATTTTCGACGTAATGATATCGCATGGAAACATTTAGACAAAGGTCATAGTGTTGTAATGCTTCGAAAAGTAGTCGTACAAGAATCCGTTTTCAAATTTATAAACGTCCGATGTGAGTCTTTAAGACATGCTTTCGCTGAAAAACATCAGTTTGCGATCAGTTATAGGATCTATGCAAAGTACCGAGAGTTGATGTAGCAAAATTGGTCATTTAAAGATGGAATTGGCAGCAGAAAACTGGTACTGAGTAACTGCAACATTAGCGACAACGTTTAGTTCTCGAAACAAAGGTTCACTGCAAATTTCACAAACACCAGGGAAAGAAACGCCATCCGCTGAATTCATGACGTTAGACATTCTACGTTCCAATCTTTTCCTCTATGTAATCTCAATGTTATATCGCTCAGAAGTTATTCGTAATTTAAGGATGTAGCATTCATGTATTTCCTTATAAGAAATTCACAGACTCTACACTAACGATGTGCTTCCTATACTTTAACTTCGACTGTTGAATGATCCACTTTTACTTGGTCTTCTTTTGAAAATCTAACGGATAAAATCTACTTCTGTATCGCTGCTGCTATTTCCTAGGCCAGAAGTCGTACTTCGAGCACATTTTCTGCGCTGCAGCATATCTCCAGCATCCCTAAGTTCTGGATAAATTTTCATACAGGTTGCCTTCTCGGATGATGCCGCCATCGCAGCACGAGCACCGGCATCACCACCACCAGCACCATCACCAGCAGCAGCATGCAGCAGCTGAGATTTAGTGTAGCGAACGCACTCGTCTCTCGTGGCTCTGTGCATGGATGCATGCTTGCGCGGCTGCTGCAACAGGCGCCTGGCATCTGCATGCATCGTAGGAGTTTTTTAAATTATTGACAAACTTAGCTGCTGGAGAAACATGCATCAGCGCACAAGCATCACATAACCAATACAAACCTATATGTCTATAGTACTCTATACACGCACATACGTGAGGCGCGGTGGCGTAGGGGTATGTTCGGTGCCTTGCAGCCGGAGGGTTGCGGGTTCGAATCCACCTCAAGCCGCCGCGTAGGGACCCTGGGCAAGTCCTTCACTCGCAATTGCTCATGCACTTCGGCGTGAAACTCCGATTCAGTGTCCGCGCTGTAGTCGGGAGCGTCTCTGAGTAGAAATCTTGAATGGGCGCTTTAGCAAGTGCTCATGCATGCATACATAGTTTTACATACATAATAATAATAATATTCTTTATTGAAACAATCCGGTTGACAAACCGCAACCGGTTACAGTGTACAATTATGCAATTGAAACAATTCACAAGAACAGAAATGACAGAAGACATAAATCTTAACTTCTAACAGAACAGACAGCCTGCAATACACATACATGTACATATCAAGTACTTCAAGTAATAAGCCTCAAACTGTATACATAATTATTGTTTTATACGTTGTCGCAAAATCTACCCGAGCAATATACAAATCTGAATCCAGCGTAATCATAAATTTTATAGATTGTAGGCCTATTATTAAAATGTAGCGAAACAAAGTAATATAATTTAAAATTGCATTATATCTTTATATAACACTATTTTATTTTATACGGTATTAAGCGAAAATATTCATATGAAATGAAATATAAATGAAGTATGGAATGATAATATATTGTCACACTGTAGCATTATTTTAAGTGATTTTCTATTATTCTATATATGCACTATGTACTTTTTACACTATTAAACACGTGTTTACTTATATAACATATCTGTAAAAATCTCATTATATAACAAATAATTATATTGATGAAGGGCTTTGTGGATAAAAGTGGTGTCTAGCTTTCCTCTGAAATGATTGGATGACGGTGGCTCAAAGCGATTATTACGGTACCTGACTTCTTTTTGAGTCCCAACGAACGGGAGAGCGAGCCAAAGCGACGACCGTGATAAGGCTCTCAACGTTTTAATTAAACTAATGAGCGCGTATTATTACCAGATAATCCGCCAAATATAAAAGTAAACTGCAGAAAAATTGAAGCCAAGAATAGATGAATATTTGCTGTGCAGTTGTCTCTATAGCATTTCAAGCACATAAGACGTCTGCGTCACGTCTGAAGGCGATGCACGCGGATATAGGCCTATACAAGAACCTACCCTGCAGGTATTCCATTCTTACCATTAGGGGTAGGCCTAGACGTTCCACTGAGACTACTGAGTTCCCCCACCCCTTGTTGGTGAGAATAAAAAATTCGTGGCATTATTAGAAATGATATTAATGTTTCTGATAATGTCATAAAATCCTAGGGTCATTGATCGTTTCAGGGTTCTTTATTATGTCCCATTATACTTTCATCATTTTATATGCATGGCATTTAAATACCGATGTCCGTGACAACAGTACTGTCATTAATCCAGCTTTCATTTACTCAGGTATTATTTTCATCAATCCAACTACTAGTTCAACAAGAATCTATTTTCATCAATCCAACTTCTATTTAAGCAAGAATTACAATGGGCAAATAATTCTGAACGCTAAACGATAAATTACCAATCTGAGAAAGACTTTAAGGGAGACCACAGTTAGAAACTGTCATGAAAATTTGTGCTGAGACACAGACGATCGTCACAAAGTCATTGGTCATCTGATGACGAAGCACAAGAATGGTTCTGAAAGGTCGCTGGCCTACAGAATCAAGAGATCCTCAGATTCTGTTGACGACGTTAAATAGTCATCAACAGTCGCGAGGTTAACACTAAAAAGTCTTCAAAATACATCGACTAAGTTACGTGCAGCAGTTGCATATTATCACCTCTCATTAAAGGTCAACTTCTCACTGAAGGGTGTGTTTGAGTATCACATTTATATTGCGCTCTATATTCTTGACCATATGTTTCTGTCCGAATCGACATCAGTCAATGTACGTAGAGATTATACATGTATGTATGTATGCATGAATGTATGCAAGTAATCATGTAGACATGTAGGCTATGCATGCATGTATAGGCCTACTGTTACGGTATAGGCCTAGGCTATATATGCCCAGACGCATTATATAGGCTATAATTACATGCATCTGGGCATTCCAATATCGCTCTAAATTACCAAAAACAATGTCAATAACTTGTTTTTGACGTTAGGTCATTGAATGATAGTTTTGCAATCATTATATGCTAATTATTTCATCGAGCATGTAACCTTGGCTTAGCTACAATGTGGATCATATTATTGCATAATCTGCAACATTCCACATCGACGCTTCTGACTACTATCTGCATCATTTAGCGTTTCGCTTATGTTGGCTTTACACCAAGGGCATGCCATTTATTTTACTTTTTCATTGATTTAAATTGCGTAAATGCTAATTTCACTATTTCAGGTTCTTTACGAGACATCTTATGATATTTGCACTGATAGAATTTAGACCGAGACATCAAAAAACCTATCTCGAGACGCATTGAGATCGAGACAGTGTCTCAAGACAATCCAAGTCTGGTGAAGTTGTCTTGCGGTCTGCTGCAGCCTATAGCCTATACTTGGTCAACCACCTAGCGACCCGCTAGTATTCCGATTTGAAAGGTCGCTGGGCTAGTACTTGGTTAGTACTCTTTTGTAAGGCCTCCTATACAGTAACACCGTGCTCTTAATAAAGATTTAGTTCAAACCTTATAAATTTGAATATTGCATTTTCATGACTTTCTTTACTCAACATTGTACTGCGTGCGACTACTGTGACTTAATGATGCCTTCAATTGTACTGGATGCGAGTAATGTGACTTAATAATGCCATCAACTCAAGTTCAAATTCGTCCACAGTTACAGTCTTACAGAGACAATGTCATATGAAATATAAGAACTAGGCCTATAGATATCATTTAACAGAAGGAAGAGCACTTTATTTCTTCCCCCAAGCCCACTGGGTTTTTGGAATTTTAAAAAAAAAATTGGGGCCCCCCCAAAAAAAAATTTTTCATCCCCCTAAGGCCAAAATTTTGAATCCAAGTTTTAAACCTTGTAAAAAAATTTCAAA
>JACEVL010000942.1:0-77500 GCA_020284085.1 Aporrectodea caliginosa
ATTTGCCAAACTTCCATATTTGACATTTTGCGGACCTCCTACATCCGCGGAATACTAAGACCTGGGTTACTCCCCCCCCGCCCCCCGTTTATGTTGCAGGTGTAATTGTGCTACGTACGTGGCGGAGATACATGTAGGCCTACTACATGTATGATACTGCCGAGTAATAAAGACTACCTTCTCTCTGACTGAAGTATAGCACTTAACGAAAATTCTGCATTGAAATAACCATAGCAACACTTAATTACTTGTATATTGAAATTTAAAGATCTATCGTTAACGGTTTGTTATATGCATCCCAGGGTCGAAATCAGTTAGGAAAATTATTATCGTCAAATTACTCTATGTGACTCTACACAAATGACCAAGGGACGAGGCAGTAATTTAATGGGGGACTCTGCTGTAAAACTGGCTGCTATAGGTGGCGCCAGGGTATGGGATATAGTTTGGCTACTCTCGGTAAAATGTGTGATGTTTTGCGGTAGGTTTATTTCATAGACTTCCATCTTACATTTAATATATATGATGCTCTATGGTTTTTATTAACGCTAAAAGTTGTCTACAGTTTGACCACATCACATACTGGCGACGCTCATCGTCGCTTAAAAGGAACTGCTCACAGAATCCCCCATTGATGTAATTGAAATTAGGGGCCTACGTAATTTGAATTACAATTGTACTTGGTAATTTGTAATTTGTTGCTCTGGATCAATGTAATTTGTAATTTGTAATTGAATTACATTTTTTCATGTAATTTGTAATTCAAATTAATTTCAAATTTCTTCTGTAAAATCAAATTACTTTGAAAAGAAAACTAGAATCAGAGAGACTCCACAACCAGAGATTCCACAACCAGAGCAGCTTTGAAAGCATCTTTTCCTTATCTTGATCACCATCACTATAGCCTATATATTTTCTCTGGAATGAACGATAGCAACACTGATCCACTCTTTGAATGCTTTCACAAAATTGGAGCCATTGTCAGAAACGTAGCAGCGATTTTGTCAAGACTTAGTGTTAGACCGAACTCATTATATATTACAGTTGCGTTACTCCATCATGCATGTGTGCTCCAACAAAACATCTGTTTGCTACTTATTACTTAAGGCAACCGAGATCGCTCAAATGTATTATGTAGATGCATCGATCCATGCAGCAAGAAGTTACTCCCATACAACTTCTATGTTTTGTAGACCACACATAGATAGATAACTGTAAAGATATTATTTATACAATTTAATGCTGCACTTCCTTCATCTGCACTGGTAGATAGACTCATTATAGTTTTGCAAGCATGATTGTAAGGTCAAACAGACGCCGGTTATCGATAACTTGTTCAAACAGTTGCTACTTCTTAGAGAAAATTTAATAAACAGTTTCAAACCGTGTAATACATAATATATATGAACAGTGGAAATAAAGCATATGTTTCCCGACTGAATTTCTTGATCACAATTATAGCCTATATATGTAGGCTACGTAATTTGTAATTTGATGTAATTGAAATTACGTAATTTGTAATTTGTCATTTTCAGTAAATTTCTAAAGTAATTTGTAATTTGTAATTCAATTACATTTTCCCAAATAATTTGTAATTTGTAATTCAATTGCATTTTACATGTAATTTGCCCATCCCTGCAAATGACAGCTAGTGTGGAAGTTTTGTATATAGCGACCTCATGGCCTCGAGCCTGCTCGGTCACCGTTGTCTTTTTGAATGGGAGCCACGTACGCCTTTTAAATTTATCGTCTACGAACCGTGCTGGTCCAGTGGTCCTATATTCAAATAGCTGAAGCCGCTATCGATAATTATGGAAACCGGAACCCTAACGCACAGAAGGCGTGTAAGGCGTAGGCTACACTAACCAATTAATGTAGCCAACCGATCCACATAGGCCGATTTCCGGTTTCCGTATATTCAAATAAATCTTTTCCCACCTTTGAGGAGCTTTGCAAAAAGCTGACATAGACCTCTTTAGAAACATCTTAACAAATACTAGCCACCCCCTCCACGACCTTCTCCCCTCTGTCAATTTTACTGGTCATGACCTGCGCCCACGCTCACATAACCGTGTTCTCCCTAGATTTGATTCACTTACCAGGCGTGGCTTCTTGGCTAGGATGTTGTACAGTTAGACATCTGTTTTTTAGTTGACTTAATTTTCTTCTAATTATCGGTTTCTTTATACATAATTATTTCTGACTTTGTATGTAAAGCGCTGAGCGTTTGCTTGCGTTTAATAAAGAACATTCTTACTTACTTACTTACTTACTTACTTACTTACTTATTGATTATAGATCCATGTTGACCGACGAATCATAGGACTCGTATAATTTAACAGGTCAGGTAATTTCACGTTAGTAGGCTCAAACAAAATGATTGGCTAATGTTAAACTGACCTAGATAACTGTAAAACGATTGGCTGTTGGGAGCTAGCGATGTTTTGATATCACGCGAACATTGTTATGTGCAGACATGTTATAATGTTGCACCTGTAAATCGTGATCTTTAGTTTCTTGTAAATCTCTTTTTAAAGCATTATTGATATAAGTTATTTTAGTTCATAATACGTATTTTGTATCGTTTCATTCTGGTTGCGAAAAGATGTCGGCGTCTAAGTTTTTTCGGAACTTCTTGACGCTACCGCAGATAGTAAGGCTTACAGTCATGTCTGTGGACATTATTTTCGTTGAATAATTAGTTTAAAAGAAACAAACTAAGAAAACTGTAGCTTGTGATGTGTAGTAGCGCGTTTGTTGATGCAACATGCAGTGTATCTGAGCAGCTACTGAGGAGCAAAGAGCAGATAAATTATTACCATTGCTGTTGTTGATAAAGTTTGAATCTAGTTCTTTATTTTGCTTTTTAGGGAACGAAAGAGAACAGCTGCCATCCACCTAGGTATATATATATATTTATTTGTACTCCATTTTCATATGTACATATAGCTATATATATACCTATATAATATATATATTAATTATATTTATATATCAAAACAGTCGTTTCTGTTTTCCTAGCCAGCTCCCATGGAGGGCTGAATCAAGTGTGTTCAGCAGCCATGGAGAGCTGTTGGTCCCGTTCTTCCACTCGACGCTGAGGGCACATCATGCTACCTTGTACTTTAGACCGTCCTGAGCCGCAAGACACATTTCCAAGTTATCTTGATGAGTACCTCTTTAGGTCTATTAGATTGCAATGTTAAGGGGCCGTTCACATATTATATAACGCAAAAAATCTCAATTTTTGCCTACCCCCACCCCTAATAACGTTACATAACAGCAGCTGTGACCCCCCACCCCTATATTATATAACAGATATGCTTCCTACCCCCTACCCCCCAGTCTATAATTAATTATCTTATTTTCAACTTGTAGCTGTCAGAACTGAGTCAATGGTATAATAACCAATTAATTCATGGCTAACTCTCAGAGCTATTAAAGACAATTTTGTTACCTTATACTTGTCACAAGTTGCGACCTGTCAGTGTGATACTTTGAATATTAAACGAAATTTATTGATTTCTTGATTGAGAATGCGTCCTAAATGAACAATATGGCCACCCTCGAATAGTTTGAAATAGCGCTGCTACCTACCAGCTAGCCACATCCCATATTATGCAAAGCACTGAGTGAGTAAGTAACTAAAACACAATTAGTAATGAAGAATATTTATTAAAATATTACAGCAAAGTCCAATGGTCAGACAAACAAGCAAAATAGCATAAGCTGAAAAAAGTTTGTTATATAACGAAACCTTGAACCTACCCCACCCACCATAAACCTATAACGCTAACAAAACAGGAACCCACCCACCTACCCCTTGAGCGTTATATAATATGTGAACGGCCCCTAAGTACCCTTTTTGTGAAATTCTCAACATGGGAGTTATAAGAAGCACGTAGGTTACATACATCTATACAAAATGTTTAGCAAATTCCTTATTTCATCAAGGCAGTTTAATAGGAGGACTCTTTTCAAATTAAAACAAAATCATTAGTGAAACTGTATTAATTGGTATGTGATGTATCTATATATTATGATGTACCATCATCTGATTGGATGTTTGCTTCGATTATTTCAGAGAGAAAAGACTTCACAATGATGATCCAAAAATAGAAAAGACTCAAGGTAATTAGCACCTTCTATTGCGCCGGTGTCTAATGCAAAGGCATCAACCGATGAAGGTGTACAGTTGTAACAGGCAGAGTAGACCACACAATTTAGAAAAAGTATTTTGACCAGTTCTACTTTTGACAATTATGATTATTTTCCATTTTCATTCTTCATAGCATTACATTTTAAATTTCTTCTATTTCCAGGAATTTTACTCAGGCCAAAGTCACGAAACACTGAAGGCTAACCATTGCCACAGTGTGATAATTATATCTATTTATTATTATTATAATTATTATTGTTATTATTTTTATTTATTTATGTATGAGCACTTGTTATAGCGCCCCTTCAAGATTTCTACTCAGATTGCTCCCGATTACAGCGCGGACACTGAATCGGAGTTTCATGCTGAAGCGCATGAGCAATTATAGTGAAGGACTTGCCCAGGGTCCCACGTGGCGGCTTGAGGTGGATTCGAACCCACAACCCTCCGGCTGCAAGGCATCGAACATACCCCTACACCACCGCGCCCCACTTATTATTATTATTATTACTACTATTATTATCATTATTGTTATTATTATTATCAGTATTATTATTATCAGTATCATTATTTTTACTATTATTAAGTATTACAATAATAATAAGTTTTATTATTACTAGTAGTGGGATTAATGTCAGTATTATTATTACTATTATTACATTTGATTATTTCTATATTGTTAATTTTTGCAATAATTAGCTATTATTATATTCTTCTTCAAATCACAGATATACACCAAAAGATTGATGCAGAGGTCAATAGGTCAACCGAAAAGGATCTGATGAATATGCAAATCTATTGAGCATAAAAACTAGAAATATTCTGTATTACTACTTTAATTCTTTCATTATGATAGGACATTATTATTATTTTTATTATTGTTATTGTTATTTATTATGATGATCAGTTATGATTGTCATGATTATTATTAATAGTATTCATCTCAGATCTTGTTTTGTAGTTGTTGATGTTCCGCTGATGGTGGTAAATGTCTTTGTTTAAGGTTCAGCATCTCATGTTCCAGAGTCAAAGTGCAAGAGTGAAATCCACGACCCATTAAGCATTGCTCACGGCTCTTATCAGCGTCAGGAGAAGATTTCTAAAGTTGCGTTAATGATGGATGAAGATCAGAACTTGAATGATGACCATGGATTTCAAGACATACACCAGAATCTTCGATCGGTTGACACAATCACTGGTAAGAACAGAGAAAGAAATTTCTGTGACACCGAGGACATCGGAAGAGTGCGGGTTAACACAACAACCAGAGGGGAAGAAGTTAAGAATGAATCTACGGCTGAATTTGAGCACAGAGATTCATCAAACACTGAGACTGAAGCCACTGATTTAGGTCCAGTTGGGTTTACAAGTCTACAAGCGATGGCTTATGGAAGTCTGAAAGAATGCAAAACTGAAGAGGAGTTGGGGGAAGCAATTACACCAGTTGGCATAGTTGATAAGCTGAACATTGAAAATTATATGAATACACTGAACGTTACTGCAAAGACGATTACAGCTGAGCAGTTCAGTCAAACAATTGAAATTGATGATAGTCAACATAAAAGTACAAGAGAAAATATTAACACTTCGACCATCGATTCTGACCGACGTGAAGTCGAACCTTCAGCAGGAAGTCCTTCCGAGAAAACAAAGGATGCTTCGAACAAGATCAGACATGAAGCAGGTACGAATTACTGTTTACATTGCAATCGTTTCTTTCTAAATTTTAAACATTTCTGTTGCCTCAATGCAGACTATCTCACAAGACGTCCATACTAAGTGAGATTCTTAGAGCCTTCGTGAGGTTCTATGGAGCCTTCCTGAGGTTTTTGTAATGCACTATATAAATGGCCAGCAGAAACTGCTTTTGTAGCGTTTCTGTAGATTAACTTTGTTACCTTTAACTTTATTCTGGAAGGGCTTCTGTTAAGAGATATCGGAAGGTGTTACCATTTTATGAGGAGATTCTATTCAAACATACATACTTGTCGTATGGAAAACTTCCGACATGATAAGGAGGTGCAATTAAAAATCTGCAATATCTTCTTAAGTCTACTCTATTACAATGATGTTATACTGTACTTTGAGTGTCATTCTTAACCTTGACGCCATATGAAATGGCATCAACACCAGATTGGATGGCCTCAACCTCGCGACATCTGGCCTTGGGCCTGTAGATTCCAGTATTTATGTAGAGCAAACAGTGCTGTTGCTGTATGCCTTTCTAGTAATACACATCCTTGTAAGAGTTTTTAATCGAAGATCTTGATAAGTGTGCGAATCACTCTGCATTATTTCTTATTTCCAGCGGTCGCTTCTGATGACGAAAGCAATTCCATTGCATCGTTGAATATGGAAATTTATGAAGAAACTGTTTGTGAAGATATAGAGATGCACGAACAAGAAACTCAGGAAGTGTGTATTAAAAGAGATGTCGATAACTTAGCTGCATCGGCTGATGTTCGTTTTCAGTTTCCAAGTGAAGTGAAATCAAATCAAACTCAAAAGAAATCAAATCAGAAGCTTGTCTTGTCTGTGAATAATTGTACTGCTCATGTGGATCAATTATCTGACAATTCAGGTCATGTTGAAACAAACAGCCTTCCCTTTCAACTGGAAGACAGTCAAATCCAGGAAGTTCTTAGCCTCACAACCATGTCCAGCATATCAGCAGAAACTAATTCTGGCTCTCAAATGAGAAGCTGTTCGAGGAGCGAACTCCAAAGATCGTCTGATAACTTGCACAGTAAAGTTATTTCTGAGTGCAAAGTGGCAATCGTCGAGGATTCGTGCATGACAAATTCTACGACAACAAAGTCCAATCAAAATGAAAGTAGAGATTATTCGTCAAATGTCATGAAACAAAACCGGATTTCAGTTGCAGCTGGCATCGTATACGAAGACGAAGTTTCATCTTCTGAAGCATTACAATCTTCTACCACAACATCCATTCATTCAGAGGTTGTTAGAGAAGTTCCGTCATCATCACCTCCTTGTGGTATTACTAACTCTGGTACATGCTCTTCATTACGGAGTCACATAGTTCCTTTGGTATTTTCAAAACTGCCTTCTGGTGCTACTTTAGTTGACGACCGAGGCATTTTTGCCACAAAAGAAATGGATAACCCTTTTGCTTGTGGGTACTGTGGTAAGGCCTATAAAATGAAGAAGTCTGTGTATCGCCATATCATGCAGCAGCATGATGAGAAGCAGCTCTTTTCTTGTGAGTTTTGTGGTAAACGTTTTGGGGAGCAATACAATTTGTCACGGCACTTGACGACTCATTCGTGGGAAATGCCTTTCTCCTGTTGTCATTGTGGTATTCGCTTTAGACTTAAGAGTGATCTTTGCCATCATAAGTTGACACATACAGAGGAGAGACCTTTTTCTTGCAATGTTTGCAACAAGTCGTTCAAGACGAGAGACGATTTTGTCTGCCATAGCAAAGTTCATGAGGAGGAGGAGGTCAGAAAAGATATCATATGTAACATCTGCAAGATGGTGTTTACACTTTCCTCTACATTGAAGCAGCACATGATAATTCATTCAGGTGAGAAATCGTTCTCAAGTGAAGAGGAAGTTTCATCTCCGAGGATCTCACAACATTCTACCATGTCACAAACGTTGCCTTCATCTCATCGTTCAGAGTCGTCCAAAGAAGTCTTGGCGTCATTTACTCGTCAAGAAAATAGCAATCGAGGTACATCCTCTACATGTTTTAGTCATGCAAAGTCCGTGGTAAATTCGAAACTGCCACCTAGTTCTACTTTAGTTAGCGATCGAGGCGTTTTTCGAATAAATGATAAGGAAAGACCTTTTGCCTGTCGGTACTGTGGTAAGACCTACAAGGGAAAGCGAGCTGTATATTGCCATATCATAGTGCAACATGACGAGAAACGTTATTTTTGTGAGTTTTGTGGTAAGCGTTTTGCACTACAACGTTTTTTGACAAAGCACATGAGGATTCATACGAAGGAAAAATCATTCACCTGCGAAAAGTGTGGCATGCGATTTCGACTACCAGGTCATCTCCGCCGCCATAAATCGGCACACACAGGGAAATCGCCTTTTTCTTGCAATAGTTGCAACATGTCTTTCAAATCGAGAGATAATTTGGTCAGCCATATCAAAATTCATAAAGAAGATACTTGCAGAGAAGCCATCGACTGTAACATCTGCAAGATG
Source organism: Aporrectodea caliginosa (assembly GCA_020284085.1). Taxonomy (NCBI): domain Eukaryota; kingdom Metazoa; phylum Annelida; class Clitellata; order Crassiclitellata; family Lumbricidae; genus Aporrectodea; species Aporrectodea caliginosa. Next base: position 8,345 of record JACEVL010000942.1, read on the forward strand.
GTGTTTACGCTTCCCTCTACATTGAAGCAGCACATGATGATTCATTCAGGCGAGAAATCGTTCTCAAGTGAAGAAGAAGTTTCATCTACGGAGAGCTCACAACATTCTACCATGGCACAAACGTTGCCTTCATCTGATCATTTAGAGGCGGCAAAAGGTGTCTTGGCGTCATTTGCTCGTCAAGAAATTAACAATCTAGGTACATCCTCTCCGTGTTTTAGTCATGCAAAGTCCGTGGTATATTCAAAGCTGCCACCTGGTTCTACTTTAGTTAGCGATCGAGGCGTGTTTCTAATAAAGGATAAAGAAAGACCTTTCGCCTGTGGGTACTGTGGTAAGACCTACCAGGGAAAGCCAGCTGTATATGGCCATATCATACTGAAGCATGCTTCGAACAAGAGCAGACATGATGCAGGTATGAAATCTTGGTACATTGCAATGTTTTATCTGGAAATTTTAAGCGTTTCTGTAGACCAATGCAGAATCTCTCTCAAGACGTCCATATTTTCTCCTATGGAAAAATTTCCTAAATGATTACGTCGTGCACTAGAAATAAAACATCTCTGGTTAACTGTATTATTGATGACGTTATACTTTTAGTGCCATTCCAAGCCTCAATGCCCAATTGGATGGCCTCAACTTCGCGACATCTGGCCTTGGCCTCGTGGGTGTCAAGTACTTATGTATAGTAAACGCCTATCATTATATGCCTCTTTCGTAATAGAGTTTCATTATAGAGGATCATAAATTACATGTGCTAATCATGGGGTGCGGTGGTGTAGGGGTATGTTCGGTGCCTTGCAGCCGAAGGGTTGCGGGTTCGAATCCACCTCAAGCCGCCGCGTAGGGACCCTGGGCAAGTCCTTCACTCGCAATTGCTCATGCGCTTCGGCGTGAAACTCCGATTCAGTGTCCGCGCTGTAGTCAGGAGCGCCTCTGAGTAGAAATCTTGAAGGGGCGCTATAACAAGTGCTCATACATACATACATACATTTGTGCATTGTCTTTTTCCAGCGACCGCTTCTGATGATGAATGCAGTTCCATTGCATCCTCGTCGAATACGGAAATTTATGAAGAAGGTGATTGTGAAGATATAGAGATACACGAAGAAGAAACTCGGGAACCGCTTGTTAAAAAAGATATCGTTAACTTAGCTGCATCGGCTGATGTTCGTTTTCAGTTTTCAGGCCAAGTGCGAGAAGATAACACGGAAAAGATGACAACTCATGACCTTGACTTGTCTGTGAATAAGTGTGCTGCTCCTGTGGATCAATTATCAGACAATTCAGGTCATGTTGAAACAAACAACCTTCCCTTTCAGCTGGAAGACAGTCAAATCCAGGAAGTACTTCGCCCCACAATGGTGTCAAGTGGATCAGCAGAAGCTAATTCTGGCTCTCACCTGAGACAAACGTTGCCTCCATCCGTTCATTCAGAGTTTGTCAGAGAAGTTCCGTCGTCATCACTTCCTTGTGGTATTACTAACTTTGGTACATCTTCTTCATTTTCGAATCACGTAGTACTTTCAAAGCTGCCTCCTGGTGCTACTTTAGTTAGCGACCGAGGCATTTTTGCCACAAAAGACATGGAAAGGCCTTTTGCGTGTGGGTTCTGTGGTAAGAACTATAAGAAGAAGGAAACTGTTTTAAGCCATATCATACAGCAGCATGATGAAAAGTCGAGTTTTTCTTGTGAGTTTTGTGGTAAACGTTTTGGGGACCAATACCATTTGTCACGGCACTTGGCGAGTCATTCACGTGAAGAGCTATTCACCTGCGATCAGTGTGACATGCGCTTTCAACTTAAGAGTGATCTTTGTCAGCATAAGTTAACACATAAAAAGGAGAGACCTTTTTCTTGCAATAATTGCAACATGTCGTTCAAGACGAGAGATGATTTTGTCAGTCATAGCAAAGTTCACAAGGAAGAGGAGTTCAAAAAAGGCACCAGAAAGAGACGCCACGAAAATCGAGTTCCAGAAAGTGCAGAGCAAGAGAAGTTTCCGCCTAAAAGACGACGATGTATGAGCGATGATGTGCCTTCCACTATTTTGGCAACTACAGCAGAGCAATTAAGCCAACCAATTGAAATTGATGATGGTCGACATAAAACGAATTCTGAATATGTTGACACGTCAGGCATTGACACGGACCGAGTTGACGTCAAACCTTCAACAGAAAGTCAATATGAGAAAATAAACGATGCTTCGATGAAGATCGGACATGATGAAGCAGGTATGAAATACTGAATTGAAATTACAATCTTTCTTCTGGGATTTTTAGGCATTTCTATAGCGCCAATGCAGACTCTCACGGACACTTTCTTCTTAACTTCACTGAACACCACAAATGATTATTAGGTGCAATTAAAAATCTGCAATATCTTCTTAAATGTGTTAACCGATGACGTTAGGCTTTGAGTTCCAACTTTTTCCTCAGCCGCAAATTGGATGGCATCCACCTCCCAACATTGACCTTAGCCTTGTGGCTTTCAATACTTATGTAGAGTAACTTCACTATCACTTCACAATCACTTTATGCCTCTTTCATAATAAGCATCTCTGAAGAGTTTCATTAATAAATATAGAGGATCATAACTTATTATGTGCTAATCATTTATCTATGATTCCTTTTCAGTGGTAATTTCTGATGATGATTGCATTTCCATTGCATCCTCGTCGAATTCGGAAATTTATGAAGAAGGTGATTGTGAAGACATAGAGATAAACGAAGAAGTAACTCAGGAATCGGTTATTAAAAGAGATGTCGATAACTTAGCTGCATCGGCTGATGTTCGTTTCCAGTTTCCAAGTCAAGGGAAATCAAATAAAACAGAAGAGAAGACAATTGAAGAGTTTGTTATGTCTGTAAATCATTGTACTGCCTCTGTGGATCAATTGTTAGACAATTCAGGCCAAGTTGAAACAAACAACCTACCCATTCAGCTTGAAGACAGTCAAATCCAGAAAGTACTTAGCCTCATAATGGTGTCAGGCAGATCAGCAGAAACTACTTCTGGCTCTCAAATGAGAAGCTGTTCGAAGAGCGAACTCCAAAGATCGTCTGATAACCTACACAATAAAGTTCTTTCTGAGAGCAGCGTTGCAATCGTCGGGGAGTCGCGCTTTACAAATTCCACGAGAACAAAGTCCAATCAAAATGAAAGTAAAGAGTATTCATCAAATGTCCTGAAACAAAAGCGGATTTCAGTTGCAGCTGGCATCGTATACGAGGACGAAGTTTCATCTCCTGAGGTATCGCAATGTTCTACCACAACACAAACGTTCCTTCCATCCATTCATTCAGAGGTTCTTAGAGATGTTCCGTCGTCATCATCTCGCCGTGGTATTACTAACTCTGGTACCTCCTCTTCATTTTGGAGTCACATAGATCCCTTGGTACTTTTAAAATTGCCTCCTGGTACTACTTTAGTTAGCGACCGAGGCATTTTTGCCACAAAAGACATGGAAAAACCTTTTGTTTGTGGGTACTGTGGTAAGAACTATAGGAAGAAGGAAACTGTTTTAAGCCATATCATACAGCAGCATGATGAAACGTCGCGTTTTTCTTGTGAGTTTTGTGGCAAACGTTTTGGGGACCAATACCACTTGTCACGGCACTTGGCGACTCATTCGCCAGATGAGCCTTTTTCCTGTCATGTTTGTGGTATGTGCTTTCGACTTAAGACTGATCTTTGCTATCATAAATTAAGACATCCAAAGGAGAAGCCTGATTTTGTCAGCCATAGCAAAGTTCATAGTGAAGATTCTTACAGAGAAGACGTCGCCTGTAACATCTGCAAGATGGTGTTTAAGCTTCCCTCTGCGTTGAAGCAGCACATGATGATTCATTTCACCGAGAAATCGTTCTCATATGAAGAGGTAGTTTCATCTACGGAGAGCTCACAACATTCTACCAAGGAACAAGCCTTGCATTCTTCTGATCATTCAGAGTCGGCAAATAACGTTCCGGCGTCTTTTTCTCGTCGAGCAAATAATGGCAATGATAAAGCTTCTGCATTTTGCAGTCACACAGAGTCCATGGTAACTTCAACATTACCGCCTGTTTCTACTTTACGAGGCCTGTTATACACAAAAGACAAAGAGAACCCTTTTGCCTGTAGGTTCTGTGGTAAGACCTACACGAGAAAGCGAGCTGTATATGGCCATATCAGAATGCAGCATGACGAGAAACTTTACTCTTGTGAATTTTGTGGTAAACGTTATGCGCAGAAGGGTGATTTGTCAAAGCACGTGACGATGCATACGCAGGAAAAGCCATTCACCTGCGATCAGTGTGGCAAGCAATTCCGTCTCGAGGGTTCTCTCCGCAATCATAAATATACACATTCAGAGGAGAGACGTTTCCCTTGCAATAAATGCAGCAAATCGTTCAAGACGAGAGACGGTTTATCAAGGCACAGCGAATCTCACAGCAATGATGAACAAACTTGCAACATCTGCAATAGGAAGTTTAGTATTTCCACTAATTTGAAGCACCACATGATGATTCATACTGGAGAGAAACCGTTCAAATGTTCGTTATGTGACAAACAATTTCGCCTGAAGGCACTGTTACAGACTCACATGGGCTCTCACAGCGGAAAGAAGAGGCTTTCGAAACCGTGCTGCGTGTGTGGTAAAACCGTTTGGGTCAGTTATATGCCTACGCACATGAGAATGCACACTGGTGAGAAACCATTTGAATGTAATATCTGTAAAAAGAGGTTTCCGAAGAAGATAAATCTCGAGGGACATATGAGAAGTCACACGGGTGAGAAACCCTTTGCTTGTGGTGGATGCGACAAGAGATTTGCTCTCTACAGTAACATGATGACTCACAAAGCAAAATGCACGGGGCTTCCAAAGAACATAGACTAATTGTGTTGCAAAGATTTACATTTTTAGTAATGAAAGTTTAATTTTGTTTCTCATAGAATACAGTCAGGAATCACCGGAGAGTAGTGTTTGTTGTATCACTGCGGTCTGCGGAGTTTGGTTATGTGATCGTTCATAAAGGACGATGTCTGAAAGTATACCTGCTATGGAACACCGTCCTTTCCTTTTCCATAGTTCATACTACCCTCCATTTTGCGGACCTCTTATGTCCGCGGAGTACTAGGACTTGAGTTGCACTCTTCCGTTTATGTTGCAGCTTTGCAGGCTAGTGCTACGTGCATGGTAGGCTACAGCTGCATCCAGTAAGAGACTCCAGATCGATGTTACTCAATATCTGACCACCTAATTCTCTCTGACCGACGTTAGTGTTTAACGCAAAGGCTGCGTTGCTGTTGTCTAATACAGTTTTGGAAGCCGTTATAAGTACTTGCGTGTAATTTGTAATTTGATGTAATTCAAATTACGTAATTTGTTTTTTTCAACGAAGTTCTACTGTTATTGGTACCGTAATTCATATACATTAATTTTCCCCAAGTAATTGGTAATTCGTAGTTCAATTACATTTTTGTGTGTAATTGGCCAATCCCTGAGCACAGGGCAACAGCTCGACGAGTGCTGCGTCAAGTATGTTTGAAGAGGGTGTGCTTAAATACATGAAGTTAGCGTACACGACGACGAGCAGGTGTGACGTACGTGGTACCGGTACGAAAGTCCTAGGCAGTTGTGCGTCCTTGTGACTTATTCTAGTTAGAGTGCATTCATGGAGATCATAGAGTACTACGGAGTTGCAATAATATCATGAGTCTTTGGTAAAACTCTAAGTAGGCCTATCACGTAGAGAGAGCTTAACGATCGGTCCTCATTGAAAAGAAAAGGTAGTTATAAGAAGAAGAGCTGTCCGTAAGGTATCCATAATCAGGCAGCCATGAGCATCATTGGTATGAAGTGTTAGCGACTTCATCTTCTTAATAGGCTAAATACACAATAATAATATCAGGTAATTACAAATCTTCAACTTCACAATTGAATGTTACTTTTATTTGAGGGGAATCCTGAACAGATTAAATAGATAATCCGAAAGAGGATCTGTTTTCATCAGAAGTGTACGTAGGCTTTGGGGTCCATAGAGTAATGGTTATAGGTTATAACACTGGCATGGAGAGCAGTAGGAAGCGGGATCGATTCCCGCTACCCTCCTAAAAGTCCACTTAGCTTTTCAATCGATAGATGGAGTTGGTAAAAATGAGTAGTATAATACAAGACGCTTTGCATGACTGCCGTAGGCTATAGCTTACAGTTCAATTCGACTCCTGTAATAACTTGTGATCATCCGTTCGTCATGAATTCTAATCATACTTCGTTTTTCGATTTGAAATAATAAAGAATATCATTATATTATTATTATTATAATCGTGGAACGATTTCCACCATAGCCCCATAGGCTACATTTTTGTCTCCTCGATTTGACCTCAACAGATTTTTGCTTGGCACCGGAACGGACAAAACAATCTGGCTACAGTGGACTTGGTAATAATTATTATGGTAAAGCGACGGTGCTACTAGAGTTGGTCAGCCTGCAGGTCTCTCTGGCTTGGCTTGTGCATGGCTCTGAGTCTGGGAAATTTCGAAGCTTTACAGCGCATTACGGTCCGTAAAATTATAACAATTATATGTAAACATAAATATCGCGGCATCCATCGAAGCCGTCACTCAGCGGTAGGCCTAGGCCTAGTCTAGGATCTCGAATCTCGAGAGTTAAATTTAAAAGTGCGCAAGGCCGAAGCTTGGAGTTGGGACTATAGGCAACAGCTAACTAAACTTGGCTTTTGAATTATAGTGAATGAGAAATTCTCTGCTTATACAAATTCTTAGTGTAGGTCAGTAGGTGTAGTGTAGTGGTAACATCACTGGCGTGAAGAGCAGTATGTATACGTGCAGTGTTGTATCAATTACATTCTAAATGTAATTCAAATATAATTGCAATTGCATGCTTGTAAATGTATTGAATTACAATTACTTGATTGTGAAAGTAATTGAATTGCAATTACATTTTGATTGTAATTCAATTACCAAGTACTTTTCAATTATTCCCTTAAAATTGGCAAATGATTTAGAATTGTTTCGATAATTTTTATTTTTTATTTACTCTATTTGCAAACTAAAGCATCCAATGGACCAATGGCCTGTAAATTGTAATAATATATAGCCTACATTCAGTTGTATTATAACTCTGTCAGGTATCCAAAATACGATTTGCAATTATGATCCATTAAAACAAGTTAGAGTTTATTTGATTTTTAGTAGAAGTTTTTCAAAATGATAGTCTGTTAGAGAACTTAGTTGATTGGGCCTGGGTGAGTGAGTCAATTCATCCATCAGTGCTAAAGATAAAGAGACTTACGCTCAACTGGAGCTGAAGATGGAAGCTCTGTTTTCTGTAGGCAGCCCCAGTAAGCTATCTAAGAATGAGTGCATCGTATGCAGTGGCGTAACTAGGGTTTCCCAAAAATTACGCAGTTTCGAGGTCTGTCAGTGCCTTGAGAAAGGCGACATCATCCAGCGCCGCTTCATAGGCGAGATCTTTTAGCGCCTCTTCAAAGGCGAGATCTTTCAGCGCCTCTTCACAGGCGAAGTCTGTCAGTGCCATAAGAAAGGCGACATCATCCAGCGCCTGTTCACAGACGACATCTTCCAGCGCCTCTTCATAGGCGACGTCTGTCAGTGCCTTAAGAAAGGCGACATCATCCAGCTCCTCTTCATAGGAGAGATCTTTCAGCGCCTCTTCACAGGCGAGATCTTTCAGCGCCTCTTCACAGGCGAGATCTTTCAGCGCCTCTTCACAGGCGTGGTCTGTCAGTGCCTTTAGAAAGGCGACATCATCCAGCTCCTCTTAACAGGCGAGATCTTTCAGCGGCTCTTCACAGGCGAGGTCTGTCAGTGCCTTTAGAAAGGCGACAATATAATACAATACAAGACATCATCCAGCTCTTCTTCACAGGCGAGATCTTTCAGCTCCTCTTCACAGGCGAGATCTTTCAGCTCATCTTCACAGGCGAGGTCTGTCAGTGCCTTAAGAAAGGCGACATCATCCAGCGCCTCTTTACAGACGAGATCTGTTAGCGCCTCTTCATAGGCGAGATGTTTCAGCTCCTCTTCACAGGCGAGGTCTGTCAGTGCCTAAGGAAAGGCGACGTCATCCAGCGCCTCTTCACAGGCGAGATCTTTCAGCGCCACTTCACAGGCGAAATCTTTCAACGCCTCTTCACAGACGAGGTCTTTCAACGCCTCTTCACGGGCGAGATCTTTCAGCTTCTTTTCATAGGCGAGATCTTTCAGCGCCACTTCACAGGCGAAATCTTTCAGCGCCTCTTCATAGGCGAGGTCTGTCAGTGCCTTAAGAAAGGCGACATCATCCAGCGCCTCTTCACAGACGAGATCTGTTAGCGCCTCTTCATAGGAGAGATCTTTCAGCGCCTCTTCACAGGCGAGATCTTTCAGCGCCTCTTCACAGGCGAGATCTTTCAGCGCCTCTTCACAGGCGTGGTCTGTCAGTGCCTTTAGAAAGGCGACATCATCCAGCTCCTCTTCATAGGAGAGATCTTTCAGCGCCTCTTCACAGGCGAGATCTTTCAGCGCCTCTTCACAGGCGAGATCTTTCAGCGCCTCTTCACAGGCGTGGTCTGTCAGTGCCTTTAGAAAGGCGACATCATCCAGCTCCTCTTAACAGGCGAGATCTTTCAGCGGCTCTTCACAGGCGAGGTCTGTCAGTGCCTTTAGAAAGGCGACAATATAATACAATACAAGACATCATCCAGCTCTTCTTCACAGGCGAGATCTTTCAGCTCCTCTTCACAGGCGAGATCTTTCAGCTCATCTTCACAGGCGAGGTCTGTCAGTGCCTTAAGAAAGGCGACATCATCCAGCGCCTCTTTACAGACGAGATCTGTTAGCGCCTCTTCATAGGCGAGATCTTTCAGCTCCTCTTCACAGGCGAGGTCTGTCAGTGCCTTAAGAAAGGCGACGTCATCCAGCGCCTCTTCACAGGCGAGATCTTTCAGCGCCACTTCACAGGCGAAATCTTTCAACGCCTCTTCACAGACGAGGTCTTTCAACGCCTCTTCACGGGCGAGATCTTTCAGCGCCTTTTCATAGGCGAGATCTTTCAGCGCCACTTCACAGGCGAAATCTTTCAGCGCCTCTTCATAGGCGAGGTCTGTCAGTGCCTTAAGAAAGGCGACATCATCCAGCGCCTCTTCACAGACGAGATCTGTTAGCGCCTCTTCATAGGCGAGATCTTTCAGCTCCTCTTCACAGGCGAGATCTTTCAGCGCCTCTTCACAGGCGAGATCTCTTTGCGCCTCTTCACAGGCGAGAGGTCTTTCAGCGCCTATTCACAGGCGAGATATCTTTGCGCCTCTTCGCAGGCGAGATCTTTCAGCGCCTCTTCACAGACGAGATCTCTTTACGCCTCTTTATAGGCGAGGTCTTTCAGCGCCTCTTCACAGGCGAGATCTTTCAGCGCCTCTTCATAGGCGAGGTCTGTCAGTGCCTTTAGAAAGGCGACATCATCGATCTCCTCTTCACAGGCGAGATCTTTCAGCTCCTCTTCACAGGCGAGATCTTTCAGCTCATCTTCACAGGCGAGATCTTTCAGCTCATCTTCACAGGCGAGATCTTTCAGCGCCTCTTCACAGGCGAGGTCTGTCAGTGCCTTAAGAAAGGCGACATCATCCAGCGCCTCTTCACAGACGAGATCTGTTAGCGCCTCTTCATAGGCGAAATCTTTCAGCTCCTCTTCACAGGTGAGGTCTGTCAGTGCCTTAAGAAAGGCGACACCATCCAGCGCCTCTTCACAGGCGAGATCTATCAGCGCCACTTCACAGGCGAGATCTTTCAGCACCACTTCACAGGCGAGATCTCTTTGCGCCTCTTCACAGGCGAGATCTTTCAGCGCCTCTTCATAGGCAAGGTCTTTCAGCTCATATTCACAGGCGAGATCTTTCAGCTCCTCTTCACAGGCGAGGTCTGTCAGTGCCTTAAGAAAGGCGACATCATCCAGCGCCTCTTCACAGACGAGATCTGTTAGCGCCTCTTCATAGGTGAGATCTTTCAGCGCCTCTTCACAGACGAGATCTTTCAGCGCCTCTTCACAGGCCACCTTCAGACCCTACCACAAGAAATCTTTGTGGACAATGACGATGACGTCATCAACAATGAGGCGGGCGGAAATACCGTCAATACGATATTATCGCATCACTCGAAAGAGTTCTGAATCTCTTTTAATAAAAAGCTCTGCTTTACACGTGATAATAATAATAATAATAATAATAATAATAATAATAATAATTATTATTATTATTATTAATGATAATAATAATAGTAGTAGTGGTAGTAGTAGTAGTAGTAGTAGTAGCAGCAGTAGTAGTAGTAGTAGTAGTAGTGGTAGTGGTAGTGGTAGTGGTAGTGGTAGTGGTAGTGGGAGTGGTAGTGGTAGTGGTAGTGGTAGTGAGTAGTAGTAGTAGTAGTAGTAGTAGTAGTAGTAGTAGTAGTAGTAGTAGTAGTAGTAGTAGTAGTAGTAGTAGTAGTAGTAGTAGTAGTAGTAGTAAATCGGTTGCATCCAAAGAGCTGGCCACGCAGGTGGAACAGCTCATTTTGAATTAACGGACTTATGTAGGGCCTACTGGGCTTTGCGTGGACCAGATGACATTAGCTTACGATGATTTAGCCTAAACTAGTGTCGGTCTGTGATCGAAATTTCAAAAGTGTCACGAAATTTGCAGTCTTTCACTATGTCCGCGAAGGGAAATGTTTTGCTGACAGTACAATAACAAAGTCTGCACAATAGAAATTCAACGAATAATAGTAGGCCTAATCTAGAATCTCAAAATTGTATTGTATTGTATTGTATTTGACTATTTATAAAGCGCTCTTCTCACAGCAAAAGCCTTTCAGAACCGCTGCCAGTGCAAGCAACCCGAGGGAAAAGGCAGGATTTTAGCTTAGAAAAAGATGAGGAGAGACTACCAGAAAGGATGGCAGAGCGAACCGGTGGAGGAAGTCCATTCCACAGAGAAGGACCTATGCAGGCGAAGGATCTGGATTGAGCCATCGCAGTCCTGAGACGGGGAACAAAAAGGTCAAGCCGATCAGAGGATCGAAATGTAATCTAAATGGTCAAAAAATGTTGAGAGCGGTTAAAATCTTTACGCAGTTGCGTAATTGCGTAATGCTAGTTACGCGCATGATCGTATGGATAGTCTGATAATAAAGGTCAGCCCTCAATTGCCCTTGAGGTCTATCTAAGTGTGCTGTAAGATTGTAAGAGGGGTGTAAGGATAGAATAATGTTGACAATAATATTATATGTTGCCATGCAATCATAATGCAGAGCAGTTTATTCAATTAAACGGGTGGCCCGGGTCAGCCTGGCATAGGTCTAGCTATATGCATCTTTGCTGACTTTATGAAAGTAATTTGTAATTTACACTTCATTCAATTACAAATTACATGCAATATTGTAATTGAAATACAATTACAATTACTGGACTTAAAATGTAATTCAATTACAATTACAATTACAGAACTTGTAATTCAATTACGTAATTCAATTAGCCTACATGCATTTCAATTACTGAACAACACTGTATATATGCGTGATCGCTTCCCGTACCCTCCCAAAGGTCCACTCAGCCATCATTTGCGAGATGGCGCGTTGGTAAAATGAGATGTAGGACGTGATGGGCGTCTTGCATGGCGGCTATAGCCTATAGGGCCCAGAGGTTTTCAAACTGTGGTACGCGTACCCCTGGGGGTACGCCAGGTGTCGCTAAGGAGTACGCGACAAATTAAATTTTTTTTAAATATTCTATAAGTTGATGGACTTCATGTCCATCTTTCTTTCATTAGCTATTCTACCTTCACCGTTCGCTTATTTTTCTGTACATTTCTATGAGTTTATGCCATCGGATGTAGTGTTGCCGGCTGATTTTTCAGTCCAGGAAAGAGACCAGTTTGTTGAACGATCATGTTATGTTGGATTGAAGAACGAATTCAAGACAGACATGTTATGCAATTTTTGGCTGAAACGAAGAGATGAATTATGGATTAATTTCTGACCGAGCTTTAATTTTTTATTCCTTTCAGCAGTTCGTATTTGTGTTAAACAGGTTTTTCAGCTATGCTTGCGATCAAAAACAAATAGGCCTACAGAACAAAGCTTGAACTCGAACCAGATTTGCTTTTGAAATTGACAAAAATATTAAAACCAGATATTGTCAAAAGAAGCCCACTGCTCACATTAACACTTTCTAATAGTGATTTTATTTTTCCTTTTTGTTCATATGACTATATTCTTAAGTTAAAATTATATTTTTTTAAAATTTTGTAGGCCTACCTATGACTAATAGGCCTACCCGGTTTGCACCAATGATTAAAAGGAATTGTTAATTGCAAGGAGACTTCACGCTCGCATGTTGTTTTTGATCTGTCCTTGTTGGGGGTACGCCAAAATTCAATTTTTTACCTGGGGGTACAATAAAAATAAAGTTTGAAAACCGCGCTGGCCTAGGCCCTATATAATGTAGCCTATAGTTAAATTCGACGCCTATAATAACTTGTGATCCGTTCATACTGATTTGTAATCATTCTGCGTTTGTGTCAGTTTGAAATTAAACGAAGATTAGGCTATTATTAGGCCTATTAGGGGCCTATTTATTTATTCTTTCATCAATTGTATCCGGACATTTCCCCTTCCGGGCCTTCCCCGGACATTTACCCCGAACAGTAAGTAAATATAGGCTAGGCCTATATATACTCGACCATTTTCCATGATAATTAACCGTGATTAATCAAACTTCAATTGAAGCAAAGACCTTCTTTCATCAATCCAACTTCTATTTAACCTTCGGGCTACAAGGGGGGTGGTTGCCACCCCCCTTAGGTTTTTTCATCTCAAACTTGTTCCGTATGGAATAAAAATTTGACCTTTTAGGTAGCTGTAGGGGGTTCATTTACACACGTTTTGAGGTAAAATGTGAGATGATATCTCACACCGTTCAAAAAGTTATACCCAATATACCCGAGGTACCAGAGGGGTGGATACCACCCCCTAGATTTTCGACTATATCTTATCCGTCATTTAATATTAAGAGACACAAATTATACCATTCTATAGAGGGAATGTGGGGGCTACATTTCTATGGTCACTGAGTTGACCTGAGACAACCGGAAGTGCTCAAAATAAATAATAATACGCGTAACATGCGCGAAAAATGGCTGAATGGAAGCACTCCCCTTAGTTTTTTGGCTGTAGCGTATTCAGTTGTCTTCCTGGAAGAGAAACAAAGATACCATTCTTTAGAGGGAATGAAGGGCTTCATTTGCATACCTACATCTTTGTCTTTTGAATACCGGAAGTGATCAAAATAAATAATAATACGCGTAATCTGTTTGAAAATGGCTGAATACAGCATTACAACGTAAACCGATTATATGTATGGATATATATGTATGGATGTACAATATTTGTTTATCCAAAAAGTACAAAATGTACGCAATAATATACAATATTGCTAATTAATGGGTTCCGTTGTTAAAAGTGATGTAATTTCGAGGTGCATTCACATAATGTACAACTAAATATACCATTCTGTGCAGAAATGAATGCTGAATCCACTGCTATATTACAAGTTATGATATGTAAAACCAAACACGAAATCCAGGGGGGTGGTAACCACCCCCCCTTGGTAGTCCGTGTTACAAAAAAAGCTTGGTAGCCCTAGGGTTAAGCAAAGAATTTCTTTCATCAATCCAATTTCTATTTAAACAAAGATTTCTTTCACAAATCCAGCTTTTATTTAACCATAGAATTTTTCCATCAATCCAATTTCTATTTAAGCATAGAATTTGTTTCATCAATCGAGTTTCTATTTAAGGAAAAGAATTTATTTAATCAATCCAACTTCTATTGAAGTAAAGAATTACTTTCATCATCCAACTTCGGGGGAAACGTCGGGGAAATGTCCTAGACCATTCATCAATATGCCTTACGCGGCGTCGGTGGCTAGTTTTTGGTTTCGTGTGTAAAGATGCTGCGCTAAAGCATCGTCGGCCAGCTTGATGCCAGCAGTTGATACTATTAATAGAGATCAATGTGGACTGACGAATCATGGGATTCGTATTATTTAGCAGGTCAGAAAGGTTTGCTTATAAACAAAATGATTGGTTAATGTTAAATTGACCTAGATAACTGTAAAATGATTGGCTGTTGGGAGGCACAATGTTGATATCACACGGATATTGTGCACGGTGTTTATCGCAACTGATCTTGTAAATGTCTTTAATAGCATAATTAATTTAAGTGATTTTAGTTCATGAAAGTTTTTTTTATCTTTTCATTCTGGTTGCGAAAAGATGTCGGCGTCTAAGTTTTTTCGGAACTTCTTGACGTTACGGCAGATGGTTAGACCTCTTCTGTCTTTCCACGGATATTTAAATCGAATAATTAGTTTAAAAGAAACAAACTAAAAGTAGGTAAGTAACTGTGTTAAGAAAACTGTAGCTTGTGATGTGTAGTAACGCTTTCGTTGATGCAACAAGCAGTACGCAATTCACCGTATGCTCGCATTTATCCCGCAAAGTCTGATCTAACAGGTGTGTAACTCCTGCAGACTTGATTTCATGTAGCGCCCGTAGTTTATAATTATTAACTGGTCATCCTCTCACGCAGTTGTTCATGTAGCGCTTTGAGTTTGAAGATTTACATTTACCATGTGTTTTGACATAAATCTGGCAAATTTCTCAAACACAGCTGAATAGAACATGATTTTGGATGTCAATCATATTGTGGGCATAGGCGTAAGTTTTTATTGTGACGGTCAACACCATTTTTAAAAGTGGTCTTGACTGGTGAAGGTTATCACCATGTTTCGCTGTGTACCAATAGTTCACGAGTATTGTAATAAGGTCTTTAGCTCTATCGCATGGTCGCAAGATATGAACAGTTGTGAAACAGAATGTAAACATGTAGGCCTACTGTGCTCTCTGCAAGTAACCTTAAAGTGGAAGACAAAGCATAATGAAAATGTGTATTGTGGCAATGAAGGTATGAGGAGAGAGTGGGGAGGAAAAAGGGAATGGGAGCGGGAAGGGGAGGGCAGTGAGAAAAAGGGATTAGTCACCACCACAGTTTTGTCTATTTAGGCCTATGTACTTGCTAGCTGCGAAAACTTATGTAGCCTAATGGCTTTTGCTAACTTTTATCATGAATGAGTCTGTGCTTGTCGCTGTTTTGATCTCTTCAATATTTCAAGTCCTTTTAATATTTCGGTCGTGGGTCGAGCGTTCAAGACTAGAAGTTCTTGTTCCTAAATAAGGTTAAACTGTGAGGTAAAGCAATTGGACGTATATAGGGATTTGGTTAATATATCGATGACCTTTGTCTAAGATCTTTGGTTATATCATTATCTGTAACCCCTTATATGGCAATGGACTAATCGGACGGTGCTGGGAAACAGGTCCATTGTGTCTTATTGTGTTTCAGGAATTGTGTTTCATTTTAAATTCTGCTGCTCACGAGAGACAACGGCATTTGTGCGTAAACAACTTTCCCTGGGTTGTTACAGGTTGTTACAGGACGTCTGCTAAACAGACTTTAATTCATAATCGTTGCCTTCTAGATACTATCTAGATACTATCTAGAAGGCAATGTACCGACACACCATTTGCGTTGCACCATGATATTTACTCTAGAGATGATATTGAGGAGTTCAGTTCTTTATTGTGCTTCTTAGGGAACAAAGGAGAACAACTGTCATCCACATAGGTATAATTTATATTCGATTTTCACATGTACACATGTTTATATATATATATATATATATATCAATATATATATCAGTCAACTGCTCGGTAATCATTCTCATTCTGAATTTCGGATAAGACAGCATCATTCAGTCCTCAATGTCCACGCTCGAATTATCGCCCAACTCCCAAAATTCTCGGATGATTCGAACTATTGGAGAGAGACGCTGCACTGGCTTCCAGTCGATGACAGTAATACCTTGAAGAACTTCTCATGGGAAGATCTTCGATTGCATAATTGTTGACGCATCACAAGACTGCATCAGAGAGCTCTGCGTTCCTCTTCCTTGCTAGCTTCTTGACGGCCGTTTCGTTCATCAGCCGTGGAGAGCTGTTGGTCCCGTGATTATGCACTATGCTGAGGGCACATCATGCTAACTTGTACATTAGACCATACTAAGCCCAAGAAACATTTCAAGTCATCTTAAAGCGTACCACTTTAGGTCTATATGATTAGCATGTTAACTACCCTTGTGAAATTCTTATCAGACGAGTTATAAGTAGCAGATACATACTTACATAAAATGTTATATGCAAAATGTTTAGTAAACTCTTTCTGTCACCAAGGTTGAATGTTCGGAATTTTTCACATTACATAATGACTAATAAAACTGTGTTAGTTGATATACGATGTAGGTATATAATTATCAACCATCATCTGACTGGCTGTTTTCTTGGATTGTTTCAGAGAAAATTTGAATCGCAATGATGATCCGAAAATACAAAAGACTCAAGGTAGTGTGCGTACAATTGTAAGAGGTAGAGTAGGCCACACAATTTGGAAACAGTATTTTGACCAGTTCTACTTTTGACAATTGTGATTATTTTCCATTTTCATTCTTCATAGAATTACATTTTCAATTTCTTCTATTTCCGTTTATTTCACTGAGGCTAAAGTCACGAAACACTGAAGGCTAACCATTGCCACAGTGTGTGATAATTATCTCTATTTAGTGTTATTGTTTGTGTTGTTATCTAATTATTTTTACTTATTAATTATTACAATTGTTATTATTATTCGTACTACTAATGGCATTGATGTCATTATTACATTTTTATTTTTGCTATATTGTTAATTATTGCAATTATTTCTATTATATTATGCATTAAATCACATATTACATGAAGAAATTGATGCAGAGGTCAACAGGTCAACCGAAAAGGATCTGATGAACATGCAAATAGATTGACGTGCCTGTTTCAAGAGTTGACTTATTCTTATTCTTTCACTATGATACAACATTATTATTATTTTCATTATTGTTATTTCTACTGCTCTTTATTATTGTGATCAGTTTTGTTTGTCATGCTTATTAATAATATTATTCAAAGATCTTGTTCTGGTGTTGTTGATCTTTTGCTGATGGTAGTAAATGTTCTTGTTTCAGGTTCAGCTCTTCCTGCACCAGCGTCAAAATGCAAGAGTGAAATCCACGACCCATTGAGCATTGCTCATGACTCTTATCAACATCAGCGGAAGGTTTCTAAAGTTGCTTCAACGAAGGATTTAGATCAGAACCTGAATGATGACCATGGTGTGCAAGAAGTATGTCAGAATCTTCGAGCTGAGGACATAGAAAGAAATACCTGTAGCACCGAGGAGAAAGGCAGATTACAGGATAACACAACAACCAGAGGGGAAGAAGTTAAGAATGAATCTGCGACTGAATATGAGCACAGCAGTTCAGGAGGAACTGAGATTCAACCCACTGATTTAGGTCCAGTTGAGTTTACAAGTCTAAAAGCGATTGCTTATGGATTTATCAAGGCATGCATAACTGAAGAGAACTTAGAGGAAGTCATTGCATCAGCTGAAGTATTTGATAAGCTGTTTCTAAACTATCTGAATACACTGAACGTTACTGTTCTGAAAGGTACGGAAAGAAAAGTTTCTTTTTCTTCTATTGTTAATTAGTATTTAGGTGCTTTATTGCACCTTTTGGCTAATTAGTTAAGCTTTCAGTTATGAGATGCAAAAGGTGCACCATAGAATTTGAGCCTTTTCCTATGTTTATTTAGTCTATGTTTTTTTCTCGATTTTTACATTGAAAAACTGTAATATTTTTGAAGACATCGTGTGAATCTTCGATTCTTCAGTTGTTTCATCTCATATGATATCAAAACATTTCTAAACCGCCCCTTTATAGAATGAACCTTATGGTTTTAAGAAGTTCAGTCATTGAATTTCTGTACATGATCCTAGGTAGAATGATCCATCTACCTCAGAAATGTGATTTTAAAGAGTTTTTACGAAAACATAAGCAAGTGTATTACCTTTAGATCTTCAGAGGAGTTTCTATAAACGCAAAGCAACAAATGGGAATTTTTTCTCTATTGCTTTTCTATAAAGGCATGTGAACAGTTTGTTACTCTTTACTTGTATGCTACGAGAAGTTGCTATGGAGGAGTGTAGTGCGTCTGGGTTTTTATAGGCCTACTGGCATTGAAACAAGTGTTATCTCTGATTTGTGAATTTTCTAGATAGGCTTAAATGCAAGTTTGTTACCTCTACTTTTCAATGTGAGTTTTATTGTTCATTTTCACATAAAGCTGCAAGTGTTAATGGAGAACATAAAAGAACATCTGAAAATATTGACACTTCAATCATCGACTCTGACGGAGGTGAAGTCGAACCTTCAAGAGGACGTCCTTCTGAGAAAACAAAGGATGCTTTGAACAAGACCAGAGATGAAGCAGGTATGAAATGCTGTTTACATTGCAATCTTTTATTTGTCAATTTTAGGCATTTCTGTAGATCCAGTGCAGAATCTCTCACAAGACGTCCATACTTGTCTTATGAACAAATTTCATAAATGATAAATTCGTGCAATGATAATCTACCATGTCTGGTTAGTTATTAAATGATGATGTTATACTTTGAGTCATAGGCGGAGACTTGGTCTTGGGTTTGGGGGGACCGATGAAGGAGCGGCCGAAGGACGATCGGCGAGGCGCGCAGCGCCGAGCAGGGGAGGGCTTTGGGGGATGCCCTCTCCCCATCTAAATTTGTTTTGAATTTCGACACTAATGGTAGCATTTTAAGCTGACATCTGAACAAAATTGCTCTATAATTTGAGTGCTGATAGGAACCAGCTATCACTCGTAGCTTACATGTAGTTTGAGTTTTGGGAGGGGTTGGGGGAGGGGATGTGTCCCCTCCCCTGTCTAAAATTTTTAATTTCCACACTGTAATTGGTAGCATTTTAAGCTGTCATCTGAACAAAATTGCCCTATAATTTGAGTGCTGATAGGAACCAGCTGTCACTCGTAGCTTACATGTAGTTTGAGTCGTGTTTGAGTTTGGGGAGGGGTTTGGGGAGGACGTGACCCCTCACCTATCTAAAAATTTTGAATTTCCACACTGTAATGGTAGCATTTTAAGATGTCGTCTGAACAAAATTGCTCTATTATTTGAGTGCTGATAAGAACCAGCTGTCACTCGTAGCTATTATTATTATATTCATGAAATATTTCAGAAATATTGAAGGGGATATAAGCAGCTCCGTCCCCCCCCACCTCAAGTTTTCAGGGGTACCGTCCCCCGCCCCTCCCTAAGTCTCCGCCTCTCCTTTGAGAGTGGATGGCCTCAACCTTGCGACATCTGACTTGGAATGGTGGGTATCAAATACTTATGCAGAACAATATGTACTATTGCTATATGCCTTTTCATACTAAGTATCTCTGAACAGTTTTATTAAAGAGGATCGAATTTATGATGTGCTAATTTTTATGTGTGATGACTTTTTAGTGGCAATTTCTGATGATGAATGCAGTTCCATTGCGTCCTCGTCGAATTCGGAAATTTATGAAGAAGGTGATTGTCAGGACATAGAGATACACGGGGAAGAAACTCAGGAACCACTCATTAAAAGAGATGTCAATAACTTAGCTGCATCGGCTGATGTTCGTTTTCAGTTTCCAGGCCAAGTGCGAGATGATAACACGGAAAAGTTGACAACTCATGACCTTGTCTTGTCTGTGAATAAGTGTGCTGCTCCTGTGGATCAATTATCAGACAGTTCAGGTCATGTTGAAACAAACAGCCTTCCCTTTCAACTGGAAGACAGTCAAATCCAGGAAGTTCTTAGCCTCACAACCGTGTCAAGCATATCAGCAGAAACTTATTCTGGCTCTCAACTGAGAAATTGTTCAAAGAGCGAACTCCAAATATCGTCTGATAACTTGCACAGTGAAGTTATTTTTGAGTGCAAAGTGGCAATCGTCGGGGATTCGTGCATTACAAATTCTTCGACAATAAAGTCCAATCAAAATGAAAGTAAAGATTATTCGTCAAATGTCATGCTAGAAAAACGGATTTCAGTTGGTGCAGGCATCGTATACGAAGATGTAGTTTCATCGCCTGAAACATTCCAATCTTCTACCATGACACAAACGTTGCTTCCATCCATTCATTCAGAGGAGGCTAGAGAAGTTCCGTTATCATCATCTGCCCATTGTATTACTAACCCTAGTACATCCTCTTCATTTTGGAGTCACGTAGATCCCTTGGTTGTTTTAAAATTGCCTCCTGGTGCTGCTTTAGTTAGCGACCGAGGCATTTTTGCCACAAAAGACGTGGAAAAACCTTTTGCGTGTGGTTACTGTGGTAAGAACTATCAGAAGAAGGATTCTGTGTATCGCCATATCGTCCAGCAGCATGATGAGAAGCAGCTCTATTCTTGCGAGTTTTGTGGTAAACGTTTTGGGGACCAATACCATTTGTCACATCATAAGTTAACACATACAAAGGAGAGACCTGTTTCGTGCAATGTTTGCAACAAGCCGTTCAGCACGACTGACGATTTTGTCTGCCACAGCAAAGTTCACAAGAAAGAGCAGTTCAAAGAAGGTATCAGAAAGAGACGTTACAAAAGTTGTGTACCAGAGAGTACAGAGAAAGAGAAGTTTGTTCCTAAGGTACAGCGATGTATAAGCGATTATGTGCATTCCACGATTATGGCAACTACATCTGAGCATTTAAGTCAACCAATTGAAATTGATGACGATCAAAATAAAATTAATTATGAAAATATTGACACGTCAGGCATCGACACGGACCAAGGCGATGTCGAACCTTCAAGAGAAAGTCAATCTGATCAACTAAACGATGCTTCGATGAACATCGGACGTGATGAAGCAGGTATGAAATACTGAATTGAAATTACAATCTTTCTTTTGTGATTTTTAAGCATTTCTATAGCGGCAATGAAGACTCTCACGGCCACTCCATGCTTTCCTGGATTGACCACCAGAAATGATAAGGAGGTGCAATTAAAAATCTGCAATAGCTTCTTAAATGTGTGAGTCGATACGTTAGGGTTTAAGTTCCTATTTTTTCCTTAACCACAGAATCAATCAATCAATCAGAATTTATATAGCGCCCCTTCAAGATCCCTACTCAGAGGCGCTCCCGACCCAGGCCATACGGAAGAATGCAGTCTTCAACAGTTGGTGAAACTGAGAACAGTTTGGAAGGTGTCGTAAATCTAGTTTTAGCCCGTTCCAGGTTGTTGGACCAACCACAGAGAAGGAACGGCTCTGCATTGTTGAAGAGCGGGCGAATGGATGGCCTCCACCTCCCAACATTAGCCATGGCCTTGTGGCTTCAAGTACTGATGTAGAGCAATCTGTGCTATCGCTGTACGCCTCTTTCGTTATAAGTTTCTCTAGAGTTTCATTATAGAGGATCTTGACTTGTTATGTGCTAACCATCTATTCATGATGCCTTTTTAGTGGAAACTTCTGATGATGAATGCATTCCCATTGCATACTCGTCGAATACGGAAATTTATGAAGAAGGTGATTGTCAAGATATAGAGATACACGAAGAAGAAACTCAGGAAGATATAGAGATACACGAAGAAGTAACTCATGAACCACTTATTAAAAGAGATGTCGATAACTTAGCTGCATCGGCTGATGTTTGTTTTCAGTTTTCAAGTCAAGTGAAATCAAATAAAACAGAAGAGAAGACAAATGAAGAGTTTGTCTTGTCTGTAAATAATTGTACTGCTTCTGGGGATCAATTATCAGACAATTCAGGCCATATTGAAACAAACAACCTACCCATTCAGCTGGAAGACAGTCAAATCCAGAAAGTACTTAGCCTCATATTAGTGTCAGGTAGATCAGCAGAAACTAAATCTGGCTCCGAAGCGAGCTTTTTGAAAAGCGAACTCCAACGTTCGTCTGATAACCTACAGAATAAAGTTTTTTCTGAGTGCAGAGTGGCAATCGTTGGGGAATCACGCATTTCAGATTCTACGAAAGCAGAGTCCAATCAAAATGAAAGTAACGATTATTCGTCAGATGTCACGAAGAAAAAGCGGCTTTCTGTTGCAGCAGGCATCGTATACGAGGACGAAGTTTCAGGTACCGAAAGCTCGCAGTGTTCTAATATGACGCAAACGTTGCCTTCATCTGATCATTCAGAGTCGCCAAAAGGAATCCCGGCGTCATTCACTCGTCCAGCAAGTGCATGTAACAATCGTGGTACAACCTCTCCATGTCTTAATCATGCAAAGTCTGTGGTATATTCAAAACTTCCGCCTGGTTCTACTTTAGTTAGCGATCGAGGCGTGTTTCGAATAAAGGATAAAGAAAGACCTTTTGCCTGTGGGTACTGTGGTAAGAACTACAAGGGAAAGAAAGCTGTATATAGCCATATCAGACTGCAGCATGACGAGAAACGTTACTCTTGTGAGTTTTGTGGTAAACGTTATGCACAGAAGAGTGATTTGTCGGATCATGTGAGGATTCATACGAAGGAAAAGCCATTCACCTGCGATCAGTGTGGCAAGCAATTCCATCTCAATAGTTCTCTCCGCAATCATAAATATAGACATTCAGAGGAGAGGCTTTTCTCTTGCAATAAATGCAGAAAGTCATTCAAGACCAGAGGCGATTTATTAGGGCACAAGGAATATCACAATAAAGATGAGCAAAGAGAAGGCGTCGTCTGCAACATCTGCAAATGGAAGGTTAGAGATCCCTATATTTTGAAAATGCACATGATGATTCATACTGGAGAGAAACCGTTCTCATGTGAAAAGGAAGTTTTATCTCCGGAGAGCTCACAACATACTACCACGGAACAAACGTTGCCTTCATCTGATCATTTAGAGGCGGCAAACGGAGTTCCGGCGTCATTTGCTCGTCTAGAAATTAACAATCTAGGTACATCCTCTCCGTGTTTTAGTCATGCAAAGTCCGTGGTATATTCAAAGCTGCCACCTGGTTCTACTTTAGTTAGCAATCGAGGCGTGTTTCTAACAAAGGATAAAGAAAGACCTTTTGCCTGTGGGTTATGTGGTAAGAACTACAAGGGAAAGAAAGCTGTATATTGCCATATCGTACTGCAGCATGACGAGAAACGTTTCTCTTGTGAGTTTTGTGGTAAACGTTTTGCGCTGGAGAGCATTTTGTCACACCACATGACGATTCATACGCAGGAAAAGCCATTCACCTGCGATCAGTGTGGGATGCGATTTCGTCTCAAGGGTGATCTTCGCCATCATAAACATACACATTCAGAGGAGAGTCTTTTCCCGTGCAATAAATGCAGAAAGTGGTTCAAGACCAGAGACGATTTATCAAGGCACAAGGAATCTCACAATAAAGATGAGCAAAGAGAAGGCGTCATATGCAACATCTGCAACAGGAAGTTTAGAGATCCCTATATTTTGAAAATGCACATGATGGTTCATACTGGAGAGAAACCATTCAAATGTTCGTTATGTGATAAACAATATCGCCTGAAGGCACAGTTGGGGTCTCACATGAACACTCACAACGGAAAGAAGAGGGTAGCGGATAAACCGTGCTCCGTGTGTGGTAAAGCCATTGCGGCCAATTATATTACTACGCACATGAGAATGCACACTGGTGATAAGCCATTTGAATGTAGTATCTGTAAAAAGAGGTTTCCGAAGAAGACAAATCTCGAGGGACATATGAGAAGTCACACGGGCGAGAAACCATTTGCTTGTGGTGGATGTGACAAGCGATTTGCTCTGTACAGTAACATGATGACTCATAAGACAAAATGCACGGGGCTTCCAGAGAACGTAGACTAATTGTGTTGCAAAGATTTACGTTTTTATTGATGAAAATGTAATTATGTTTCTCAAACAAGACTGCCAGGAATCTCCGAAAAGTAAAGTGTTTGCTGTTTTATTGCAGTGTTTGTTTAAATTGGTCGTTCATAAAAGAACGTATGAAATATACCTGCTTAGGACCCCGTCCTTTTCCATATTTAACACTTCATTTTGCGGACCTCTTAAATCTGTGGGTTACCTGGGTTACCCCCATTTTTGTTGCAAGGTTTGGTGTGCTACGTGGTATAGATAATTATGATACAGGCTACAGCCGTATCCAATGAAGAAACTCCAGATGTATCTTATACAGCCGCATCCAGTGAAGAGACTCTAGATGTATCTCAATAAATTCTACATGTCACTGCGCGCATCCACTACAAGATCCTCTATCTGGTCTGTAAAGCACATCTTGGAAATACCCCTAGTACTAGAGCTCTGCGCTGACGTCATAGTGCCAGCTCGGCGGCGCGCCGGTCATTTTGGTCGGCGGCGGCGCGCCGCCGACCCGACAAAATCGGCGGCGGCGGCGGCGCGGCGCGGCGTGGTCGGCGCAGTGGTCTAACGGCGCATACTTGTTTCAAAAGTTGTTCAGCAAAGAATTTACATTATAAAGATAAGCATGTTCAACAATTATTTTTCGCAATTGTCATGAGAGACAATTATTCTGAGAAGAGACGTTCAATAGCAAAAGGTTACAAGAACAAAAGGCTACTAAGCCATGTAGGCTTAATTACTAAGCAACGTGATATTGTTTGCAGTTGGGGTTTCCAGTCTAAGTGCCAATAGCAGTTAATGAACTCAGGGCGTTTGTGTAGAAATTTTAGTCTGCTGCAAAATGAGCGTTTTCGTGAATGAATACAATCTTGTGAGCAGACGACGGTGCGAGGGAACTTCGCTTCGCAATGGATGCAAGACCCGCAACAGAGAAAATTGTTTCCGATGGCGCGCTGGTTGCAGCCATTGACAGAATTGCAGAGGCGTCTATCCCCACCCCCCTCCAAAGTCATTGGAGCAACTCCCCTGCTCCCTTCCTGCAGCCACTGTAACTGTCTGTAGATTATGTGATAGGCGGGGAGTACTCGCCCGTATCGCCACCCGATCCAGAAGCTTAATTTGCACATGTCGACCCCTCTAGTTGGAACCATCTTCCGCATGAATTGCGTCTTGAGCACCTCAGCCTTTCTCTTCCTCTGCTTCGGAAACGCCTGAAGACTATCTTATTTGTAAGTGAATCTCTGAGTGGCGCTATGTAAATGTTCAATTACTAATTACAATAACAGGCAGTTATTAGGAATGACTGCCATGTCTTGCGAGGGCTATTTCCACCAATCGTACAACGACGATACAACCTCCGCCCAAGACGTCATACTTTGAACTGCCTGCTAAGGACGTGAAGAACTTTATCCCTCGTGTACTTTACAAACGCTTGCCCTAAGTCTCACCTGACTGCACACCTGTCTGGTTTTTTGTTTGTTTGTTTTTTGATTTCATTATTTAACATATTTCTATTGTAACTGGCTGCGGTCTGTCAACCTGTCAGAAAATAAAACGAATATCTATAACAATTCAATTTATCTGTCATTCAATCCATCCATCCATCCATCCATCCATCCATCCATCCATCCATCCATCCATCCATCCATCCATCCATCCATCCATCCATCCACCCACCCACCCACGCACCCACCCACCCATCCATCCATCCATCCATCCATCCATCCATCCATCCATCCATCCATCCAACCACCCACCCACCCATCAATCCATCCATCCATCCATCCATCCAACCAACCACCCACCCACCAATCCATCCATCCATCCATCCATCCATCCATCCATCCAACCACCCACCCACCCACCCATCCATCCATCCATCCATCCAACCACCCATCCACCCACCCACACACCCACCCATCCATCAGTTCGTGTCACTCCGTCCGTCCGTCCGTCCAGTCCGTCCATCCATCCATCCATCCATCCATCCATCCATCCACCCCACCCACCACCCACCCACCTTATCCATCAATCCATCCATCCATCCATCCATCCATCCATCCATCCATCCAACCACCCACCCATCCATCCATCCATCCATCCATCCATCCATCCATCCAACCACCCACCCACCCATCCATCCATCCATCCATCCATCCATCCATCCATCCTACCATATGTCTGTTGTCTGCCTGTCTGTGCCTGTGTCTGTTTGTCTCTGTGCTCTGTCTCTGTCTCTGTATGTCTGTCTATCTCTGTGTGTCTGTCTATCTGCCTCTGTCTGTCTGTCTGTCTGTCTGTCTCTGTCTGTCTCTTTGTGTCTGTCTGTCTTTCTCTGTCTGTCTGTCTATCTGTCTCTGTCTGTCTGTCTGTCTGTGTCTGTCTCTTTGTGTCTGTCTTTGTGTCTGTCTGTCTGTGTCTAATTTTGTTTTACCCACTGAAGAAATCAGGCAAAACATGAAATATGTAACAGAACAATTAAACACATCAGCGTGTCATCGGCGGCGCGCCGAGGAATTGTCGGCGGCGGCGGCAGCGCGCCGATCCACAAAAATCGGCGGCGGCGGCGCGCAAGAAAAGTCGACGGCGCGGCGCGGCCGGCGCAGGGCTCTACCTAGTACCTCTCAAACTATAAATTCCCGCATTCCTTAACCCTAGCTGGAGATGAGTTATAGGTAAAGCCAAGGTAAAGGGAATCATCCCTTGCCCTAGATTGTTGTGCATCAGAAAGAAAGTATATCTCTTTGTGTAGGCTACAACTGTGTTCGTTTCTACTGTAGGTCAAATACTATGACACATCGGGTGACCCAAACAGACACCACACACATACTACGTCTGTGGCCCTGTGTATCATGTATAACGATTCATGAAGCATCCGTCATATACAGAATTACAGACTGCATTGGGCCAAAACCCACAGCTTTCTTCAGATTGAACAAAGTTGTAGACATTTCCGGGCCCCTGCCAGGGCCCCCTGCCATGGAACCGGGCCCCGGGGCAGCAACCCCCCTGACCCCCCTTCTCATCGGCCCTGACTATAGTATGCAAAAGCTGTTGTCCGCATCCTCATCTCGCTCATTGCACTCTGCCGATCGTCTTTATCTGTTTGTTCCAAGCAAGGCCGTAGCCAGGATTTTATGGGGAGGGGGTGTTTACTCGTCCTTGAGCAAGCCGACAAGCAACCGAGTCAACCGAATATAAGGGGCTGGAGGAGTGTCGTGAGCTCTCATAGTGGGTCCGGAGCGGCCTATGCATTACACACTGTATAGTAGGCCTAATATACGATTCCATAGCATCAATTTTACAAATTGGTCAATAGTACTTAATGCAGCTGGTCGTTTGATCGCCCGCCTTCCTCGTTTCTCCCATATTTCGACTTTCATGACTGAACACCTTCATTGGCTTACCTTAACTGATCGGATTCAGTTTAAAATTCTCTTTCTTACGTTATTTTACGTTATTTTGGTCAAGCTCCACGCTACCTCTGTGATCTTATCAGACGGCCTATCTCAGCTACCTCTGGACGTCCTAGCTCTCTGCTCTTTAGACCATCATGGCCTTCTCGTTCCTCGGTCTCGGACTGCCACAGCTCAGCATCGTACATATATGCCTCTGTTGACCCTTTGCTGTGGAATGACCTTCCTGCTACAACTCGTGCTGCGAGCATATGGGGCATTACTGTTTCTGCCCGTTATCTTAAGACTTTTCTTTTTTTCGAAGGGTTCGTCGCGCTGGAAGCGCCTCTGTTAGGCCCCCTATACTGTGAGCATTATAAGTCCATAAATAGACTAGAATATATAGAATTGTATTGTAATGATCTACATGTATAGTCTTTTGTAATGTGTCACAAAGAAATAAGAAATTCAAACAAATGGCTCAGTCTGTCCCAAATGGATTCTGGTTAAGATAGGCCTACTGCATTTGGAAACGTAGGCTATAACTAGTCTATAGCTAGGTTGTATACCCTTCGTTTTGCTTCTACTGGAAAACGAAATAAATGCTCGGGAATCAAAGGCTCTGTAGGCTTAATCAACTTTAACTTTAAACTGTCCTGCACTGGATACATTCAAATAGAGTCCTATGTCGTAGTTAGCCTACTAACTATGGCTGTGGATTTTGACGCAGTTGTCCTTTCAGTCTGTTTCCTTTCAGTTTCTTGAATTACACTTGTTACAACACTTTCATAATCTTCACTAACGTCGAGAGACAAAGGTAACGGCGGTAAAACAGCTATGACAGTGTTCTCATTATCAGTAGGCCTACTAGACTATAGTAGGCCTACTTGCGATGGCAGTTTCATGAATTTCATCACTGACATTACTCACAATTTCGTCAATTTCACTAGACATTCTCGGAATCTTTGTGAAAAAGGCCGACACTGTGGACTGACGGTAGTCATCCATTATTGCTCACGCAGCATAAAAATTTAATTAAACAAATTATAAAGGGCCTACTATAATAACGGCCGTTCAGTTTGCAAAATACACTGTAGCCTAGGTATATCCCCTATACATTATAGGGCGTATACACTTAGTCTAACCGCCAAGATTAATTTAGGGAATAGTTTTAAACCTACAATTCTGAACGCGGCAACGTCCATTCCTCTCTGGATCCAATCCTCTCTGGATTTTGACCCCCCTGCCTATCGATTTTGTTTTGATTGAGCGCCTGTGAATAAGCTGGTTCCCGCGACTTCGCTTTGTGGGCGCTGTAGAAGTTCCGAGTTTACGATTACGATTAGTTACATATTCTAAACGTAAACATTTAGCCCAGTCTGTGAATGAATGTCAGCCTGAATAAGTTTATACAGTCAAGTAAAGTAAGTAGGCCTAAATAGCACATATATATTACACAAGCTCTGTGTGAGAAGCAGCCAGCAAAGCGCTGTAGCCAGTACCGGCCTTACCATTGTGCGAACCGTGCAATTGCACAGGGCCCGCAAATGAAGGGGGCCCGAAAATGTCAGAAAATTAGCGTGACATCTTAATAATAATAGGCCTATTTTGGTTTCAATTAAATCTTCTCTTTTATCAAAAAATGAAAAATAACAGTAAAATGGTACAAACTTAATTTTCTGCGACATTTTATGTGACATTTTCGGGCCTCCTATTAATGGGGAGGCACGAAAATCTCACAGTAAATCCTGGGATATTTTCGGGCCCCTTATTGTGGGGCCCGAAAGTGTCACAGAAAATTAACTTGAACAAGGCACCCTAATAATAAAATGTTATGGTTTTAATTTAATCTGTGTTTTGTCAAAAAATAGAGGTAAAATTGTACCAAGTTGAAACCGTCATTTGACTTTTATTTTTGGACATAGCCTAATATTATAATAATTATGTTGTCGCAAAAGATAACATTGGGTGCATAAATGGTATAATCATTTCTGCGTGCATAAATGGTAATCATTTCTGCAATACACCTATCCACTAACTCTTCATCTCTTACCTTCACCTCTTATGCCCCTGTCCGCAATCTTGGTGTTTACTTTTGATCCACATCTCTCCTTCTCTAATCACATCTCCAACCTCTCGGGCTCCTGCTTCATGCACATTCGTGACCTCCGCCGCATCCGACCCATGCTCGACTTCAAAACTGCCTCCACCATTGCTACCTCCATTGTCCACTCAAAGCTCGACTATTGCAATTTCCTCTTTCTCAACCTTGAAGCCACCCAACTAAAGCGTCTGCAGCTCATCCAAAACTCATTAGCCAGAGCCGTCACCAGAACGCCCAAGCATCATCACATCACTCCAATCCTCAAATTACTCCATTGGTTAAAAATCCCAGAGCGAATTCACTTCAAAGTCCTATCACTAACCTACAACTCCCTACAACACTCCCAGCCCAGATATCTCCGCGAACTCTTCACCATCCAGCCAACCCGCTCTACCCGATCATCCTCCGTTCTCACTCTTTCTAGACCCCCGGTCACTACTCATCTCAAGTTCTCCAACCGAGCAATATCCAACACTGCGCCGCGTCTCTGGAACGATCTACCTCCTGAATTCCGCACTTTTTCGGTTCCTCCACCATCATCGCCAATCATCCACCATCATCTGCCTCAGGCTCCTCTATCCATCACCCCCAAGGCTTTCCACTCGAAACTAAAGTCTCTGCTTTTCAAGAACTCTTATCCTGACTCATCTGATCCTGTACCTTCCAATCCTCGACCTAAAAGACACCCGCCTTAACATCTGCTGTGCCCTCTCTGATCCTCTGGAAACCGGACTCGGACCTCCCTCAGACTACTCTTTTGGACAACCCCTCTGACTAGACGCAGCGCTCGTGAATAAGCTGGTGCCCTGCGCTTGGCTTTCGAGTGGCGCTTTAGAAGTTAGGAGATTACGATTACGATAAATGGTAATCATTTCTGCACCCATAAATAGTTATACTTTGCTATAGGCCTACGTAGTACTTTGCTTAAATATTAAGTGAGAAATTTCACATCTTGAATACTTATGTCTGCGAGCTATGCCTAGAAAAAGTAGGCCTACGGGTCTCTGGTCCAAAAAGTTTCGAAACCCTGTACATTGTACGCGAATGTGTACGGTACCTTTGTTAATTATTTTATATTATTTCTTTTAGATTTTAGAAGATTTCATTTTTAGGGTTTATTATGTAGCACATAATTACAGGCCTATATTATATATATATAGCCTAATGATTAGCAATGAAAAACAATTTTGACTTGTGTCATGGGGGCCCGCACAGTTCACTCTGCACAGGGCCCGCAATATACTAGGGCCGGCACTGCTGTAGCGCTGCATCATCTAAAGTTCACATATGAGTGCTCTTAATTAGTTCTTACACCGTGTGTTACAGTACAGTAGACAGTTTTGTTAAGCGTTTTAGAAGTAGCTTGCTACCAACAACGCTATGTAAATCGTCGTAATTACAAGTTAGTAAATGCATTAGGGGCCGTCCATAAATGACGTCACGCACCTAGGGGAGAGGGGGTCGGAAATTTGTGACGATGTGTGACATGGGGTGGGGGGGGTCAGAGTAGTGTGACGTCACACCAGGTCTATGTTATTAAATTTAACAATTAACAACAATTAAATTTTAATAATAACAGCACTCTAATTTTGAGGATTAAATTTTCATTATTTTTAAATTATTTTAATGTATACGAGCAACCATTATTAATAATTTTCTAATTATTTCAATATTTGGTCACCGTTAGATTTTAAAATATTCACGTTTTCGTTATTTGTTCCTAGAAGGAGCATTTTGCTTCGCCATGGAAATTGGTTTTAGGGGTCAGAGCTTTGTGACGTCATTTTCAGAGGGGTCTTACGTTTTGTGACGAAGTGTGACGAGGGGGTTAAAATCGGCCAAAATAGCGTGACGTCATTTATGGGCCCCTAATTTTATCTTTACATTATTTAATTTCGGGGGTGTTTAAACACCCAAAACACCCCTAAATACGGCCTTGGTTCCATGGACTATGGGACTGCTCTTGCCCAACCAAGGGCGTTTGCTGTGGTGGGTAGCCTACCGGGCCCTACCCCCATTTGCAATGACCTTCCTCACTTAGGCCTACTAAGGGTTAAACCTGGGACTATTATTACTGAAGGGATTCGAAACGGACGAAAATTGGGTCATTGCCCTAGATTATGTCTGTGACTCTGATTTTACATCCGGGACCTTTGCAGGTCAGATCAGTTTTAGTCCCGTTTCTTTTCTGGACGATTGTCGTAACGAAACGAAAGCGACTTAATTCAATAAAAATAATTTGCAACGTATGTATCTTGTAAATTACTAAAACAACGTCGAGAATGATTTATTTGGCTTTGTTTGCGTTTGCTCCGTCGAGAGTATTTATCCTGCTGAGTGCCCGGATGACAGTGTAATCTAAAAATAGATGGTCACATACATCGCCCGCGATGTTTCAGAAAAGACGATCTCTGATTGGCTGACATATTGCCGCTGCGTATCCCGTCAGTAATAATAGTCCCAGGTTAAACTAATGACCAGCAAGTTCGGCGGTCTCTCATTCTTTAAAGGCATTTCTTTCCCCAGGGATTTCCGTGTTGAGATTGCCTCTGAATATCATCATCATAATATTCGTTTAATGCGTTAGCATACTTAGCAACACAAAGCTGTAGGTGTACATAAAAAGTCATTCTTGAGAGGCACTATATAAATCTATAAATACGTTACGATACACAGGGTCGCAATGAAAAACTTATACATTTATATTTGCATTCTTTCATCAAAATGCCTTACGCGGCGGCGTGGGTGGATAGTTTTTGGTTTTATGTGTGAAAATGCTGCGCTAAAGCATCGTCGGACAGCTTGATGCCGGTATCACGAAATAGAGTATCCGTCCTAAGACTATCCGGGGGGATGTATGAATTTATCCCCCGGATGGAATAAACCGGTTTAGAGTATCCGAGGGGATAAACCATTATATCCCCCATCGTCATACGCGTCACGATAGCCAAGATGAAAATCCAGTGAAAATCACCAAAAACCTGGAACTATTATTACGGACGGGATACCAGCGGCAATATGTCAGCCAATCAGAGATCGTCTTTTCTGAAACGTCGCGGGCGATGTATGTGACCATCTATTTTTATATTACACTATCATCCGGGCACTCAGCCGGTAAATACTCTCGACGGAGCAAACGCAAACAAAGCCAAATGAATCATTCTCGACGTTGTTTTTAGTAATTTACAAGATACATACGTTGCAAATTATTTTTATTGAATTAAGTCGCTTTCGTTTCGTTACGACAATCGTCCAGAAAAGAAACGGGACTAAAATTGATCTGACCTGCAAAGGTCCCGGATGTAAAATCAGAGTCACAGACATAATCTAGGTCAATGACGCAATTTTCGTCCATTTCCAATCCCTTTAGTAATAATAGTCCCAGCAAAAACGAAGTAAATTAATTTCAGGTCGACGTACAAACTAAAGATACACAACTTAAAATATTTTATGTGTACAATAAATCCAAACAGTACGACTGAATACACTTAGAAACCGCCAAAAATGTAAACTAAACCGAATACTCCATTTCGCTAAGGGGGATACCACGGCCTTCTAAATATAACAGGCCAGCTACAACAAGAAGTGACGTCATCAATCGGAGGCCCAACTCGCTGCAGTGTTTATTTGGTAGAAAGCGGTTATTATTATTATTATTATTAACATTATTTTTATTTATTTCTTTGTCGGTGTAGACGGTTAGACTTGACAGTGACATTTATTTTATTGGATTGTATTTTCGTTTATTTAAGTGTCAATTTGTTTAAATCGTCGTTTAATATTTCTCGTGCTTTTACTGACACACCGACTCCTGTAATAGCTTGTGATCATCCGTTCATAGGCCCCACTATGAATGTAGGCTAATCATACTGCGAATTTAACTGTTTGACAGCCATGCAACGCGTCATCACGTCTATGTATACTGCTCATTTTACCAACGCCATCTGGCGAATGAAAGGCTGAGTCGACCTTTGGGAGGGTAGCGGGAAGCGATACCTCGTCCGTGCTGATCTTCATGCCAGTATTACCATTACCTAAAGCCCCTCCCCAAAACATGGGCACAGAAAGCTGTTCCTTTACATGTATTAGGTTTGATTAAGTTTATAATGCTTAGTTTTCCACGACATTACTGCTCTGTCCTCTAGTAAATATCTTTATATAGCATTCTTGATATAAAGTTTAGAGTCTTTTTCTGGGAGAGTGAGTTTGGCTTGTTCCATAGGTTGTACTGGGTGACTCGTTTGCTTGGACAAAGACCCCATTAGCTTCTCCAGTCAGGCACGGTGTCCTGATCCGGCGACACCCGACCATACAGGAGAGCTGTACAGCATTCGTGTAACCACGTGGAATGCTGGTGCTGTCCCATGAGCAGTTTGAGTTCTTATTGCGTACTTAGATGCTGATCATGATTTGAGAATGTTGTTGAAGTGCTCAGTAATAGTCTTTCTCTGATTGTGTATCCTTGGCCATGATTTAAAACAATGCATAGCTAATAGAAAATGCATATGAAAAATTAATACTCTTAAAATAGAAAACAACAACTAATGGATAATGTGTTTTAATAAATACATCTAGATGACTTTAAAGCTAACAAACAGTGCACTGGGAAAACCAATAATCCAAACTAACTAATGGATGTGTACAGAATAGTACATTTACAACAATATAAAGCTAACAGAAAATGTACATCAAATGAACGATAATTCGAAGAGCTAACAAATAGATTTTGTGATCAAATGAGTACATTTAGAACATAAGAATATAACTATAAGCAGGGGCATGTGCATTAATGTACTTGATTTATCATTTGAAAATGTTAACACAAAATCCATATCCCAGGACGCATTCATATACTACAATGACAAAATCTATGTACATGTATTCACTCATCCTGAACATAATGTTATAAACACCTGTAACTTTCGTATAAATAGCGTTAAATAGAAATCAACTCCTGATTCTCAACATAGGTCATTTTCCAACAAGTATTGTCAGTTTCCTTTTGCTTGTGTCAGACTTTCCAGGGTTCTTTTTGTCATTTACAAGTTTTGTGTAGTTATTCAAAATTATGTCTACAGCAATGAAAACTGATCTATATAACAGTTTTGATGTTGCATTACCACAATCACAGGTGTTATCTGAATGATTAATAAAATCCAGACTAATACGGATGACTAAATCTCTTAGATTTGTTACAGATAAAAACTCATTCTCATATTTTTGGGAAATAAGACAATTAAATACAACAAAAACATCAGAAACAATATCAATTAGAAATTGGGTAGGCCATTGCTCATGCGCTTCGGCGTGAAACTCCGATTCAGTGTCCGCGCTGTAGTCGGAGCGCCTCTGAGTAGAAATCTTGAAGGGCGCTATAACAAGTGCTCAAACATACATACATTTAAGACCCCCTCTGTTCAAAATTTCAATATACAAGAATTTGTCATCCAGGTTTTCACCAAATTCACACAGCAGCTCTCCATCAGTAAATACTGGC
Organism: Aporrectodea caliginosa; assembly: GCA_020284085.1. NCBI lineage: Eukaryota > Metazoa > Annelida > Clitellata > Crassiclitellata > Lumbricidae > Aporrectodea > Aporrectodea caliginosa. The sequence continues at coordinate 43,188 of JACEVL010000942.1, forward strand.
ACATCTTACAAGTAACTGATTTACAAACTTTATGTGCAATATAGCCAGCAATAAAAACAATGCAAGTCAAGTCCCTGTCATCTATGCAACCATCACAACTATCACTGACAACATCAGCATATGCTTCAGGTATAATTGCATCTGCAGTAAAACTTTCTACAAAGCTATGCATTTTTTTCAAATCTGCAAAACAAGCTCTGTGAATTAAAGTTTTGTTATCAAGATCAGGAAATGTAAATGTTTGACTTGTATCTGCTTGGTTTACCCAGTTGTTCCTAATGCATTTTAGTAAGTGAACAGAATCAAACAAGAAAAATAGTTTAATGGTGCTGTCAAACGGGTTATCAATAAATGGCTTCAGCTCATTTCCACCACACAACAGTGTAAACATGTTTCGATTAATTCGATTATTGTCAGAGATAATACACAACACTTTGTAACCAGCATCATGTATACCATGCAACACTTTCAATGTAATTTCCTTCAAATATGCAGCTGTCATGTTAACAACTGGAACAAGAGATACCAAATCTCTGTCCTTAGCAATAAAAGATGCAATCATGAAGGCCTGCACTGTTGTTGCTTGCTGCTGCGAGTTATTGCCTTTAATATTTCCATCTTTAAAGGTTGCTGTAGCTTTGTTTCTCAAGTATGCAATATGTACATCAGTTACAGAACCCGCATGAGATGATGACAAACATGATGTCAAATGTCGCAAGTATGACTCATGAGGCAATGTTAAAACACTAAGAAAATCATATGCTTTAGGAGAAAACACAAACAATCTACAAGCCCAAAGCATAATTTTTGCACTGTAAGTTTTGAGTGACATCAAACGAATGTGCAGTTGCTCAGTCAAAAAGTTCAAAGAGAATGAACTTTTATCCGACTGTATGCTGTCAACTTCATCACATAATTTCTGAAAATGAAAAAGAGCATGCTCCATTCTAGACTCAGATCTACACTCAATATCACCCTTCACAAAATGGCTTACCAGCGCTTCCAGTTTTGTCCAACGGTCAAGCAATTCATCAGATCCCAAGATCCATAACAAACGATCACCAGATATGCGAATATTATCACAAAAACCAGAAACTTTTAAATTATTTTCAATCTTAACAACAACTTTGATTTTCGGACATTCACTAGTATCAAGAATACATTATACATACACGTGCGTCTGATGGAACAACAACCAAATCAGGATCATGTCTAATATGAGCATTAATCCCAGAACGCAGAGTGTTGAAAGAATCAATTTGTTCCCAGTCCATAAATGCCTGCTGATCGCGTACATCCAGTTCTACCTGTCTGTCTTCTGGTGTTCGACGCTTTTTTGGTGGCTCGGAAGACAGATAAGACAGCAAAATAGGAAAAACAGACAGATATGCCTCTTACGCAAGTTTAGGAATAGTTCTCTTCACGCATAAAATTGATCTGTCTGGACGCCTTACACAATCTTCAGTCACGATAAACTCCGCAGAAAAATGTTTGATGCATACGACAGCATCTTTGGTAGGAGTGAAATCCTTCCTTGGAATGGATCGGATACATTTAGCCTGCTGCTTCTCGTCCCTTGGAAATCTGAACACAGTGACATATTCCGTTCCTCTGTAATTTGAAGAGCACTCTGGAATGCAACACTTCCCAGGCATTTCCTGCAACATCAAATAGAAAGATATACAATAAACATAACACAAATAAACATTCATACAGCTTATGATTAAACCGTAGTTTACATTGCCAAATTATTTTATATTGTCACTTTAAAATGGAAGCTGGATTGATGACAGTTATAATGGACATGTCACATTGGTAGACTGGTTACTTACCAACTCCAATGCGGCACTGGACATTAAAATAAGTTGGGAACATAAACTATGGGATAATGATTATGTACACTGTCTTCTTAACAGTATATACTATTATATGCCAAAAAGGCAAGCTTATAGTATCGGGGGCTGAAGGATATAGTGTGCAAGTTTACTGGCGTCGTGAGTGTCGGTTTTCAGGTTAGGCGTCGCGAGGGTCGGTTAGGGCCTAGGGCCAGCTTGCTTGTTTACTGTTTAACAAAGACCATTAGCGCGGCCCTCCTCCTTTATGCGGTCTTGGGACTGGCACAAACAGAGTACGATCAGTGGCGGAGTTAATTAGGGTTAGTGTCGTCAAAACCTGGAACTGTGCGGCCTCCACGCAGCATGCCCAAAGATACTGTATAAATCCTTCAGCCCACGATACTATAAGTTTGCCCAAAAATTACACGGTGTTTTACATTATAATCACAACAAATTTATTAACATACACAAAACTCAAACTTTAATAGTAGTCTCACTTCAAGTATTCTAACCTCTTCTGTTATCGCCCTCTGCTCACTCGTAACTCAATATCTTAATCTACAGTACCACTAATTCACTTCCAAAAATAATGCTGGAGAAATTTAGTCAGCCCACTCCACGTTAATCCCAGACAATTTCTAACTTTTAAATAAAATTTTAGACCACAAGTTTGCACTGGTCTGAACAATCCATCGTCTCGCTCAACTTCCCATGTCCAACTTTTGTAACATCGAACCTTTTTGTTAATAATACGAATATGTTCAACAATAATCTTAAGCGAGCGAACAAAAAAGACAATAATAGATCTAATAGTGAAAATTTATTATAAAGGTACTCACCAAAAGTATTTTAAATACGGGTAAATTTAAAACTAGCGCGTTTTATCTTGTAAGAGTAGTAAACTTGTTGCATGGGCCTCCTTTTGACACGTCATAGCATAGAGATATGATCAAGTAGCTGGCCTTCTATATTTAGAAGGCCGTGGGGATACTCATGTATGGGAAATACTCTATTTGTGACACCGGCAGTTGATACTATTAATAGAGATCAATATGGACTGACGAATCATGGGATTCGTATTATTTAGCAGGTCAGAAACGTTTGCTTATAAATATAATGATTGGCTAATGTTAAATTGACCTAGATAACTGCAAGGCGATTGGCTATTGGGAGGCACAATGTTTTGATATCACGCTTACATTGTGCAGTGTGTTCTATTGCACCTGTAAATCGTGATCTTTAGTTTCTTGTATATCTCTTTAATAGCATTATTGATTTAAGTGATTTGAGTTCATAATACGTATTTTCTATCGTTTCACTCTGGTTGTGAAAAGATGTCGGCGTCTAAGTTTTTTCGGAACTTCTTGACGTTACCGCAGATGGTTAGAACTAAACATAACATACTACTAGGCTAGGGTGACCATACGTCCCGGTTTTCCGGGACATGTCCCGGTTTTATGTGGTGTGTTCCGGTGTCCCGACAACTTTTGCGAAAGTGGAAAATTGTCCCGGTTTTTGACACAGCCAGCTGACATGATTGTACTGTTCAATGTTGCAGTTTTAAACTGTGAAGGCGGTAATACAACAGTTTTCGCAACAACTGAGCATCTCAAGCAATTTACACATACACTTCAAATACACAAAGATGACAAATTCTATAGTTTGAAAGTCTTGGCAAACTTTAAACCGTAGACCGTAGTTTAGGCCTACGTTGCTAAATTAATACCGTGTTTTCAATCCAGTAGACTCTATAGTTTATGTTGCTAAAATAAATACGATAGTTTCAATCCCGCGAAAACAGAAGTTGGATTAATGAAAATAGTTTTTTTTAAACTATAGACTTATAAATTGGATTGATTAAATAATACTTGCGTAAATAGAACTTGGATTGATGACAATTATCATAAACATTGGCATCAAAATGCCATTATATTAAACGATTAAATGATATGCTTTAATGCGCACAAAAAAGAACGCTAAAGTGATAAATTAGGCCTACCAATTTTTCGCGAAACAGAACTTTACTAAAGAAAATTTTCACTCTTCCAAGAAATAGGCCTAGAAGTAACGTTGAACCTTTTCAAGGTATTTGTGTACCATATAATAATATATCTATACTATAAGTAACTTACTGTAACTATAGTAACTGCAGATGGCCGTAGGGAGTAGGACTATAGGGCTAGGCCCTCCTATAGGGGGAAAGGCTTGTAATATGGGCCACTGTGTAATATGGGCCTCGACTGTATTTCCCACCTATCATGTCTCCGGAGAGCTCTTACAGTGGGAAACCATCCGTATACTGATTTCAGCTTCCTGTTATGGATGTGAGCCTTTACTAATAACTTCTGCCCGAAAAGCATCAATGTTTATGTTTTGATACATGTTGCTTATAAGACTTGTTGAACTTCAACAAGTGTTATATTGTTTAGGATTTCATCTATGGTATGCCCTGATGTTTCAGAAGATAGACAATTTCTTTATTATATAAAAACACAACTTTGTTGATCTATAATACATTCGTCGATCACGCTATAACAGATTTCCCCGAAGCACACCATTTTTGTAATATGGTCCTGTGATCGAATGTGTAATATGGGCCATATCTTTATGGAATCAGACAGTAGAAATAGGCCGTTATGGCTATTTTTTCCATGTAACCGGTTCTCAGTGTTGTTTACACTAGGCATAGGCCAAATTGTTTCTTAATGGTTATCCTAGTAAGTTTAATCTTAGGAAATCGTTTTTTACTGTTTTAATATTAGTATGCGGCACGGAAACATTGCAATTCCATCTTTAAAATGGTGGCTCATATTACACACCCGGTCGTGTAATATGAGCCACTTTCCGTATTTTGAAAAAATTCGTTAAAAATTTATTTGCACAGATTAAGGAATCATTCCTTCATATTTGGCAACAACTCATGCCAAGTAATGCATGGAATAAATAAACTACACGTTCAATTGCTGCTGTCAGTTCTGTGCTATGAAATAGTAAATGTTTCTTAGGGGGTCCATATTAGAAGCCCTTTCCCCCTATATAGGCTAGTCCTATACTTAAGTAATTACAACTGTTAGTTTTCCCAAAGTGTCCCGGTTTTTGATGGCCAGAAAATGGTCACCCTATACTAGGCCTACTACTACTACTATTCCTGTATTTCAAAAACTCGTTGACACAAACGCAACAAGATTACAAAATCAACAGTTTAGATATCGATTAGACAAAAAATATAACATAACATAACAAGGCTTAAAGTGGTTCAGAAGACTAAAAATCTGTGTGAGAACCACCACTATTACATGAATTAATATCCAATCTGCCCGAGCTTGTTCTTGAAATTGTTGAGTGTCTCCACCGAAACTGCCTCCTCACTCAGCTCGTTCCAGGCATTTATCACTCTGCTACTAAAAATCTTTGCTTAATAGCGCCTTCGGACTTCCTGAATATCTTATATTTGTGTCCCCTTAATCCTTCTCTCTCAGCCAACTGAAAGAATCTTTAGTATGGCGTTACTTCTTTGTTAGTCATCAACTTGTATGTCTCTATTAAATCTCCTCTTCATCTTCTCTTCTCTAGTGTTGTCATTCCACAATTCACCAATCTCTCTTCATACGTCAGTTCTCCAAATCCTCTGATCATCTTTGTTGCTCTCCGCTGCACCTTTTCTAGCACTTCCTTATCTTTTTGCGTGTAGGGACTCCACACTTGAGCACAGTAGTCTAAGTGAGGTCTGACCAGAGTTTTATATAGGTTCAGGAAGATGCTTTTTTCTCCGCTGATCACCCTCCTGATGATTTGTCCCAGCACCTTATTTGCTTTGGTTGCTGCCTCTCTGCATTGCCTGGATGGTTTTGCGCTTTGGTGTATTTTGACTCCCAGATCTTTCTCCTCTTCCGTTATTCTTAATTTCCTGTCTCTAATGAATCTGGCAAATTTCTCAAACTTCTTCTGTCTTTCCACGGATATTTCATCGAATAGGCCTAATATTAGTTGAAAAGAAAGAAACTAAGAAAACTGTAGCTTGTGATATGTAGTAACACTTTTGTAGCACGCAGTACGCAATTCACAGAATAATCGCATTTACTCCACTGAGTCTGGTCTGACCTAACAGGCGTGTGAGTCCTGCAGACTTGATTTCATGTTGCTCCCGTAGCTTATAATTATTAGCTGGTCTTCCTCTCACGCAGTTGTTCATGTTGCGCTTTGAGTTTGAAGATTTACATTTACCATGTGTTTTGGCATAAATCTGGCAAATTTCTCAAACACAGCTGAATAGAACATAATTTTGGGTGTCACATCATATTGTGGGCAGTGGCGTAGGTTTGTATTGTGACGGTGGGTCCGGTCAAAACCACTTTTAAAAGTGGTGGTGAAGGTTATCACCACGTTTTGCTGTGTACCAATATTTCACGAGTGATTGCTCATTAGCTCTATCGCATGGTCGCAATCTGATATAAACAGTTGTGAAACAGCATGTAAACATGTACTCTGCTCTCTGCAAGTAACCTTAACGTGGAACACAAAGCATAATGAAAAAGTGTACTGTGGCAAGGAATGGATGAGGAGAGACTGAGAGAGTGGGGAGTAAGAAGGGAACGGGAGTGGGGAGAGGAGGTGAGGGCAGTGGGAGAGGAGGGGAGGGCAGTGGGAGAGGAGGGGAGGGCAGTGGGAGAGGAGGGGAGGGCAGTGGGAGAGGAGGGGAGGGCAGTGGGAGAGGAGGGGAGGGCAGTGGGAGAGGAGGGGAGGGCAGTGGGAGAGGAGGGGAGGGCAGTGGGAGAGGAGGGGAGGGCAGTGGGAGAGGAGGGGAGGGCAGTGGGAGTAGGAGAAAAGGGGATTAGTCACCACCATTATGTAGACCTAGGCCAGAGTTTATTTGTCTATTTATTTATTTGCTTATTTTAAATTCTTCTGCTCGGTTACACAGGGCATGTGTGTGCAAAGAACTTTTCCTTGGTCGTCACAGGGCGTCTGCAAGACAGACTCTAATTCATAATCGTTGGATTGCTTGCCAAGAGCGCTACTGATGCACCATTGCATTGCACCATGATATTTACTTTAGAGATGCTATTGAGGAAGACATAACGGATGTTACTAATGTTGTTGATAAAGTTGGCATCCAGTTCTTTATTGTGTTTTTTAGGGAACGAAGGGGAACAACTGTCATCCACCTCGGTATATATATATTTATATTCGATTTTCATGTGTGTGTGTGTTTGGGTGTGTGTGTGTGTGTGTGTGTGTTCATGTATGTGTGACAGGGTGGAGACGATTTAAATCAGTTGATTAAAATCATTGATTTAAATCGTGATTTAAATCAGTAATAAAAATCACATCGTGATTTAAATCAGTGGTAAAAATCACAATACAAATCAAACAGTGAAATAAATTAAATCAAATACTGTTGTGACTTGTGTCACGTAACTCTGCAGGTTTGTCTCCTATCAGTTTAACTGCAGTTAGTGCATTCAGCATGCAAAGCAGGCTAATTCAGATGGCTGCACAGTGTACATAAAGTCTGCTATACCTCTGCTTCTCTCAGAAGTGATATGTCCAGGCATTGTCCCGCCTCATTTCTTGGCTAACATTGCTCATCCAAAATAGAGAGGAAAGAATTTGACTGATGAGTATGGCACTGGAATGGGTTTGGTTGTAAAGCAACATGCAAATGTGGTTCTGGATTTGGTAAACTATAAAGCAGAAGCATCACCATTTAAATAGTTCATGTTTCAGCAAAATGTCTTGGAAAATGTGAAGCCATCGGATTGGTGGAAATCTCAAGCAGACCGCTTGAACCAAGAGACTCTTTAGTGTTGTGCAAGATTTTTATTTTGTTTAGGCATGCTATAAATGACAGTCTAATAATAATAATAATAATAATAATAATAATAATAATAATAATAATAACTGCTGACTGCAACAGCTTCATCTGCTGGCATTGAGAGAGTCTTTTCCTGATTCAGCCTGGTACATTCAAAACTCCACAATTGACTTTGATTTGTAAAAGCTGGAAAGCTGGTGTTTCTTTTCAAGAAGCCATTAGCAGGAGAAGATTGTATTGTGACTGAAATATTTTACAACTGACTGACAACTGGTGACTAGCACTAGCAGTGACCTAATTAGTAGTGTTCTAGTTTACAAGGTGTGACACAGTAACTTACAACTTGCTACATAATTGATTTCACAGTTAATCAGAACAGTGACTGCTTCATTGGATTTAACTGACTGTTCATGACTATTAATTAGTATTAAGTATATGATATAGCCATTAAAAGTTGTTAATTTGTATGGTATAGCTGCAAAACTAAGCAGTAAATACAAACTAAGAACTAGCAGAAAAAAATCCGATTTAAATCAAAAAAATCCGATTTTTTGATTTTTATTAAAAAAATCGTGATTTTTATCCACCCTGATGTGTGATGTCCATATATGCATTTATGCATGTGTGTATGTTTGTGTGCCTACATATAATTATATACCTACTTGTATATTTATTTATTTATATATATAAACCATCATCATCGGTAATTCTAACTTAGGTTTACTTCTTGTTTTGTGGTCATTTTCTCATACTTAATTGATATATGATGCATGTATGCATCTTTTATGAATCATCATCCTGACTGGCTGTTTTCTTGGATTATTTCAGAGAAAAAAGGATTCACAATAATGATCTGAAAATACAAAAGACTCAAGGTAGTGCACGTTCAATTGTAACAGTTACAGTAGACCAAACAATTTAGAAGCATTATTTTGACAAATATCTGCTTTTGACAATTATGATTATTTCCATTTTCATTGTTCTTAAAATTACATTTTCAATTTCTTCTATTTCTAGGAATTTCACCCATTCCAAAGTCACGAAACACTGAATAATAACATTATTATTATTATTATTATTATTATTATTATTATTATTATTATTATTATTATTATTATTCGCAATATTATTATTATTATTATTATTATTACATTATTATTACATTATTATTTATCATTCCTATTATTTTATCTAATTATTTTTACTACTATTAATTATTGCAATTATCATTTTTATTAGTACTTCTAGTGGCTTTAATGCCATTATTTTTTATTATTTATAAAGTTAATTATTTCAATAATCAATTATTATTATACTCTGCATCAAATGAAAGATTTACAGCAAGAGATTTTGAGGCAGAGGTCAACAGGTCAACTGAAAAGGATCCGATGAATATGCAAATGGGTTGATGAGCCTATTTAAAGTGTTCACTTATTCTGATATATGGAAGGCAGCATTTGATGAATAAGAATAAAAACTGGAAATATTCTGCATTACTACTTTAATTCTTTCACTATGATAGGACTTTATTATTATTTTCATTATTGTTCTTACTATTATTATTTATTATTATGATCAGTTGTGATCGTTATGATTAGTAATAATATTATTCTAAGATCTTGTTTGCTTTTGTTGCTGTTCTGCTGATGGTAGTAAATGTTCTTGTTTAAGGTTCAGCTCTTCCTGCACCAAAGTCAATATGCACGAGTGAAATCCACGACCAATTGAGCATTGCTCATGACTCTTGTCAGCGTCAGGAGAAGGTTTCTAAAGTTGCTTCAACAACGGATCTTGATCAGAACCTGAATGATGAGCATAGCATGCAAGAAGTATGTCGGAATCTTCAAGTGGTTGACACAATCACTGCTGTGGACTTAGAAGGAAATTTCTGTGACACCGAGGATAAAGGAAGAGTACATGTTAACACAACAACTAGAGGGGAAGAAGAACTTAAGAATGAATCTTCGACTGTATATGAGCACAGCAGTTCAGGAGGCACTGAGATTCAAGCCACTGATATATTAGGTCCAGTTGAGTTTAAAAGTCTAAGAGCGATTGCTTATGGATTTATCAAGGCATGCATAACTGAAGAGAACTTAGAGGAAGTCATTGCATCAGCTGGAGTATTTGATAAGCTGTTTCTAAACTATCTGAATACACTGAGCGCTACTGCAAAGACGACTGAACTGGAAGGTACGGATAGAAAAGTTTCTTCTTTTTTCTGCTATTGTTAATTAGTATTCAGGTGTTTTGTTGTACCTTTTGGCTAATTAGTTAAGCTTTTAGTTTTCAGAACTGGATGCTAAAGGTAGACCAAAGAATTTTTGCCTTTTCTTATGTGTAATTTAGCCTATGTGTATTGGTTCCGATTGTTGTATTGAAAAGTATAGTATTTTTGAATATATCGTGTGGATCTTTGAGTTGTTTCATCTTATATTCTATGTAAACATTGAACCATATGGTTTTAAATGTTATGTCATTGGAGTTATGTTCATGATCCTTGGTACAATGATCCATCTACGATGATCTACCTAAGAAATATTATTTTAAAGAGTTTTTACGAAAACATAAGCAAGAGTATAACATATATATTCAAAGGAGATTCTGTAACGCATATAAACAAATTTTAATTTTGTCGCTAGTGTTTTTCTATAAAGGCATGCTAAAAGTTTGCTACTCTTTACTTGTATGCTACTAGAAGTTGCTATGGAGGAGTGTAGTTTGTCGTGGGTTTTCATAGGCCTACTGGCATTGAAACAAGTGTTATCTTTGATTTGTGAATTTTCTATATAGGCTTAAATGCAAGTTTGTTACTTCTACTTTTATATCTTGGGAGATGCATAGGTGTCTTGAGACGGGGTGAGTAGTGTATTCAGGTTTTTCATCAGTTATCTTTGATTTGTCAAGTGTACGTACGCAAGTGGGAGGGTTGCAAAAGTACGCCTGTGTACAGGGGGAGGGAGGGTTCAAAATTTCCTGAATTTCTGCGTACGTACTAAATGGATGGCCTCATACTTTGAGTGCCATTCCTAGCCTCAACGCCCAGTTGGATGGCCTCAACCTCGCGACATTTGGCCTTGGCCTCGTGGGCATCATGTACTTCTGTAGAGTAAACTATAGTATCGTTATATGCCTTTTTCGTAATAACCATCTCTGAAGAGTTTCATTATAGAGGATCAAAACTTATAATGTGCTAATCTTTCATGCATGATGCCTTTTTCCAGCGACCGCTTCTGATGATGAATGCAGTTCCATTGCATCCTCATCGAATACGGAAATTTATGAAGAAGGTGATTGTCAAGATATAGAGATACACGAAGAAGAAATCCAGGAATCAGTTATTAATAGCAATGTCGATAACTTAGCTGCATCAGCTGATGTTCCTTTTCAGTTTCCAAGTGAAGTGAAATCAAAGAAAACTCAAAAGAAATCAAATCAGAAGCTTGTCTTGTCTGTGAATAATTGTACTGCTCATGTGGATCAATTATCTGACAATTCAGGTCATGTTGAAAAAAACAGCCTTCCCTTTCAACTGGAAGACAGTCAAATGCAGGAAGTTCTTAGCCTCACAACCATGTCCAGCATATCAGCAGAAACTAATTCTGGCTCTCAACTGAGAAGTTGTTCAAAGAGCGAACTCCAAAGATCGTCTGATAACTTGCACAATCAAGTTATTTCTGAGTGCAAAGTAGCAATTATGGGGAAATCGTGCTTTTTAAATTCTACGACAACAACGTCCAATCAAAATGAAAGTAGAGATTATTCGTCAAATGTCATGAAGGCAAAGCGGATTTCAGTTGCAGCTGGCATCGTATACGAGGACGAAGTTTCATCTCCTGAGGTATCGCAATGTTCTACCACAACACAAACGTTCCTTCCATCCATTCATTCAGAGTTTATCAGAGAAGTTCTGTCATCATCACCTCCTTGTGGTATTGCTAACCCTGGTACATGCTCTTCATTACGGAGTCACATAGTTCCTTTGGTATATTCATCTGATCATTCAGAGTCATCAAAAGGAGTTCCGACGTCATTTACTCGTCAAGAAATTAGCAATCTAGGTACATCCTCTCCATGTTTTAGTCAAGCAAAGTCCGTTGTTAATTCGACACTGCCAACTGGTTCTGCTTTAGTTAGTGATCGAAACGGTTTTCGAATAAAGGATAAGGTTAGACCTTTTGCCTGTCGGTACTGTGGAAAGGCCTACAAGAGAAGGCAAGCTTTATATTGCCATATCATAGTGCAACATGACGAGAAATGTTATTTTTGTGAGTTTTGTGGTAAGCGTTTTGCACTGCAATGTTTTTTGACAAAGCACATGAGGATTCATACGAAGGAAAATTCATTCACCTGCGATCAGTGTGGCATGCGATTTCGACGACAAGGTCATCTTCGCCGCCATAAATCGGCACACACAGAGAAGAGGCCTTTTTCTTGCAATAGTTGCAACATGTCTTTCAAATCGAGAGATAATTTGGTCAGCCATAGCAACGTTCATAGTGAAGATACTTGCAGAGAAGTCATCGTCTGTAATATCTGCAAGATGGTGTTTACGCTTCCTTCTGCATTGAAGCAGCACATGATGATTCATTCAGGCGAGAAATCGTTTTCATGTGATGAGGAAGTTTTATCTCTGGAGAGCTCGCAACGTTCTACAATGGAACAAACGTTGCCTTCATCTGATCATTCAGAGTTGGCAAAAGTAGAACCAGCGTCATTTTGTCATCAAGTAAATGACAATCGTGATACATCGTCTTCATGTATTAGTGATGCAAAGTCCGTGGTATATTCAAAACTGCCACCTGGTTCTACTTTAGTTAGCGATCGAGGTGTGTTTCTAATAAAGGATAAAGAAAGACCTTTTGCCTGTGGGTTCTGTGGTAAATCTTACAAGGGAAAGCGAGCTGTATATAGCCATATCACAGTTCAACATGACGAGAAACGTTACTCTTGTGAGTTTTGTGGTAAACGTTATGCGCACGAGAGTGCTTTGTCATACCACGTGACGATGCATACGAAGAAAAAGCCATTCACCTGTGATCAGTGTGACATGCGATTCCGTCTCAAGGGTAGTCTTCGCCGTCATAAATATACACATTCAGAGGAGAGACTTTTCCCTTGCAATAAATGCAACAAATCGTTCAGGACCAGAGACGTTTTATCAAAGCACAAGAATTCTCACAACAAAGATGAGCAAAGAGAATGCATCATCTGCAACATCTGCAAACGGAAATTTAGAAATCCCTCTATTTTGAAAATGCACAAAATGATTCATACTGGAGAGAAACCGTTCTCAAGTGACGAGGAAGTTTCATCTCCGAGGAGCTCACAACATTCTACCATGGCACAAACGTTGCCTTCATCTGATCGTTCAGAGTCGTCAAAAGGAGTTCCGGCGTCATTTACTCGTCAAGAAATTAACAATCTAGGTACATCCTCTCCATGTTTTAGTCAAGCAAAGTCCGTGGTAAATTCGAAACTGCCACCTAGTTCTACTTTAGTTAGCGATCAAGGCGTTTTTCGTCAAAAGGATAAGGAAAGACCTTTTGCCTGCCGGTACTGTGGTAAGGACTACAAGGGAAAGCGAGCTTTATATTGCCATATCATAGTGCAACATGACGACAAACGTTATTTTTGTGAGTTTTGTGGTAAGCTTTTCGCACTACAATGTTTTTTGGCAAAGCACATGAGGATTCATACGAAGGAAAATTCATTCACCTGCGATCAGTGTGGCATGCGATTTCGACTACAAGGTCATCTTCGCCGCCATAAATCGGCACACACAGGGAAATCGCCTTTTTCTTGCAATATTTGCAACATGTCTTTCAAATCGAGATATAATTTGGTCAGCCATAGCAAAGTTCATAAGGAAGATACTTGCAGAGAAGCCATCGTCTGTAACATCTGCAAGATAGTGTTTAAGCTTCCCTCTGCATTGAAGCAGCACATGATGATTCATTCAGGCGAGAAATCGTTCTCATGTGATGAGGAAGTTTCATCTCCGGAGAGCTCACAACATTCTACCATGGCACAAACGTTGCCTTCATCTGATCATTTAGAGGCGGCAAACGGAGTTCCGGCGTCATTTACTCGTCAAGAAATTAACAATCTAGGTACATCCTCTCCATGTTTTAGTCAAGCAAAGTCCATGGCATGTTCAAAACTGCCACCTGGTTCTACTTTAGTTAGCGATCGAGGCGTGTTTCTAACAAAGGATAAAGAAAGACCTTTTGCCTGTGGGTTCTGTGGTAAATCCTACAAGGGAAAGCGAGCTGTATATAGCCATATCACAGTTCAACATGACGAGAAACGTTACTCTTGTGAGTTTTGTGGTAAACGTTATGCGCACAAGAGTGTTTTGTCCTACCATGTGACGATGCATACGAAGAAAAAGCCATTCACCTGCGATCAGTGTGGCATGCGATTCCGTCTCGAGGGTTCTCTTCGCAATCATAAATATACACATTCAGAGGAGAGGCTTTTCTCTTGCAATAAATGCAGCAAATCGTTCAAGACCAGAAACGTTTTATCAAGGCACAAGGAATCTCACAACAAAGATGAGCAAAGAAAAGGCGTCATATGCAACATCTGCAAAGGGAAATTTAGAAATCCTTCTCTTTTGAAAGAGCACTTGATGATTCATACTGGAGAGAAACCATTCAAATGCTCGTTATGTGAGAAACAATTTCGTACGAAGATGCTGTTGCGGTATCACACAGACTCTCACAATGGAAAGAAGAGGCTTAAACCGTGCTCTGTGTGTGGGAAAACCATTTGGGTGAATTATATGACTACGCACATGAGAATGCACGCTGGTGAAAAGCCATATGAATGTAGCATCTGTGAAAAGAGGTTTCCGAAGAAGACAAATCTCGAGGGACATATGAGAAGTCACACGGGCGAGAAACCATTTGCTTGTGGCGGATGTGACAAGCGATTTGCTCTGTACAGTAACATGATGACTCATAAGGCTAAATGCATGAGGCTTTCGGAGAATGTAGACTAATTGTGTTTGCTAAGATTTACGTTTTCTATGAATGAAATTGTAGTAATGTTTCTCAAAGAGGACTGCATGGAATCACCTAAATGTAGGGGAGAGTTGGCCTAATTGAAACGTTTAAGCAGTTAGCGAGATTAACCATGTTAACTACGTGTGTTTTAGAAACTTCTTATATGCATTTCAATAATGTCTACCAATATCATCAAACTACAAGCATTTTATTCATGTATTCTTTTATGAGGAAATTAACCATATTTAATGACAACCTAATGTTCAATTAAGGACCCGGTTGCCTTAAATGGAACACATGGTTTCTGTATTTGGAACGCTATAATTAGTATTTAGTTTTTATTAACTTTTTACTTTTTATTATTTGTTACGTTTCTTTAAACAAAGTCAGTTTTTGGTGTAATTATTCAACACAATTGTAGTCTGCAAAGTTGAATGAGAAAGTGTGAAGGCCACTGTCTTAGACGGATACACTGATGAGGCAGGAAACCTACAGTGTTTTTTTTTAATCAATAGCTTGACTTGCTGGCAGGGAATTAACAAACGTGTTTCCACTTCTGCTACTCCTTAGGAAGTGTACTTCAAAATTTTCAACATTCTCAACAAGTCTTGTTGAATTTTGTTATCGTAAACTCGAGAGTTCTAGACGCCCACACAGTGGCGTAACGAAGGGTTTCAGCGCCCAGGGGCAAGGGTTGACTGCGCCCCTTTTAATTTTCTTGTTGACTTTTAATCGTTCTTGTCATAGTACTGTGTATCACTGAAAGCTAATTTTGCGCTCCCACCCCCGGCGCTGACTGCTGCACCCGGGGTCGGCTGCCCCCTCTGCCCCCTTCGTTACGCCACTGCGCCCACAAAAGCGAAGTCGCGGGAACCACCTTATTCACAGGCGCTTAAAGCAAAACCGATAGGCAGAGGGTCAATTAAGATCCAGAGAGTCAGGCAGGCAGACAGACGGCTAAGGTGGATGATGTTCGGAGTTGAAATGGCGAGGGAGGTGAGGGAAGATAAGGAATCGGGATTGTATTAAAACAGAGCTCACAGCCATGATTAGGCCTATAGCCTACTCTCCCACCCAAAGACAACTCTGAATTTACTGTAATTCCGTCCTATCTGGCCTCCCAACGTCGACACTACAACCCCTAACATCTGTTCTGCACGCCGCTGCTCGCCTAATAAAAGGTCTTGTTCCCAGAGACAACATATCACACAATCTCTTCAACAACTACACTGGTTTCCCATTCGCACTTGTATCGCTTTCAAAATCTCCCTCATGTATCGTATCCATTCGAATCTGGAACCTCCCCTCATATAATTCTGACATCCATGGTCGTGCCATGCTCTGCTTCAAATCCTAGAGGACTCAGATCGGCCACACGAGGGACTTTACCGTTCTTCGGCTCTTCGCACCAAGAGGAAGTTTGGAAATCGTGCTTTTGCTGTCTCCGGACCCAGAGAATGGAACATTCTCTCAGCTACAATCCGTCAATGTTCATCTACTACCCAATTTAAATCAAAATTAAAAGCTCATCTATTCTCACCATAGAACGAGTATGCGCATATTACGAATATTAAGATTTTTAGAAATTTACGAATATTGAATATTAAACTGGTCAACGAATATTCAATTTTTTGTTTTTTAATTCTTCAAAATCCGGAAATAGTAGTAAAAAATTCAGTGCCAAAAACTAGGTATTAAAGCTAGAACAAGAACAGTTAGGGGAAGCCGGGGTAATTTCGGCCAATTTTTTTATTTTTGTAATAAATTAAAATTGGTTGACTGCTAAAATGAAACAAAATCACAAATAAATAGGCTTTGGTAGGGACAATATACTGCAGGGTTATTTTTCTTTGTAAAGAGGAGAACATCTGTTAAATAAAAAGTTTTTTAAATTTATTTTTTTGCCGGTTTTACCCCGACGTATGAGGTAAATTCGGCCAGCATGGCTGATTTGACCCTCATAACCAAAGAGTCGAGGTATATGCACAAATGTATTAGAAAATACCACTGAAGAGGTAATATCAGGTAACGCATAAGCTATCACTACTATGCAACAATCAGATACAATATTAGGCCAAAAATATCGAACACTGTCCCCGAATAAATGTTGACTTTCTTTTTATACGTTTTTGGCATCTAATGTATAGTAAAACAACATTATATAATTATGTTTTAAATTAAAACTGGGTAACTGGGTATAAAATATCACATTTAAAAAATTAAAATAGGAACTGTGTACCATTCCTAACACCTCTGGGGTAAATTCGTCCTATTGGCCGAATTTACCCCGACACAACCAAGGTCGATAAATATTTCAGAGTGTAAGGCCCGCCAATTGGACAATGGATTTCGATAACGAAACTGTCAACAAATATAGTGGTTTACAGAATTAAAAACAAATTACTAACATTTGAACAAGATAACCTTCAGTTTTTGAGGTTTAATGGCAACAGAATGGAGAAATCGATTCGGCTCAAAATCGTTTTTTAATTTTTAATCAGCTTATTATTGTAACAAAGCACAACCGTCTCGATAAACAAGCTTTATATGATATTATACGCTAGATGGCAGCATTAAAATCTGCCTTTGCTTAGTGGTTCTCTGGCAATCACCCTGGACGAATTATTTACCCCGTGGCCGAAATTACCCCGTCTTCCCCTACATGTTACAGTTACTCATCTTATATCAGTAACTTCACTTAAGCTTAGTTTATTGTTTGAAGTCTCAATAGGCCACATGTGGGCCGTTCATGCAGTATTCAAAATTTTGCTGCCCAAACGAACGACACCAGTATGAAACAAACACCGATTGTATGACCCAGCTATCTCTATAATTCCCTATTCATCAACCCAAGATTCATCCACTGAGTGGGAGGATTTTGGCCTCAGACGAACCTGGCATATAATTAATCAAAGTTGCCGGCATCATTTGAACTTCGGTACCAGAACATCAATCATCCAAACCCAAACATAGCCTAAATTATATAGAATTACCGAGCGGGTCAGTTTCACCGCAGAGAGAGAAACAGAGACATACGGAGGGGGAGAGAGAGAGAGAAACAGAGAGACACAGAGACACAGAGACAGAGAGAGAGTCATGGTCGGCTTTTTACAGAGTTCCTAAGCGTAGCCTATACCAGCTTACGGACCACGTACGGCTCTAAGTAGGTCTACAGCGCCGCAAAACCAGTGCACATATTCTTAAATTAGTTCGTAAAAAATCGGAAACAGTAACATCATCAACGAATATTTACGAATATTTACGAATATTACAAATGTCCTAATATTCACGAATATTTACGAATATTAAAGCCTGAAGTCACGAATTCTCGTTCTATGATTCTCATTACACTATAGTTATAAGAACACAGCGCAAATGCAGTGTGATTCTCGTTAACGATAACGATAACGAAAATGTTCGTTAACGAAAATAAAATGATTTCGTTAACGATAACTATAACTATAACTAAAAAATATCATTAACTATAGCATAACGAAAATAACAATAACAAAAATTCATCTTTATTTTCGTTAATGCAAAAATAAAAATAGGAAGTGCAATATGGACGATTCGTCATAAATGAGAACGAAAATGCAATTTTTATTATGCAATTTGTCAGTTACTTTGGAAACTCGTGTATTCATGAAGCAGAATGCAACCATATATCTATCTATCTATCTATGGAATTTATATAGCGCCCCCTCAAGATAACTACTCAGAGGCGCTCGGATCCCGACCCAGGCCCGGTCAAAGAGGAAGGTCTTAAGTAGTCTATAGAAAGAATCAGAGAGGTCTCGCGGGAGAGAACGAAGGTCTGAGGGGAGGCTATCCCAGAAAGAAGGACCAACGATCGAGAAAGCCCGACGCTGTCTAGTAGCAGAGCGAGCATGCGGAACTATGAAGTCACCTCTAGAGGCCGAGCGCAGAGATCGGCGACCAGAGCAGGCCGAGGTTAAAGTGAAGTTACTTCACAGGCTTTCATAGTTCTAAGCAAATTGTGAAACAGCGTGTTAATACGCACAATTTTGCTTAGCCTATAGCCTTAATTATTGTAACTAAGTAGTAACTAAAATTAACGAAAATAAAAATCCATTAACTATAACTATAACTATAACTAAAAAAATAATACTAACTATAACTATAACTAAAATAAAAAACATTAACTATAACTGTAACTATAACTAAAATAAAATCTGTAAGGAGAATATCACACTGCGCAAAATTTAATGTGCTCTCGTGCAAAACTTGTCTTGTTAAAGCGCGCTATAAATGTCATATTGTATTGTAATAATTGTATTATACCCATTAGGCCTATACCCATATCTTGATAATTACAGAAATATTTACTAGTTTATTTAAAAATTTCTAATTACTTTTAATTTTCCATTATCACTCACATAGGCATTTCTGCGTATTTGTCAGATTTTTTATCAGTAAAAAGAATACTAATAATTATAATAGTATAATAATAATTATTATTCCTAATTATTAGTAAATTTTAGCCCGTATAGTCGTGGAGAGCGCCACCTTTTATTTGGCGGCAACTGAGGATTTTGACATCATCAGATGTAGAATCTGAAGGATATTCTCTCAGTGAATAGAAAACAAGAAGGTCAGTTGCAACGAAAGGTGAAGATGGCCGCTCAACAAGCAGTTCGTCAATCCGCCGCCGCTCGTGAGTCTCTTAATTAATCTGACGCTGGGATTTTTTTTATCATGTTACTGTTAAAAGTGAAATTTAATTACCTGTCGATAATCATTCATTGATGATTGATTGAACAGCGCTCGTGATATTGGCTGGGAATGTTTAACCGCCCTAAGAACACACTACCCTGCAGGACCCACACGAGAAGCTTCGTTAAGTTTATTCTTGGCAAGAAATGTTGGACGTAAATAGTACTTGTTAAAATTTACACATTGTTTTTATGGATATAGCTAGCTTGTTGCATTAATTTTTGCCGATATTTTCAATTGATCAGACCCTATAAGTTCTCTATCACCGATGCCCTTCACTGGAACGCTGCAACCTCCCCTGCTTGATCGCAGATCTTTTGTCGATTTTCTGTTTTTTGTTATATTAAGAAGAGATAGGGACTGTTCGCCGAAATAGAGTTAAAACTATTTCTGTGTATATTTGAATGGTAGCGTCAGTTTAAACTTGTCTCGTATCATGGTTAAGTGTTATCTAAACTATGACACAATAAAAAAATGTGGAGCCTAAATTTAGGTCGGTTTCAGTACAGAACATAACTGAAATCGCTCCTTGTTGCAGTGCAGTTTTAGCCATGGTTTCCAAAGGCAGCACTCATAGTTGTTCCAGCACTGTTGATCTAATAAACGGGATCGAAGTTAGGTTAACATTATAAGATTATAAATTATTATTATTATTACAGTAGTTTTATATAGCACCCCTTCAAGACAGTCTACTCAGGCTCGCTCCCAGCCCAGCCCCTGTCACACAGGACAATCAATAATGAATATTAATTTGACCAAAGTCAGATGTCTCTGTTTTCACTGAAAGCGTTACGATTATGCATTTATTAAGCGTCGTTAATTACCTAGCATCAATTGGTGCTGAGCATCTGTAAGTGAAGGACTTGCTCAAGGTCCCTGCACAGTTACCATTGCACAGTTACAGGGCAAGTGCTCTAACCAGTTGGCTGTTGTGTTTCTACATCGTAAAAAATTTTTTAATAATGAAAATAATTGTAGTGATTCTGTTTCCTTTCCAGTTCCAGCATGGAGGAAGGCTCTGGGCAAATGGGCGTACAGCATCTCATACTTCAATCAACTTGGTGAGGAGCTAATCTCGTTGAATCTAAAGACTTCTTTGGCACTGATGTTGTAATGCACTGTAAGGCTGTGGTCGGTATCGATATAATTCTAATAATAATAATAATAGAGATATTTGAGTCGAGTTCGTATGTAATGTTCAGAAGCACTTTCAGAGATCACTTAAGATTGGAAAAGTAATCTAACTTCTGTTATGGCGTTGTTCAGATGGGTAGATTAGATTCTAATCAATTAGCTAATCGTTTAGACAAACAGCTAATTCCAATTCTTATCGATTAGATACAAGATTTTGCCAATTCTAATTCTAATCGATTAGCAAATTTCAGTAGCTAATTTTAATTCTAATCGATCGGCTATTCAATTAGCTGTTTCTCTAAGTTTGGCTAACTCTAATTCTAATCAGTTACCTACCAGATTTTGCTAACTCTGATTCTAATTGATTAGCAATTTAACAAATCTCTGGTGTTGTTAAATGCGTGAAGCATTGGTCATTAGTCTCTGCAGGTGAAATTGTTGTCAAAGTCACAGTCAATTAGAGAAGTCAGACTTTGAAATTCAGTAAGTAAGAAAGACCAGAAGTCGAGCTACAGCAGGACGGAGCAAATGTGTTTAAGCTTAGGTTATTGGCTGTTGGTTGGAGATGAGTTATTTTGTGTTTAATAAGAAGATGGAATCTAAGATTTAAAATGCATTCATGATGTGTGGATTGGGATTGACTTCAATAGAAGTTACTAATTACAATTAATTAAGAAACAAAAAGGAACATTAGGGCAGAAATACTCCAGGGCACGATGTGTTGAGTTTGGATTAATGTACTGTCTTACTAATTAGAAACATCTTGTGTACGACTGACACCTGGTTTATGCCAGTAACTGTTGCAAAGGTTGCATTTGACATTTTGGAGATTGATGTCGTTTGAGCATGGTTATGTTTATGTGTGGTTATGTTTGTGTGACGTTAGGTATGATGCACGATGATACGCTGCATGAGAGTCCGGAGGTGAAGGAAGCGCTTAGGCGTCTGCCGAAGAAGCTGCAGGACGAAAGACAGTTTCGCATCACAAGAGCCCTCTACCTGTCGATGAGGAAGGAGGTCCTGCCGAAGGATGAGTGGACAAAATACGAACAGGTAGGCCCACCACTGGCCCAGCTTTACTACCCCTGGGGAATAGAAGACCATGCCTTCTCGGCTGCCGGTCCCAGGTGCTGGAACAGTCTCCTTTCTCCTGATTTGGTGGAGTCCTTCATGGCTTTACTAAAGACAGGTCTACCTGTTCACCATGGGTTACTCTGATTGATGTTCTAGTTTGTTTTGTAGGCGCCTCTGTTCACCTAGGTTTACTCCGCTCGATGTCATAGTTTTGTGCAGGCGCCCTTGTAGTGGCATGGCTGTGTTACGGCGCCATAGATATTGTCATTATTATAAGACATGACCAGTTACAATCAGGTAAAGCCATCTCTGCAATCTTTGGTTCAAAGCATGGCCAGGTGTCTGTAATGGTAATTGTAGACTGTGCCCATTTATATGGCACCTCTTCCAGGTAACTCATCAAAGGTGTTCCTGAGTGACTACAAGACCTTGTTCGAATGCCTGTGAAATAGAGCCATTGAGGATTACAGAAACACACCTTGCAGGTTGTGTGTTAGCCTGTTATAAAACTAATGGAGTTTACTTTACATCTGTCTACATGTGGCCTGAAACTGAATGAGGTATGGACAAGCATGTGCATCTTTAGGGTTCGTCCATAGTGCATGTCCACAAAGATGACCTACTATGGACCGTCTCGCTCTTGGATATGCATTTGGCATTACCCTCCCTGCACCCCTTTGTGAGTGTCCACATTCCAGCAGAGTACTAAGACCTAGCTTAGCCTACGACGTTGACTTAAGGGCTAACCATGCTGTATGGTAGTCTACTTTGATCCAGTAGCATCCTGCTGTTGAACGTAAGGCAGAGGCTATACTAATTACTGGGGGTATATTGCAAAATTAGATTTATAGGTCCATGTTGGGCGCAACCCCTTCCTTTTGTCAGTATTCTCATTAGCCATCCCTACCCTTGCAGATGCCTTTTATTGATGACCCCTTCTTTTCACCCTTCCCAAGGCAGGAACAAATACTATTAGGAAAATTTGTGTCTTTCATACCTGGCTCAAAGCAGGCTTAAATTAATAGCAGATGATATTGTGTCAGTTTTTGATGTGTTTGACTTAATTGCCTCGTTTGAAATTGAGTAATTGATTTATTCTCGTCATATTTGTCTTGTAGGACGTCCAATATTTGAAGCCGTTTCTGGATGAAGTTGAGAGGGAGTTCCACGAACGTGAAGAGTGGAACAAGAAATAAAAATTCTCGACAAAATAACTCTTAGATTGCTGAAAAGAACTTGTTTATTATTAAAAAGATTTTCCGATTTTCATTGCTAGCTACCTTTGCAACCCTGTATGTTTCTGAAAGGAAACTGATTGAAAAGAACAGCTTTGAAGTGCTGTGTTGTTGCAGTGTGATGACTTTCTTCGATTAATAAATGTTGGCATAGAGCAATGACATGCGTGTTCAGTGTACCAATCTGAGATCGTGGCTTAAAGTCTGTTAAATGTTAAGAATGTGCAAACCTTGAAATGACCAAATGGAAGCCAGTGGTTTTGTAAATCATTGGAAATGCCAACTAAAAATACTTGAGCTTTATAGATTTATTTGTTGAAGTTAGAACAAAAATTAGTTTCAGATGTGTTGATGACGAGAAGAATTTGCAGACGATCACTTGGTTACACCCATTTCCTATCAACACTGCACCTCAATAGTAGGACATAAATTGTGTTTACTATGCAATACAACTGTAATTTTATAATGCTCTGCTAAGAAAGTTCAGAAGTGTGCACTGAAACCAAGAAGTAAGATGCGTTATGAACGACAAAAGAAGTATTAAGTACGTGAGTGGCCTTTAATAATGCAAGTCAAATGCTCACACTGTACAGTTGATGTAAAATGTTAATAATAATAATAATTGTATATGTCATTGGATCAGGTTACAAAGTTAGTCATTGGATCAGGAAAAGTCCATTAGCAGCTACTGTAGTGCTTCTGACGTTTGCTTCAAGGTGGTAAACTGTTTGAGAAATGGCGATTTCATTGGTAGCCAATGATGCAAAGTCTACTTTATTCGAAGTATAGTGTCCGGTAGGACTGCATCCACTACTGGAAGATGCATCATGCAAGTTTAAGTTTATAGCGAAAGTTAGTCTGCAGAAGAGATGTGCAAATGTCAGGAGGTAGAGCGTTCCAGGTAGAGGAGGGACCAGCAACTATGAACAAACGCAGGTCTGAGACAAAATGTGTCTGGGTAAGATACAAGATGCTGATCGAAGAGAGGTTAGACCTTTAACACATCTAAAGGGTTTGACACTTAACGATGAGAATGTACTAAAGGCGAATGGGAAACCAATGCAGCGCGTCATTGTAGTGTTGACCATAGGTAATAAGACAGTGGATGGCAGATGATTCGCTCTGTTCGTGATGAATGCCAGCTTCATGCAGATGTGCTCAGATAGAGGAAGCCAGTGTTGAGAAAACAGAATGGTATGACAATCCAAGACACGATCTGGTGCAAGAATAGTTCGAGGAAGTAGTGTGCACTCGTGGAGACCACAGATGATGGAGAGTAGAGTTGCAGTAATATAGCCTTGTCAGGATGAGGTTGCCACAAAAGAAGACCCTAACCCTAATTATTGCACTCTTCTACGAAGCTCGTCATGCAGTCAGGTCACTAAGCTGAGGCACTGAAATCAAACAACAAGTATCTGGTCCGCATGCCTGGAGCAGCTTTATCTACTAACTACTTACTATTCAACTCTTGGCATTTGTGCTGACAGCTGACACAAAGTATCCTAGAAGTAGTTAGGCCTACTACTGACAATTTGATAGAAATTGTCACAATTGCAATCTCTGGTTTGTGTTTGTAATTGTTTACCCATCACTGTACAGCTCAGTCCAGATGTTTTGCCTATGTTGGAATTGCCTTTCTTGAGAGCTGCGGCTCGAGTTCCTTAGTTTGTTCCTTCCACAATTTTGCAAGCGCTTGAAGTCTGTATTATTTATTTCACTGGTTCGGGTCGGGAGTGTCACTGATGAGTTTATTCTTGAAGAGACGCTTTATAAGCATCAGAATACAATTACAAATTAAATGAGAGAATGGAAGGCTTGATTGGCAACATATGACCTATTAGATGGTCTTCTACCCAAGGGCTAATTGGGCTCAGAGTTGCTTTGCATAAATGAACCTTGCAGATTATCAGCGAATTTAAGCTGCTACTAAGTACATAATATATGTTCCAGTTGTTGCTTCTGGGAGCTTGAAAATAAAGTATTGAAGGTAATCGGTTGAAACTGCCATTTATTCAAAAGCTGAAAGTATTAAATACAATGGAAAAATCGCAAAATTTTACGCAGTTTTATCATTCAGAGTTTCCATTAAAATCGTTGCAATTTTCCAATAATTATTGCTTAATTTTACTGCAATACATAATAAAAAATACATGTTTTCAAAATCACTTACATGTATTCATATTCCATAAAAATTGTCAATTTACCTCCGACATGATAACACCTTAAAAGATGTAAAATGCTTGAGTTAAAAATTCTTTTTCTGAAATTGTAAAAATCACATTAACAGCACAAGAAAAGACATATACAGTATCCTGTTTTACAACCTGAGGTTTACGTCAATCAAGTTACAATACTTTAAACTGTAATAGCTATTTTCTTAGCACCTGTTGAAACCATGTCAGAAGCACTACTGCAGACTGAAAAACTATTACAATTTCAATGAAAACATACTTAAACAGCATGCATATTAGCAGTTGGTTTTTCAATAAAGGATAGACTTACTTATCTCGCTGGAGATATTGCAGAGGTAGGCCTAATTTATACAGTTGTATTCGAGATCTAGTTTATTCACAGCTATTTTACAACATTGTCTCTGGGCAAGTGACATGATCACGTTTAACAATCCTGGAATGCAAGTAAAAAATAGATCGTAAATATGAAATTTTACTCAAGTCATACAAGTATTTTTCCTAAATTGATAAAGCCAAGCAAAAGATAGTTGCAGCAGTAGAAGAAACAATTAAAGGCTTAACACAATCCGACATTTGCTAGTTTACTTAGGCCTACATTTAGAAAGATTCAGGCCTGCAAACGTTAATTATTTCATAAACCATATAATTATTATTGCAACCAGGCAAAATACACGGCACTTGTTTGAGTGAGCCCTGATACATTTTCATAAAATAAACAAAGTTTGGTTGAAATCTTTCCTTTTTCGGGCGAACTGGCCATGAAGCAACAAACTTAAGCTATTTACGGGAAGCTCGAGGAATGTACTTTCGAAATCCAGGACATAATTTTATTCGCGTCACAGTAGGCTACGACGCCAAAAGAATTATGCATTTACACGGCGGGTATAAAATAAGCGTCACGTTAAAGATCTGGTGTTGGTTGTTCAGCAGATTGAGTCGATGGTTGGAGCAGATGTATTTACATGGCGAAGGTTTCGTCAACTGTACCCTTCGCCTGGTAATCGGGCGGCGGCTCCCTGTAACGGAATTTTCCACCACGTATGCTGCCGGCGACATCCGTGTCCGACGGAGTTTGGTAAATGTTATCGTAGGCGAAATCGCTCGACCGGTGGACCGATCCTCGGCTGATGGTTTCAAACTCTTCCGTCGTCATCAGATGTTTTGACCTGTAGGAGCAATTCAATAGAAGATTCATACAACGTGAAAACTAAGTAAGCAGACAATCTGATGAGGTAGGCCTACTTCAAAGTCACTATAGTATGCGTTCAGATAAAATACATATTCCTACAGAACACAACAAGAGTTTTGAAGACATTTAATCCAGGTTAGAACTACAACAGTTTAGAAATGAAATGAATATAAATTTATAAATTACATACAGAGTGTAAGTAAGTAGGCAAAATAGATAAATAAACATGGAAGCAATTTAATTAAATTGTGATTACGTAGCTCACCAATAGAACAATATTAACACAGTCATTCTGCACAGACCTCCCTTGAACTTGTGACTGAACACATCCTGGACTTTGGTATCAGTTTACTTAGTGGGGAGCTTCATAGTGTAGTGGTATAGTGTGCTGGACTGTCAATCGAGAGGTCGGGGTTCAAATCCCCATCAGGGCAGAAATTTGCTTTGATTTCTGCTCCACCACACCCCATCCCTAGCCAGCTCATCTATAACTAGTACACTGACCGTACACTGTCAATGGGAAGACAAGACGGCGAAGGAGAGGACTGGCCACCCACCCTCACATGCCGAGGCTAAGAAAATGAAGTCGCTAACACTTCGTACCCATGTCTGTCTTTGGGCTAGCTTAAGGGACTGCTCTTCTCTTCTTAGCTAACCATGACCGTTGATTGAATGCCTGAACATCATACAATGATGCCTGTTTGTTTGTGCCTGTTTGTGTGTGCCTGTTTGTATGTCTGTGTTTAAATGTTTGTCTGTGCGTGTATAAGTCTTCCAAATGCCTCCTTACTCGGAGCAGCGCACTTTGTAGACGATGATGACGATGATGATTGTGAGAAGGATGAGTCCACCACCGAGACCGACACAAAGTCCGACGATCAGAGGAATGTTCGGGGACGAACAACTATCGGCTGTAACAAGTAACAAAACACTCGATGTAACGCTTGGTAATGCATGTAACATAATCAACAATCAAGCATCATTTGCACTGCACCTCAGTAAACTGTATCACTAGGCCTACATCAAGTCAAGTCAAAGTTTAATTTTATTGCAACCAATTATAACAAGCAGTCGAGCACTAATTATTCAAAACATTGGCTACACTCTGAGTACTTTTCCAGCCTCCACCCAAAAGGGATCAGGATCCCGCTTAAAAGGTGGCCATGTTTGCAATTATGATGAATAATAATACTATATTCTTGAATGAAACAATCTGGTTGACAAACCGCAACGGGTTACAGTGTACAGTTAGTTTATTAAACCCATGTCTTTATCGAAATACCACTTTCTAAGCTTATTAAAATAATATTACACCCTTTCTTTATGTACGTGGACTCTTATAAAGCTTCTTTTATTATCGTCTAAAGGAATGTATACATGTATAATTTGTATGTATGGAAACGCTTACAGTCAGAGTTGAATGTCCAGGCTTTGTCAGATTTTGCTGGGCGACAGATCATGCATTTGTCGGTGGTATTCTCCTCTCCCGGTCCATAACAGTGGCCGTCAATGACACAGCTGTCTTTCTTAAATACAAAACACAACAACACTCTGAATACTTTTCCAGCTCAACTATAAGCCTTCATAAAATTATTAAAGTAACGACCAATATAAGTTTCATAATAATTACATTCATGATGTAAAATGAGTCGGTATACACACACGAATACGATGCAAACCAAAAGCCGACCGATTGTCACAAGTACAAAATTATAAAAGAATTTTCTTCGATGAATCGTCCAGTCTGTTAAGGCTTTTCCCATAGTTCAAGATTACACAAAATTTCCACTCTCTATCTTTGCTGCGTCTGTGGACCTCTGCAATACAGAGCAGCGCGTTGTCTTCTGGACTGCATGTATCGCGATTGTAAACTCTAAATATCTAGAGCACTACTCTAAAGCTAGCGCGGGGCTCGAGCTTATTCACGAGCGCTGTGTCGTATCAGATGGGTTGTCTAGAGATCGATGTCCAGTGGAGGTCAGAGTCCGGTTGCCAGAGATACGAGAGAGAGAGAGAGAGAGAGAGAGAGAGAGAGAGAGAGAGAGAGAGAGAGAGAGAGAGAGAGAGAGAGAGAGAGAGAGAGAGAGAGAGAGAGATGAGACAGAGACAGAGAGACAGACAGAGATACAGACAGAGAGAGCCAGAGAGACAGAGAGACAGAGACAGACAGACACACACACACACACACAGACAGACAGACAGAGACAGAGACAGACAGACAAGACAGACAGACAGACAGACAGAGGAGGTAGAGCAGCTGCTAAGGCGGGTTTTGTTTAAGACGAGGAAGAAGATCTGATGGAATAGTAGGAATTGTTGAAGAGGTGAGACTTCAGCTAGAAATGGAAAGCATGCGGGGGCTATAAGTAGAGGATCCCGAGGCAGATGACGGTGGGTGGGTGCCGTTATTGGTGGAACTGGAGGGACAGAGAATATGCGGAATTCATGAGGAAGTACATTCCATAGTGGAGGTGCGTGTGGTATATGGAACATTCGGAGGACTTGAGCAGGGACTGGGGACGGGATAGAGTGAGATGGGAGGGTGGCTGGACGGCGAAGAGTTCGCGAAAGTACTTTGGCTAGGAGTATTGTAGCGAGTTGTAGGTTAGCAACTGGACTTTGAAGTGGATGCGCTCAGGGATTTTCAGCCAAGTGGAGTGATTTAAGCTCGGTATCATAAAGGTCCAAATCAGATGATGCAATAACGACGTAGGCTACATTTCAATATTAGGCCTACAGCTTTACCCATTGCAGTGCCACCATACGATTGGCATATTATAAGGTAAGGGTTTTGGCCATTAGGATGAGCTGTCACATCTTGTGCATGTCTTGTTTCTATGAAAACGGCAACACATAGCTGTCAGTTAAGATAAGATAAGATTAGATTAGAAATACTGACCACTCGGACACAGCTGGCGGTCGGAAGTTGTACGCAGATGTAGCAGGTCGGATCGTAGACAAGTATCAGTGTTTCGTTGGATGCCGTGCCGGAATTTTTCACCTGGCGATCAAAAAAAACGGAAATCGATTGTAGCAAGTATACAATTCAGTCAAATCGATCTCCAACTGAATAAAGCATGAACCTTCACCATCCAGCCACCCCACTCTACCCGATCTTCCTCATAATTATATCACTATCTTCTTTCCCCCAGGCTCTACTCGCCTCCAGTTCTCCAGACGACCCATATCCAACACTGCACCTCGACTCTTGAACGAACTTCTTCCTGAATTCTCAATTCAGACGTACTTTGTCTTCGAAAATAGTTAGACCTACCCTTCAATTTTTAAAAGAATGTTACGTTAATTCATGCAAGAGAAATAATTGTTATTGATGTTGATCTTCTAAAGAACGTTGTAAAGAACGAAGATATAAGAAAGAGAACATCTATGGAAAAAATGGACGAGATGCTGAGGACATCACGCCTGCGATGGCTGGGCCACATACACAGATCGAGCAATGAAAGATTCTCAAAGCAGGCACTGGAATGGACACCGACGGGATGGAAAAGAAAACGTGGAAGACCGAGAAAGACCTGGCGAAACACGGTCATACAAGATCTGGACGGCGGCGGAATGACGTGGGAGGAGGCCGAAGAGAATGCGGAGGACAGAGTGGGATGGAGGAACGGTGTCGCCCGATGCGCTGCAAGCGCCTGGAAGGACTAAGGTCTAAGGTAAGGATGTTGATCTTATATTGACTGTGTCGGAGCTCATCCAATCAATTCAGACTTGGATTTAGGCCTAATAGTAGAGCTGTAGGCCTACCAAATAGCATTTTTACTAATTGGCCAAATACCAATAACCTACATAGGCCTACGAAAGTACTGTAGCCTAGGTGACGACATAGCAGGGCATAAGTTAAAAACTAGACATAAGTAGCCTGCATGTAGGCTTCTGTTAAAATGCTCAATGTAACTCACGTTTCGTACAGTAGTTGACTTGAAGCGTTTATTTTACATGGCGCATTTATCAGACATGTATGCGCTAAAATTCATGTAGCGAGTACCGGTATATTAGCTAATCGTATTCGGGTTTAATAACTATTCGGTCGAATACGAATAAACTATTCGTAGAGCACTATTCGGTCAGAAGCGATTCAGTACAACTCCACTTTATAGCAAGCCCACAGCCTGTATAATTTGTATAGGCCTGCCTGAACATTCACATTGTGCTTTCATTAAACCGCTCAAAATAATGGGAAATGACTAACAATTCAGCGACTCTTTAGGTAGCCTACTTAAAACGTGCTACATTAAGTGGCTTGATATATTGCATTGTATTGTATCTGTAAATTTATACAGCGTTACTCCCAGTGCTACACCAATCAGAGGCACTCCCAGTGTGAGAGATCCCGAGAAAATAAGGCTGTCTTTACGCAGCGAAAGGATGCAGGCAGGCCGCAGCTTGAAGCAAAGAGCGAGTCATAGGAGGAAGTGAAAAATGTGTACAAAGAAAAACACTTCATTGAAAGCAGCAGGCCTAATACTCATACCACTGAATACAAATAAAAAAGAGCAGTATATAGGCCTCCTAATAACACAATAATGATAGATAATTCTATTAGTGTCGGTATTTCTGAGCTTACCTGAACCATTGCGCTCGTTGGTGTGCCCAGTTTGCAATGCACTTCATCTGGTGATTTAAAGTCCACGGCTTGGTAAGACCCGTATTCTCCAATCATCTCCAATCCTTTCTCTGTTACCTGCAGGAAACGAGCATCACAATTCGGAAATGTCAACAAACGAAACGTTCATGAAAGATGCTATAAACTCTGCGGTAAAGCTATACACAAAGGTTCGATATCTGCTCAGCATACATTAACAGTGCATTTTTAGTCATACCTGTTCATAAGGCGCTTAATAATAATAATAATTATTATTTTTTTTTTTTAAAGTAACGTGTCTGGAACGGCTATAGGCCTACCTCATCCATGTCGGGCGTGGGTTTAATAAATTATCATTATTATTATTTTATTATTATTATTATTATTATTATTATTATTATTATTATTATTATTATTATTATTTATTTATTTATTTTTATTTTTTATAATGTATGTCACCCAAAATGCCGAAGGTTTGCCAGAAGAGCTAACTAACTTTCGCTAGACGTTGTTAAGTGGTTGCTTATGACCGGGTTCTAGAGTCTTGAATTTCCTCGATTTTATCTGTAAATTCCAACACTTCTCCAGTCTAATTAAATAAATCTTGAGCACGAAAATGGAAATCCAACAGATGCCTGATGAACAACAATGCTCAGGTGAAGTTTCAACCGGTTTTTCCGAAGTAGCTTCCTGTGGCTTTGATTAATTTTGGAGATTTACGTTTGCAACTAGACCAAGTGGTCATACCTTCACTGGTCGAACTCGGTAGCTGGTTACGTTTGGTATGAACCCGGTTCCGGTGACTTGAGCGCTGTCACAACTGCCCTTTTTAACGTCGCAAAGGTTATTGTAGATTTCCACGTACTGCGGTTGAGCCGACAGATCGAAACCACAATCGTCTCCCGAGTATCCGGCTTTACACTGGCAAGTGCCTGAATACAATACAACAGAATACAAAAGAATACAATGCAAGTGCATTTGATACTGACCTCCTTATAAAGTTCAGAAGTGCACACACAGTCATTCGACAGAACATCGATGGCGCTGAGCAGTTGTGAGTTAAGGACTTGCTCAAGGTTCCTACACAGTGACCGTCTCAGAGGAGGAGGATCGAACCCGTACTCTCCACGCTACAAGGAGAGCGCTCTAACCAACCGTGCCCAAGAAATCCAGTAGCAGACTGAATCTGCTGTTTGTGGGTTGCCCAACTAAATATCTAAGTGCCTACGTATGTATGTAAACTTTATAAGGTCTTTCGAGGCAAGAGGAAAGTCACAATTCGGACTGGCCATTGTGCCCGTGTGCCATGTCACATGGGCGCCTCTGGTTTCAGTGCTTGATGTGGCCCCAGGGCAAAAAGGAACCACTTCTACGTCAATACACAAATACTCTAAACGGTAAGGCCCCAAAATGGTCCAAGTCCTATTCTTCGTGAGGGAAGAATTCTACACAGCCTCTTGTGACTAATGTAATGTAATGCATTTAGTAATTTATATGGGGCCGCTCACATCCGTGGCAATTCAGTAGCGCTCCCAGAACCCTGAGAGAAGAAATAGGTTTCAAGAAGGCTGTTTCCGTAGCTTAGGTTGATCCATCCCCATGGAATGAACAGTTACTGTTGCCACAATTATAACTAATCTGACCCATAGTAACAACTCGCTGCACCTCTTCAACAAGTCTTTCACCCCAAACCGAAACATTCCTCTTTCACAGAATTATCCTACCCAATTCTAAACACCATCCATCGTTGCTATTCTCCGCATGACCCCTGGATCTTGACCTTGAAGAGAACCTGACCTGTCCCGCCGGTGCAGTATTTATCTACAGATGATTTCCATACACTACTAGAAATTTGTTTAGAGTGTATGGCAAGCGAAAGAGGGGTTGAACGTTGAACTCCAGTTCATTTTCTCCAACGTGTGACGCTTACCGTTAACGCAAGTTCCCTGCGACGAGTTGGTGCACTGATTGAGACAGGACGCCGCTGCTATCTCGTTAGCGATGGGGCTGTTAGCAAGGACTGGATTCTGTGCCAATTCCGTCGTGCACTGTTCCTTCATCGCCTCAAGGGCGGCCGTCATGTATTCTGTTTCGTTGGTCGCCTATATATAGGATTAAACATAGTCGCCTCAATGAAGCAGTGTTCTAGATTCATTCATTCATTCATTTATTCAGAAGATTTATATATATATATGTTTATTTATTAGGGTTGTTAACGATTACTTTTTTTAATAGTTAACTATTTAGGAATCAACGATTAATTAATAGTTAACTTTTGACTAAATGCATTCCCTAATAAGTAGGCCTAATGACAAGTACAAAATTAACATTAGGCTATTCATTGTTTATCTTTAAATGGTAGGCCTATTATTAATATTTAATTATTTTGCTAAGTTCAATTATTTTGCTAAGTTCAATTAAAAATGCATTATATAATCATTATTTATTAAAAACTTATAAATGTCCAGGTATCGGGGTGCCAATGAAAAAAGACAGCTGTCAAAAAGTTCCTTTCCATAATTATGAAATACACACAGACAGGTGTATGTGTGTGCCTGTGTATGTGAGTATGTCTGTCTGTCTGTACGCCTGTCTTCATCTCTCTCTCTCCTTAAAACATACTTCTTCTCTCGGGGTTCTCGCACTGGGAGCGCTACTGAATGGCCTCGGCTGTGAGCGGCGCTATATAAATTACTAATTACATTACATTTATTGATATTTACTATATAGCACCTCTTCAATGGAACTACTTACAGGTGCAAAATTAAATTATAGCTATCATGATTTTCTGGGTGGAACCGTTACTAAGTTAATTAAACACAGATAGAAGTCTAACATGTATCACAGTTATCATTATGTTAAAAATGAATGGCGAGGCAATATCAACTCGAACATAGTGTGAAAACTGCAAAGGTAATGATACTCTTATTGACGCATCCGTTCATAGAAGCACAGCGCTCAACTAGGTTTCTCTAGCGCAGTGCTTCCCAAAGTGGTGGTCCGCGGACCGGTGCCGGTCCGCGAGTCCTCAGTTGCCGGTCCGCAAAGTGAGTCAAGAAACTGGTCAAATTGTCTCGGAATCAAGAAATTACTATTTCTATTTTTAAAAGTAATAACAAAAAGGCTGATTAGAATAGCATTTAAATGGTAACAGAGTCATATAATTGGCTAAACATGCATTCAACTCAATTTTGAGGAATTTAAGTGATCGAAAACGAAACAGAGAAATAATTAATAAATTTGACACCGGTCCTCCTGCAGTGGAAAAATTCCTAGCGGTTCGTGACACTGAAAGTTAATTCCTGCCGGTCCGTGACACTGAAAAGTTTGGGAAGCACTGCAGTCTAGCGGATTGTGAAATTACGGTGCTTTAGTCTGAAGATACTGAAGATACCATCGATGCCTTGTGCTTTATCATGATAACTACTCTATAGAAGTCTCCAAATCAAATCAGATAATGTAATCATTCATGTTTCCGATAAGCTCACCAAT